>OY723387.1:9026723-9082846 GCA_963210295.1 Ophion ellenae | reverse complement strand
TTTTTTTTTCTTTTTGTGCTTTAGAATTACGCTCGTGGATGGCGGAAACCTCATGATATCCGACGTCAAGCAAACCGATCAGGGAAAATATCAGTGCGTCGTATCCAATGCCGCGGCCGATCGAGAATCTGCCGTTGCCACTCTCACCGTTCATGGTAAACTTTTCTCGACAACTTTTCACACCTCCCAAATGCAACGTAGAGCCTTTTCCCAAAAGCTTTAAAAAAAAATGATTTTAAAAATCGTAATTTTTTGTGCACGATTGAAAAAAAAAAATAGGCATATTCTTCCGAACTGTCAAGAACTCTCATTAAAATCGCTAAAAAATGAATAACTACCCGATGATCGACGCGGGTGAGAAAAATATCGGGTCCTGCCTGCTCGGAGATTGATCGATCGAATCCATTCGTTGCTCGTTCTTCCACAGTGAAACCCTATTTTCTCGCAACGCCGATGAATCAAACGATCCTGACGGATCAGACCGCGGAATTTGCCTGTCGCGTCGGCGGGGATCCGCCGCCGGAAATTCTGTGGCGTCGTAACGACGGAAGGATGCCGATAGGCAGGGGACACATACTGGACGACAAGAGCCTGCGTATCGAGAGGGTCACCGCCCAGGATGAGGGAACTTACATATGCAATGCGGAAAACGCAGTTGGCGCCATTTCCGCCAGTGCTACGCTCACCGTTCAATGTAAGCTTGTTATTATCGTCGTGATTATTATTTTTGATTTAATTCTCCTCCCTTTATTCTTATTACTATGATATATATACGTCATATTTAACGCGGTCCTCTAGTTTCTCGGCTGTTTTTTTATGGCTTTTTCAATAATTTTTCACGGGCAAAGCATCGAAATAATCAATCTCATTGCTTTTGCATAATCTTTATTAACATTTAAATAAGCTTTACAAATTTTTTGAAGTCAAAATATATAATAGAATAAACGTGATAGTGGCCGACAGGAAGACATCAAGTAAAAGAGGTGCTTGACGGTGACCAAGATTGCGGCTGTTCTGCTTATCTGAAATCAAAAAACCAAACGGCATTTTAATCTTCATATTTAAGACTAGCGATTGAACTAGAGTGAATTCTAAATTACAAAAATTGACTTTTTTATACACTTTTGAAAATTACATTCGATTTTTTACTCATTTTTTCGTAAGTTTTTCGCTCGTACAAAAAAAACTATCGAAGCAATCATGATAATCCTAGTTCAATCGCTGGGTTATAACATATCGAAGATGCTGTATACATTTGAACAAGATCGGTGCAGTAGTCTCTGAAATATCGTGGTCACCGTTTCGAAAAATGGTGTATCGAGAAAAACGCGTTTGAAAGTTCGCGCTCCCGGCGCGCGCTCCGTATACCTGCTCCGTTCCAGGGCCGTAACTTGTGAACCACTTCGAATATCGAAGAATCCTTTGGCACACATTTTCTACACATGTTGTAGATGTGATTTACGAAAAAAAATCGTTTTTTTCGACCCGAGAAACTAGAGGACCGCCTTAATTACTCCGGTTGTGGTATTATTTACGTTTTTGAAAAAAGCTTTTCGAATTTTCCGATTTTATCGAACAAAAATTTATTTGACTAATAATGAATAAATGATCTATCTTTTGGGTTGATCGAACGGAAGGGAACTCAGTTATATGAGATTTGGAACGATCTACTTTTTTGCAAATGGCGTGTGGGAAATTTTACGTTTTTTTCGAATTTTATAACGAAGTCCGAAATAAATTAGAAATTTTTCTGTCTCATAGTAATCTCGGTTTAATTTAAAGTAAATGTATTTGTCTTGTATTCATTTCACATAGTTGTGTATTGATAATTAAAAAACAATTATTCACGAAAGATCGTTAATACAATGTTATTTTGTTTATTAATGTATCTATTGATGTATAATAAGTACATAATACATTAAGTTTTATTAATTAAATTGATTAAAATTAATGGTTATTAATTAAGTGAATTTCAATTCATTACATGAATTTTAGTTAATTCAATGAATTTTAATTAAGCGAATTAATTTAAAAGAATTAATTTTATTCATTTGATCAATTTCCATTAAAAAATACATCATTCCTCATGTGTTTATTAATGTATAATGTATTTATTGATGTAAAATAAAATTTATTTAAATTCGATATATATATATATATATATATATATATATATATATATATATATATATATATATATATATATATATATATATATATACTATATCCACTGCAAAATTAATTCAATCAAACGATCTTCACATACGGGGCTTTTCTACTAATTACATATCTATAAATAAAGTTTTATGGAGGACACCAATGTGGCGGGCCGAAAAAATCATTTTATCCAAAAAAAAATTTTACTGAATTATTTATTTGGCAATTTGAAAAAAAAAGTACATCGAGCATACATTGAACGTATTTCGTGTAAATTTTTATTCAAAAAACAATAAAAATCAACAACGTTATTGAAGTACAATAGAGCATCTGTACAAAAATGTGGTCCAACAGCCGGATCGAAAACTTGACAATGGTTGGTCTGAAAAATAAAAATGAAAATGTTTTATAATCTATACAAATTCAGTTCTCGTTGTAAGCAGTCGTTTCTCGAAAATAAAAAAATTCACAACATGGCGGGCGTTAATAAAAGTGTAATTTTGACGGAATGTTTACTTAAATTCGGGGGCTTAAAAAATGCTAAATTAAAAAAAAACGGCTCCAGACAACAATAGCTATTTGAATTACGGAAATTTTGATTTTTCAAAATTGGAAATCGGACAAGTCAATTTTCAATATTTCCACTTGATTTTTTTTCCGTATATTCTTGAATATGTGTACTTTGAAAAAATGCAAAAAATCGATTTTTTACTGGTCACAGTGGTGTCCTGCTTAATTGAATTTAAGTGTCGGTCGAAGTGTAAGTCGGAAAATAAAGCCCATTAAAGGCCTCGTAAATAAAAGAAACCAAATTTCAAAGTCTGCTCTCGTTCGTCATACAGCTCGTCCGGTATTCACGAATTTTCCGAAAGACGAATCCGTGAGCACGGGCTCGGACGTATCGTTCGCTTGTTTGGCGAAGGGTGCACCGAAACCATCGATATTCTGGACCCGAGAAGGCTCCCAGGAGCTAATGTTTCCCGGCAAAGTTTATCAGGGACGTTACACCGTTAGCGAGGACGGAAGTTTGCACATAAAGGAAACAATCAAGAAGGACGAGGGCCACTACGTGTGCAGCGCTATAAGCCAAGCCGGAGCTAGCACCGCAACCATTTTTCTCCAGGTAATTATCTGTCACTTATCAATGAATTTCACCGATCTTTTCTTGTATCAGAATCGAACGATTTTTTTCAGGCGTTACCCCCACTTGTAGCCCAAAAAATAGAGCCTTTTTCATGAATTTTTTTAAAGAAAACTACAAAACTTTTTTAATCGATCAATATACCATCTTGAAGAACACATCTTGAAGAACTTTCAGTAATTTTTTTATTGAAAAATATTACATTGTTTAGTGGCAAATGGCCGTCAATGAAATAATGTTTTTATATACACGGTTTGCGGTGACCAACATTGCGGCGAAGTGGATCATCTGAAGAAAAAAATGCGGATGGATTTAGTCAAATATAAGTATAAACTAGTCTTTAATCGAAGGATTTAAAAAAATATTCATTTTTCACAAAATGGCGGACAGTCAAAGTTAATGGTTCGATTTTAACGAAAAAAACGGCCCTTTTTTGGCTATAAAACGGCCATTTGTTTTCGAAAAAAAAAATCGAACGATTAAAGACTACATTTTTATCTATTAAATAAGCCTGCAAAATTTCAAGAAGATCGGTCCATTAGTGTTCGAGTAATCTTGGTCACCGACTTCAGAAATGCCATTTTGAGAAAAACGCGTTTAAAGTTTCTCTTTCAACGCTCTTTCAACGCGGATTCTTCTCTTTCGACGCTCATATCTCAGTCAATTTTGTTCGGAACGACTTGAAATTTTCAGGACATATTCTCAGATACTTATACTTCAAAAAAATGCAATAAAAAAAATCGATTTTTTCAAAATCGCAAGTGGGGGTAACCCCTTAAAAGGAGCTGCGACGTGCAACTAAAAAAATCCTGACGTTTCGGTTTGTTCGGCATATTAAAAAAAGGGTGGTATAACCTAAAAAAAATGAAAAAAAGATAAGCCGGCAAGGGCGAGTCGATCTAATTAATATAGTTTTTCTACAACTTTGTTTTAGGCTAAATGTGATATTGATTTAACTATAATTCAAAATAGCCCCGGATTTAATCAATTAAAAATTGTCTCTTCGCTTTGTTATATTTTCATTGATATGAAATTATTACGTCAACTGCGATTTTTCACTCTCCATTCTTCTCCAGTTACTAAGATAATTTTTATCTAAAAAAATCCCTTTTGGGTGAAATTGTTAACTCAATGGTTTTTTCTTATCGTTCTTTTATTTTATTCGTGTACAATTAGTACATCGGAAATTATTTATCGATTTTATATTTAGTCACAATTACTAAGTAATTTTTATTATTTTTCCATTTTCATTTCATGAAATCCTCCGGCCAATGAGTATTTGCAAATTTCCATTCATGTGACATTACAACATCAATAAGTATTTTTGAATTTCCTTCGACGTGAAATTGTCAAGCCAACGATTATTTATCGATTTTTGTTCACGTACATTTATCAAGCTACTGATTATTTCTTAATATCCATTCGTAGAAAGTAACGAATATTAATTTATTGCTTTCCTATTTTAATTTTGTTTTATTTTATTCCCGAAAAATAAAATGCAGCCCTAAAAGTAAAATCATTGAGTCAACGATTACGTATCACTTTTTATTCCTGTGGAAATAAAAATCAACGATTGTTCATCGATTTTTATTTATGAAAAATCTCCAAGACCACATTTCTGTGATTATCGAATAGGCGATCGGACAGAAATAAGAAAAAAAAATCAAAAATTAAATAATAATAATTTACATTGTTAAATCAATAAATAATATCTAATCATTTAAACATTTTAAATATGCTCTTCACCTCAAACGAAACACCAATCACAGCGTATGACGTCATATCGCTTGTTTGCGTTTTTTAACATGGAACCAAACTTCACAAAAACGTGAGAAGATAACACCTTGCACTTGATTTCGAGGTTAGCTTGTCGCTTGTTTACACACATATGACGTCACGCATTCTGAGATCGCGTGTGTGACGTTTGCGCGGCAATTTAAAAAAAAACCAACATTTAGACATAGTTTTGAGTACTTAAAAAGCTTTATTTATATAAAATAAAAAAATTTCATGGCTCTTAAGGCCTTAGGGCACTCGAGAGGCCGAAAAAAATAGGCTTATTGGGGATTTTTTTTCAGAAAAAATACAAAATAAATCGACATTACAAAAAGAGTGTTTATCATACATATCGATGACTGTATACAATAATTTCTTGAGGCGATTAATTTCAATGTGCAGCGTTTATCTCAAAACTGCATTTTTTGGGTTGGCTGGAAACATAACTCAGACAATTTTCAACCGATTCACTTGAAATGTTGAATATATCTTGAAAAATACATTGTCTATGGAAGTACGTACGATTTATTTTTTTATATTGCATAGTTCATTTGTTATTAACAATTATCTGACGATTTTTTTGGCGAACTTTTGGGAAGTGAAAAATTTGCCTAAAAAACTAGCTGTTACTTCACGGTGTCAAGGAATCCCATAATATAAAAAATACCAAAAATCCGTTTTTCGTATTCACAATTCGGGGAAATTTAAAAAAATAAAATAACGAGTGTCGTTCCTTGAGAAAAAAAATATTTTTGCATATTTTGCGGTGAAACGGACGTTCGACTTGCTCAATAAAATCTAAATTAATTTTTTTCTGGAAGGCCATAAAAAGACGCACATTTTCGTTTTTTACGAATGTAAATACGTCAAATCCTGCCAAAGATACAGCCATTTGAATGGAAAAATGTTAAAAAATGGTAATCAACGAGAAAAAAACGTCAGAATTTTTGTTTCAATTTCGTCACTCGGTGAATATTTTTCACTAAAGTAACTCGATTTTCCAAAATTATTTGTCGATTTTTTTTTACTGGCTGAATTGGCATGGATCGCCTCATGTATGATAAACACCCTTTTTCGTAATCTCGATTTATTTCGTAGTTTTTCTGAAAAAAAAATCCGCAAAAAGCCTATTTTTTCGGCCTCCAGAGTGTCCTAACCCCTTAAATCCATCGTGGTTAATTTTTACCACTTTGTGCGAAGTTGTCCGATTCCCTATGGGTCAAGAAAAAGACGTTTCACGTACGAATTTCAGGTGACTCCCGTGGAGGAAGTACCGCCGCCGATAATCGAATTGGGTCCGGCGAATCAGACACTGCCGGTGAAGACAACGGCGTTTTTCCCGTGTCGGGCGGTCGGGACGCCGACCCCCAGAGTGCAATGGCACAAAGACGGCGTTCTCGTCCAATTGGGAAGTCGGATAACGATGCTGGCGAACGGCACGCTCGTGGTGGACGAGTTGCAAACTACGGACACCGGACTGTACACATGCATCGCCTCGTCCGAGTCCGGAAACACGTCGTGGTCGGCGACCTTGAGCGTGAGCTCGAGCACGACGCTTCATCGAACGCCGGACATGCAAGCGCTCCCGCAGAACCCGACCAAGCCGAGAATCGTCAATATAACGAGTAATTCGGTGACCCTGACATGGAGCCCCGGCCACGAGGGCAAGAGCGAAATTATCGGATACAACATCGAGTACTTCAGCAGCAATTTGAACACCGGATGGGTCGTCGCCGCGACCGGAATCACCGATGACACCTACACCGTAAGTTCGATCCGCAATCGCCGATTAATAGCCAGGGAAACAAAATGCTGATTTTCATGATTTTTTTTTTAACGGAGACTTTGTCCTTGGACTGCCATATTTCAGGTGTTTACATTTTATTTTTTTTAAAGGAAACGAGTTAAGCTTTTTGAGTGCCGTTTTTTTTCTTGCTTTTATTCATGATATACAGAACGTTGAAAAAATTTTTTTTTTGAAAAAAAACCAAAATGGCGGCCGTTGCAGCTCCGCGAAAACAGGTCCTCAAATCGCGGGAGGTAAACGGCTGACATCACTGCCCCCTCTTTGTTGATCTGAAACACAAATTCAAAGCATATTATCAATCTGCGACCCTTTGGTCATGGAATGACGGATGGGTTTTTCGTTTTGTACAAATTTCGGAAAATGGCGGCAATTTAAAAAAAAATCGAATTTTCGCGGTTTTTCTTCGCATAAAAAGATAAATAATAAATGCAAAAATGTGTCTATCGAAAAAACGATCCGTCATTCCGTGAAGACATATTTTCTGAGTATGCTCTCCAAATTTCAGGTCGATATGTTAATTACAGCGGTCAGGAGAATGTCAGCCATTTTTAAAAACGTGTTTTCGAGAAAAACGCGTTTAAAGTTTTGTAATGTGTTTACACAAATGTGTTTATAATTACCGCTAATCGGCAATGCCTGGTCCATAGAGGCATCCCTCCTCTTCTTCTAGCTACTCGTGTTGAGCCGCTAACATCTCCCGCCGATTTCAAGGACAAAGTCTCCCTTAAAAGCAAATATTCCTTTACCATTTTTTAGACTTAGGGTTGTTTTATTACTACTTTTGGCTATTACATGGTTTTTTTGTGAATCTTTGACCCTTCGACTGCACACTTCCGCCACTAAACTCTTACTGCATGTGGGGTCAATCTGACCCCAGACGTTTTTCAGATCGTTGTATTTCGGTACATTTGCATTTTTGTTTGTAGAGACGTTTTTTGTAGTCAATGACCCTTTGTGGCCGAAGATTTATTTTTTAAGAACAAAAATTCAGTCTCAAACATTCGTTTAAGGTAGCATATATATTTAGACAGGAAAAAAATAAGCGATATTGAGGGATTTTTTAAACTAAGAAATAATTATTCTACAATGATCAAACTTTAGGTATACTTTGAGGGGCTTGCCAGTGTGAACGCAGAAAATTTGGATGATTTTCGGGAATTTTTTGGAAGAAAAGTACTCGATTAAATGTTTCGGAAAATTAAGAATATATTTGGCTATATTTGACCTATATTACATAATTTTTTCATAGAAAAAGTATTGAGATCCAAGCGACTTATGCGCTGCCTTCGGAGGCGCCAAAAAAAAGTTCCTCCACTGCTGACATGATTCCGGCCGATTGAGTAGCTTAAACCGAAAAAGGAAAAAATGTCGTTAAACTGAAAGGTATTTCCTGTACAATGACGTAGGATTTTCGAAAAATATCAAAATCTAACAAAATGGCGTAGTTATGAAAAAAAGTCTGTTTTCTTGCCTTTAAAATGGTCGTTTTTTTCAATGCCAAATCGTCAATTTTCATCCAATCAAAAATATCCTACGTCATTGTGGAGTAAATATATCCAAGAGTACTCAGTTCAAACTTCAAGTCAATCGGATAATTGCTCTTTGAGTTACAATGTCAGCAAATTTGAAAAATCTCGTTTCGAGAGAAACGCGTTTAAAGATTCAACTATCGATTTTTGCAAGATAAAATGATATTGATATAAATGATAATGATATTCTTGAAAGTATAAATTATCGAAAAAGGCACAAAGAATCGATTTTTTTAAGTGTCACACTGGTCTAGCCCCTTAAGAAAATGATACGCATTTACAAAAAAAAATCAACATTTCACGCAACATTTTTGTAAAATGTGGATTAAAAAATTCTTCATTTTTTAAATTTTTTCAAAAACAATTTTCGTCAAGTAGATTTCGTCAATATTATCAATACTTCTACCAAGTCTCAACTCAATCGGCTTAATAGTTTTTGAGTAATCCTGCACGCCAATTTCGACGATGCAGTTTTGAGCGTTGACGGGCTGTAACGTTTGAAGTTTTTCGAATTTCGCTTTGAAACTTCAGGAAAATATTCTACATATATAGTTCTATCATTTAACGAAAAAAACAAATCCATTTTTTGATCGTTGTAAATGTATATCCCGCCTTAAAGTCGGAAATTCGTTGTTATACGTACTTGCATGAAAAAGATCATAATTTTTTTTCAACATATGAAAACTAATGTTATGAGGTTTTTAAAGTGGAAGGTTTGTAGATAGGAAAAAAAGGTTCGGCGGTCTTTGCAAAAAGTATATTTATTCGGAGGTTTGAATTTGAGTATTTTCGGGATAGTGAAAAATGGAAAAAATCGAGTCCTGTGGCAGATTAATTGTTGAAAACGTATAATTTCCGCATTTTTTTTACTTCAATGACTTATTATTATTCACATTTATCGCAATCGACGCATAAGTACATTCGGTGCTAGTTGCATATAGTCCTCCTGCATAACGAACACTTGCTTTTGGTTTTATGATCGGCGTTCTGAATACACAATTTACTATAGCAGCGTAAAATAAAAAATAACTATGAGCATTTTCTATCGTAACTCACTTACATGTAGTCATAAAGCACCAAATTTCACAACAACAAAAAAATCATGAAAGTCGTCAAATTTTGTTCTCGCCTAAAGATATCTCCCCCCTTAATCGTTATCAAAAAAACCACCGGAATGCATTTTGGGTACGATCCTAGCCAGAATTTTGATTCGATCACAATTTGGGAGCTTCACCGATACGAGAATACTTTGGGGTCAATATCCATTGGATGAAAGATGTTGGGATATTATGATTGTCAATTACGCAAATGTCAAAACGTCAAGTAGAAGCTGCACCACGTGACATGAGCGTGACAGCTGAGATTTTCCAACAGAAATTTCTCAGCGATCAATAATATCACGCGCAAAAGAAAATCGTCAAGCTCGTCCGTGAATTCTACAGAGGCCGATTTTTCCTCTTACAGGTGACCGATCTCAAGCAAGACACCAAGTACGTGTTCCTCGTTCGCGCCGAGAACAGCTACGGACTTTCTCTGCCGGGACCACTCTCGGACGTCGCTCACACAACCAGCGTCAATCAATTTTCCGTGCCGCAAACCGAATTGATTCGCGCTCGCGACAGACTCAACAGCGAGATTTTACACTTGCGGGAAGTGCAGCCGATCAGCAGTACGAGCGTCAAAATAATGTGGGACGTGAGTAATTTCATTTTATGATTCATTTTCAAACTATAATGCCTCAAAGGAGACGAGGTTTGGAAAAATAAGTTTTTGTTAAAGATCAGTTTTACCTACTAATTATTATCAATAACCTACAATATCAATTACCTAAAGTTTGACTTACTAAACTCATTATTATTATTAGTTGATTTTTTTTCGAATTACTAGGGCCGTGCCCGAAGAAAGAGGGACAAGCTCAGCACAGTGCTCAGCCTCCTCTACTTCTGTAACCATTAGGGTAAAAAATCTCACATAATTCGTGAATATAGCGTGCAGCGAGTACTTTCAAGCAAAATTATTACGGTTACTGTGAGGCAATTAGTTTCGGAGAGAAAAATAAAAATTGTCATTGGATCTGAAGGAAGTGGGACAAGCTCAGCACACTGCTCAGCCCCCTATATTCCTGTAACCATACGCTTTAAAAATCTGAAATAAATCGTCAATATAGCATACAGCGAGTACTTCCAAGCAAAATTATTACGGCTACTGTGAAGCAATTAGTTTCGGAGAGAAAAATAAAAATTGTCATTAGATTCGAAGGAAGTGTGACAAGCTCAGCACAGTCTACTTCTGTAACCATTCGGTTAAAAAATCTCAAATAATTCGTGAATATAGCATACAGTGAGTACTTTCGAGCAAAATTATTACGGTTACTGTGAGGCAATTAGTTTCGGGGAGAAAAATAAAAATTGTCATTAGATCCGAAGGAAGTGGGACAAGCTCAGCACAGTCTACTTCTGTAACCATACGCTTTAAAAATCTGAAATAAATCGTGAATATAGCATACAGCGAGTACTTTCAAGCAAAATTATTACGGTTACTGTGAAGCAATTAGTTTCGGAGAGAAAAATAAAAATTATCATTAGATCCGAAGGAAGTGGGACAAGCTCAGCACAGTCTACTTCTGTAACCATACGCTTTAAAAATCTGAAATAAATCGTGAATATAGCATACAGTGAGTACTTTCAAGCAAAATGATCACGGTTACTGTGAGGCAATTAGTTTCGGGGAGAAAAATAAAAATTGTCATTAGATCCGAAGGAAGTGGGACAAGCTCAGCACAGTACTCAGCCCTCTCTATTTCTGTAACCATTCGGTTAAAAAATCTCAAATAATTCGTGAATATAGCATACAACGAGTACTTTCAATCAAAATTATTACGATTACTATGATGCAGTTAGTTTCGGAGAGAAAAATAATAATTGTCATTGGACTCGAAGGAACAGCGACAAGCTCAGCACAGTGCTCAGCCCCCTCTATTCCTGTAACCATACGCTTTACAAATCTGAAATAATTGATAAATATAGCATACAGCGAGTACTTCCAAGCAAAATTATTACTACTACTATGAAGCAATCAATTTCGAAGAGAAAAATAAAAATTGTCATTGGATCCCAATAAAAAGGAACAATTACTATTATTATTATTATTATTACTGTTTAATTATCGATTTATTGATTTTCAAAACTGAAAGCTCAGTAAAACTGTTTTCTGCTCGGTAGTCGGCGCGCAAGTCATTATTGCAATATCGAGCCGAGAATTGATTAACCGTCCAACTGTCGTGATTCTTTGCAGATTCTCGGCGCGGCAGATCTCGTCGAGGGTCTTTACATACGTTATCGGGAGGTATCGGACAAGCCGGAATACCAGATGGTCACGGTGCTGAACGCCGGTGCGACCAGTTACGTTCTAACGAATCTCCAAAAATTCACGCGTTACGAATTCTTTCTCGTCCCCTTCTACAAGACGATAGAGGGAAGACCGAGCAACGTTAAGCTCGCGACGACACTCGAGGACGTGCCGTCCGGATCACCGGAAAACGTTCACGTTGGCATGATCAACATGACGTCGGCGTTCGTGCGATGGGCACCCCCGCCCAAGAACGAGCAGAACGGACAGCTCGTTGGATACAAGGTATGCCTTTGACACTTTTCCAACTGGGTTTATCCGACTTTTTTGGCGATTTCATTGTACGGCGCTGGGCGCGACACGTTTTAAGGCGGGCCATACCTTTAGGCGAAGAAAAATACCTCAAGTCACAAAAATGGCGAAGAAATCTTTCCGTAAAAAAAAAAAAAAGTCATAAAAATCAGTTACCAAGGTGAAAATCGACCCGAATCCATCACGCCACCAACCTTAACACTTCCGTCAACCTTCAGATTCAGATAAAGAGCAACAGCAGCAACAAGGTCCTGGGTCAGATGTCGCTGAACGCGTCAACGACCTCGGTGATAATCAACAGCCTGACGACCGGTGGCCTGTACACGGCGCGTGTAGCAGGCTTGACGAAGGCTGGCCTCGGGCCATTCTCCTCGCCGACCATATTGAACATGGACCCCGGCCAATTGACGCAATTGCCACCGCGTACGGATCCGAGCCACGGCGGTGCCTCGGTCATCACGGAGACGTGGTTCCTCGTGCTGATGATAACGATGGTGTTCACTCTGGTGGCCGGATTGGTGGGTGCGCTCTACGTGAAGCGCCGCCAAGCAATGGACAAGCAATTGGGCCATCTGAGTGTACCCGTGGGCACGGCCAACGACATATGTCAGCTGAACAAGGACACGCTGTGGCTGGAGCGCGGCTGGAGGCCAACGAACACCCTCCAAGCCTCCAACGACAAAGACTGCGAGACGAAGTTACTCAACAATCAGCAGATGCTCGCGCCCGGTATCGTCAGTATGGCTGGCTCGGAATACGCCGAGGTCAACCTAACGACCTTCTACAACGCGAGAAAACAGCTACAAGCACCGCCCGAGCCGTACGCCACAACGACACTCTGCGTGGGCAACCGTAGCCCGGATTCAATGGAGACCAGCGGACAAAAGTCCAATTCCAGCGATTCCTGCCTCAAGCCGGATTACTCGAATCTCGACTCGAACCCGGACCCCAATCAGTCGACGATGTCGCCCAGCAGCGACAACGCCAGCAGCGTCTACACGGACGAGAACGTCGAGATGCAACAGCAGCAGCAACAGCAGCAGAGAAGGCCTCAGTACAGGATGCCAGCGGGCGAGGCCGGTCAGGCCAACATGCCAAACTGGTGCGACATGCTACCACCGCCGCCGGAACATCCGCCGCCCGCGGGTACCTCGCTGTCCGCCAGAATGCAGCAACAGGTTGCCGCCTTCAGTCCCCATCTGGGAAAGCGCAACGTGCCGAACGATCTCGACGCCGGAAACTCCACGAATTCTCAGAGCCCGCCAACCCCACCTGTCAGAGTTGGAAACGCGTTCTCGTCGTCCTCGTCGCCGACACCCTGGAACGGCGTACCGCCCCAGATCGAAGCCGCCAATCACGCGAATCATCGCGAGCCAGCCGGCCGATACACTACCCTACCGCCTCAGACCAATCCACCGCCCGTGCCCTCATTTCCACAGGGCTTCAATCATTACGATTACAAGAGCCAGGAAAACGAGTACGAGAGCGGCTCCGTGATTTACGGGCATCAGAACGGCGGTCTACCCGATGATTATCGGCCTCACGATCCCACCTACAATCGCAACAATCATCCCAACTCGCATCTCGATCACGGCACCCTCAATGACGAAGTTTATCGTCACAACGAGGAGATGTTCCGCAACGACAATGTCTACCAGCCGGAAAACGACGAGTGGGACAGAAAATCATGCGATTCGAACACACACTCGGAATTGTGCTGCTCGTGCTCGGAGTCAAGTTGCCTATACGCCGACACCATGGACTACAATAATCAATTCGGGCCGGGAACGTGCGCGCACAGTCGCGGCAGCGCCTCGAGAAATCGCAACAATCGAAGCCCCCGAAGAAGAAACAATCGAACGTCCTCACCCACCTACAGCAGCGATAGCAACTACTCGTGCATTCCCCAGAGGCAGTGCGGTCCGGCGAATTCACAGGAGAGGCTCAGGCACAACCGTAGCAAAGGTACGAAACGATATTTACACTCTTAGGCTCCTACGGCCAATGGGGAGCCTCGTAGTTACGTTATCAATAGCCGTATTTGGGCTGTGACGGGAGAAACAGGACAAGCTCAGCGCGATGCTCAGCCCGCTGCATTCCTGTAACCGTTCGGTTTAAAAATCCGAAATAATTCGTGGATACAGTGTACAGAGAGTACTTTTAAGCAAAATTATTGCGGATACTGTGAATCGGTTAGTTTCGGAGAGAAATGTCGTAATCGGAATTTTAATTTCTCAAATATGTGTCCTGGGTTTAAAGTAAAACCAGACCCAATTGATCCCGAATTTAACAGACTTGCAAAAAACGGGGCAAATCACAGGAGAGGCACAACCGTAGCAAAAGTACGAAACGAAATTTATATTCTTAGGCTCCTGCAGCCAATCAGAAGCCTCGAAGTTACGTTATCAACAGCCGTATTTGGGCTGTGACGGGAGGAAGGGCGACAAGCTCAGCGCAGTGCTCAGCCCTCTCTATTCCTGTAACCATTCGGTTTAACAATCTGAAATAATTAGTGGATACAGCGTACAGCGAGTACTTTCGAGCAAAATTATTACGGTTACTGCGAACCTATTAGTTTCGAATGAAAAATAAAAAATTGTCATTGAGGATGGTTACGTTCCAGGATGCCGTAACCGGAATTTTAATTTCTCAAATATGTGCCCTGGGTTTAAAGTAAAATCAGACCCAATCGATCCCGAATTTAACAGACTTGCAAAAAACGGGGCAAATCACAGGCGAGGCACAACCGTAGCAAAAGTACGAAACGAAATTTATATTCTTAGGCTCCTGCAGCCAATCGGACGCCTCGTAGTTACGTTATCAACAGCCGTATTTGGGCTGTAACGGGAGAAAGGGCGACAAGCTCAGCGCAGTGCTCAGCCCTCTCTATTCCTGTAACCATTCGGTTTAAAAATCTGAAATAATTTGTGGATACAGCGTACAGCAAGTACTTTCGAGCAAATTATTGCGGATACTGCGAAACAATTAGTTTCGGAGAGAAAAATAAAAATTGTCATTGAGGATCGTCACGTTCCAGAATGTCGTAACCGGAATTTTAATTTCTCAAATATGTGCCCTGGGTTTAAAGTAAAATCAGACCCAATCGATCCCAAATTTAACAGACTTCCAAAAAACGGGGCAAATCACAGGAGAGGCACAACCGTAGCAAAAGTACGAAACGAAATTTATATTCTTAGGCTCCTGCAGCCAATCAGACGCCTCGTAGTTACGTTATCAACAGCCGTATTTGGGCTGTGACGGGAGGAAGGGCGACAAGCTCAGCGCAGTGCTCAGCCCTCTCTATTCCTGTAACCATTCGGTTTAAAAATCTGAAATAATTTGTGGATACAGCGTACAGCAAGTACTTTCGAGCAAATTATTGCGGATACTGCGAAACAATTAGTTTCGGAGAGAAAAATAAACATTGTCATTGAGGATTGTCACGTTCTAGGATGTCGTAACCGGAATTTTAATTTCTCAAATATGTGCCCTGGGTTTAAAGTAAAATCAGACCCAATCGATCCCGAATTTAACAGACTTACAAAAAACGGTGCAAATCACAGGAGAGGCACAACCGTAGCAAAAGTACGAAACGAAATTTATATTCTTAGGCTCCTGCAGCCAATCGGACGCCTCGTAGTTACGTTATCAACAGCCGTATTTGGGCTGTGACGGGAGGAAGGGCGACAAGCTCAGCGCAGTGCTCAGCCCTCTCTATTCCTGTAACCATTCGGTTTAAAAATCTGAAATAATCTGTGGATACAGCGTACAGCAAGTACTTTCGAGCAAATTATTGCGGATACTGCGAAACAATTAGTTTCGGAGAGAAAAATAAAAATTGTCATTGAGGATCGTCACGTTCCAGAATGTCGTAACCGGAATTTTAATTTCTCAAATATGTGCCCTGGGTTTAAAGTAAAATCAGACCCAATCGATCCCGAATTTAATAAACTTCCAAAAAACGGGGCAAATCACAGGAGAGGCACAACCGTAGCAAAAGTACGAAACGAAATTTATATTCTTAGGCTCGTACAGCCAATCAGACGCCTCATAGTTACGTTATCAACAGCCGTATTTGGGCTGTGACGGGAGGAAGGGCGACAAGCTCAGCGCAGTGCTCAGCCCTCTCTATTCCTGTAACCATTCGGTTTAACAATCTGAAATAATTAGTGGATACAGCGTACAGCGAGTACTTTCGAGCAAAATTATTACGGTTACTGCGAACCTATTAGTTTCGAATGAAAAATAAAAAATTGTCATTGAGGATGGTTACGTTCCAGGATGCCGTAACCGGAATTTTAATTTCTCAAATATGTGCCCTGGGTTTAAAGTAAAATCAGACCCAATCGATCCCGAATTTAACAGACTTGCAAAAAACGGGGCAAATCACAGGCGAGGCACAACCGTAGCAAAAGTACGAAACGAAATTTATATTCTTAGGCTCCTGCAGCCAATCGGACGCCTCGTAGTTACGTTATCAACAGCCGTATTTGGGCTGTAACGGGAGAAAGGGCGACAAGCTCAGCGCAGTGCTCAGCCCTCTCTATTCCTGTAACCATTCGGTTTAAAAATCTGAAATAATTTGTGGATACAGCGTACAGCAAGTACTTTCGAGCAAATTATTGCGGATACTGCGAAACAATTAGTTTCGGAGAGAAAAATAAAAATTGTCATTGAGGATCGTCACGTTCCAGAATATCGTAACCGGAATTTTAATTTCTCAAATATGTGCCCTGGGTTTAAAGTAAAATCAGACTCAATCGATCCCAAATTTAACAGACTTCCAAAAAACGGGGCAAATCACAGGAGAGGCACAACCGTAGCAAAAGTACGAAACGAAATTTATATTCTTAGGCTCCTGCAGCCAATCAGACGCCTCGTAGTTACGTTATCAACAGCCGTATTTGGGCTGTGACGGGAGGAAGGGCGACAAGCTCAGCGCAGTGCTCAGCCCTCTCTATTCCTGTAACCATTCGGTTTAAAAATCTGAAATAATTTGTGGATACAGCGTACAGCAAGTACTTTCGAGCAAATTATTGCGGATACTGCGAAACAATTAGTTTCGGAGAGAAAAATAAACATTGTCATTGAGGATTGTCACGTTCTAGGATGTCGTAACCGGAATTTTAATTTCTCAAATATGTGCCCTGGGTTTAAAGTAAAATCAGACCCAATCGATCCCGAATTTAACAGACTTACAAAAAACGGTGCAAATCACAGGAGAGGCACAACCGTAGCAAAAGTACGAAACGAAATTTATATTCTTAGGCTCCTGCAGCCAATCGGACGCCTCGTAGTTACGTTATCAACAGCCGTATTTGGGCTGTGACGGGAGGAAGGGCGACAAGCTCAGCGCAGTGCTCAGCCCTCTCTATTCCTGTAACCATTCGGTTTAAAAATCTGAAATAATCTGTGGATACAGCGTACAGCAAGTACTTTCGAGCAAATTATTGCGGATACTGCGAAACAATTAGTTTCGGAGAGAAAAATAAAAATTGTCATTGAGGATCGTCACGTTCCAGAATGTCGTAACCGGAATTTTAATTTCTCAAATATGTGCCCTGGGTTTAAAGTAAAATCAGACCCAATCGATCCCGAATTTAATAAACTTCCAAAAAACGGGGCAAATCACAGGAGAGGCACAACCGTAGCAAAAGTACGAAACGAAATTTATATTCTTAGGCTCGTACAGCCAATCAGACGCCTCATAGTTACGTTATCAACAGCCGTATTTGGGCTGTGACGGGAGAAAGGGCGACAAGCTCAGCGCAGTGCTCAGCCCTCACTATTCCTGTAACCATTCGGTTTAAAAATCTGAAATAATTAGTGGATACAGCGTACAGCAAGTACTTTCGAGCAAATTATTGCGGATACTGCGAAACAATTAGTTTCGGAGAGAAAAATAAAAATTGTCATTGAGGATCGTCACGTTCCAGAATGTCGTAACCGGAATTTTAATTTCTCAAATATGTGCCCTGGGTTTAAAGTAAAATCAGACCCAATCGATCCCGAATTTAACAGACTTCCAAAAAACGGGGCAAATCACAGGAGAGGCACAACCGTAGCAAAAGTACGAAACGAAATTTATATTCTTAGGCTCCTGCAGCCAATCAGACGCCTCGTAGTTACGTTATCGACAGCCGTATTTGGGCTGTGACGGGAGGAAAGGCGACAAGCTCAGCGCAGTGCTCAGCCCTCTCTATTCCTGTAACCATTCGGTTTAAAAATCTGAAATAATTCGTGGATACAGCGTACAGCAAGTACTTTCGAGCAGAGTTATTGCAGTTACTGTGAATCAATTAGTTTCGGAGAGAAAAATAAAAATCGTCATTGAGGATGTATAGGACATGCAATTCCAGGATGTCGTAACCGGAATGTTAATTTTTCAAATATGTGCCCTGGTCGTAAAGTAAAATCAGTCCTAATCGATTCCAAATTTAGCAGACAGGCTTACAATGAACGATGCAATGGAGCCTCCATTCTTTATCGTCGCGGTAAAATTTCTTCAAGACTCCCATACATCCCTAATTCGTCAATATCTCGAATGTAAAGAAATTTTTTCGTTTTTCGATAGCACCATTTAACAATTTTGAACTCGCGTGTCAACAGACAAGGTGCCTAGTTTTCCGAGATCCGGTGGATACGGGCAGCACAATTCTTCGGCCTCGAACACGATGAGCAGTTCCGGAAGCCAGAGATACAACAAGCTCAACAGTCTCTTCATGAACGCCAGCACCAATCCCAACGTGGCGAGCGAAACGAGCCGGCTGAGCGATCACAGGGACAGTTAAGTGGCGACT
This sequence comes from Ophion ellenae, assembly GCA_963210295.1. NCBI lineage: Eukaryota > Metazoa > Arthropoda > Insecta > Hymenoptera > Ichneumonidae > Ophion > Ophion ellenae. Next base: position 9,063,976 of record OY723387.1, on the reverse strand, counting down.
CGAATCAAGCGAGAACGAGAGAGACAAGATAACGAGACGAAGTTCAGCGAGCATTGAAGAGAGGCGATCTAGAGGATTCGCCGTGAATCTCGGTATGCTTTGCTCAGCGAAGGCGAAACGGCGCAACTTTCGGAAGAATGCTGGCGTCAAGGGCGCTCAAAATTCTTCGAAAAACTAACCGTAATCGACGATTATTACCGTGTCGCCGCGTATTTCGCATTCTCCCGTCTACGGACGTTGCGCGGCCATTTCGGGTCAAACGCGCGGTATTTTACGCCGCGAAAAATTGCGAAATTTCGCCACCCCGCGCAAGAGTCGCCATTGACGCAAAAGTCGCAAAGTCGACGGGGATAGAACCGCGCGCGAATGAACCTTTCGTACGAACGAGGGGCTGCTGAAAAGATGCAAAATTCACTATCGAAAATGTACGGGCGGCGTTTATTTTCAATTGCCGATTCGTTCGCTATCCATCGCGTCGCGAATAAAAAAAAATGAACCTTATTTTCGATAAAACGTTCCTAACTGTTAAACGGGGGGAGATAAAAGGGAGGAGAGAGAAAGTGAAGAGAAAGCAACAATTACTATCGCAGCCTAATTGCGATAATAATCGACGTATATATTTCTTCCAGAAAACAAAAGAATACTTACTGAATGAATAATGTTACGAAATACGAATGCGAATTAAGTATAGCCGAGTAAGGTGTATAATCATATCAAGTGGTTTTTGTATACATTGTACAAAGTTTATAAACGAGTTTAGTCACTAGCTTTTAATTTACGTATCATTAAACATTAATATCCTATATATGCGTACGAATAATTGTACGTGCATATACATATACGGGAGTGGCACTGGTAAATACAGCCTATCGAGTAACTTCGTAACTAATGATGATAAAGTATTTTTCGGACGAAAGATGAGTGCTTCCAAGAGGCACCTGGCGGAATTTTCGTCCGCTTGGACGCTTAGAGGACATACGAAGGTCTGCGGGTGCATTGGCAAAAAAAAATTCCATTAAAAAAAAACAACGTTAACGTGTCCTCCACGCGGATGGAAAAAAAACTCATACGAGATTATTTAGTCTGAACAATATTTTAGCACCATCAACAGTTCCGTACATATTCGAGTGGATCGACTCAAACGGGATATATATATATATATATATGAGGTATTTCACTTCAATCCAGTGCAATTTTTCCCTGACCCCCGGCCAATTCGATATATTTATTTTCATCTGATTCCATTGACTCTAAAAAACACCCTGATTTTTTTTTTACATTTTTCGAAACACGCTCAGTCAAAAAAAAAATTCTCAAAAAAAAACGCCCCGATTTAAAAATCTGAAAAAATTCCCAAAAATGCGTGATAATATGTAAAATTTTTTGAGCAATCACCCGCTGTGTAAATATGATTTTTTCTGTGCTTTCTGAGCGATTAACGTAAAAAAAAATCCAAAAAATTCAAGAACCGCTTACTTCGGGCGGATACTTAAATATTTTGACACCCACAAAGAATTTCTTTGATCATTTTTCAATAACCAAATCACAATCATGGACCTTGAACAGCTAGCAGTCAATTTTTCGGACTTTTTTCAACGTTAATCGCTCAAAAAGCACGGAAAAAATCATACTTCCACTGCGGGTGATGGCTTGAACGTTTTTATATATAATCACGCATTTTTGGGAATTTTTTCAGATTTTTTAAGCGGGGCGTTTTTTTTTGGGGCAATTTTTTGTTACTAAGGGTTGTTTCGAAAAATGTAAAATGAAATCGGGGTGTCTTTTAGAGTCAATGGAATCAGATAAAAAAAATAAATCGAATTGGCGGGGGTCAAGGAAAAAGTCCACCGGATTCACGTGGTCACTCATATATATATATATATATATATATATATATATATATATATATATATATATATATATATATATATATATATATATATATATATATATACACACACACACATATATATATACCGGTTTTGTTTGCACGATCGGGTGTATGGGAAATCGTCACGAAGAAACGATATTTTGCAAAGTCCTGACAAAAAACAGTGAGATTATGTGACAGGCGATATTTCGAAGCCTCGCGAAGCGGCCCGATTATCCGTACGAGGCGAAAAAACGTCTCGGCAACGTGACGAGGATATCGTAGAGGAACACATTTAACGTACCGAAGCTAAGCTCGCACTGTGTAGCAGGAACGAAGTTCCCCTTAATCTTTCATCTGTAGATATCCCCTTTGTGAATACAGATTGATAAAGAAAGAGAAGAAAAAGAAACTACATAAACGTACAGTAGAGGTAGCGAGGGAAACGGCGTGCAAGAGATGCGTGCGGATGTGATTTATAATAGTGTAAAGTCTGGTGCCAGTGTGAAAGCGAGAGAGAGAGAGAGAAAGAAAGGGAGAGAGATGTGCGATTAATAGAAAATAAAGTAGGTAGTCCCTGACAAGCCATGTAATCGCTCAAATTCAATGTAATTATTTAAACGATAACTAGGTGAAGAAGTCAACTGCCCGAAAGAGACGAATCTCACTACGACGTCGAAGTTTGCATCGCTGAAATGCCACGAACGTTGTTTATTTTGTTCTCAACTTTTTTTCTCGTCGTCCAAACATCTTATCCTGCGAATTTGGGCTGTAGATTTCGTATGAGGATCCCAAAATGTTCGAGTGACTTTCGTAGCCCAAAGCCAAAAAGAAAGAAAAAACGTTCGGGCTCGTTTCGTTGCGTTCGGACGATGCAAACTTCAATGTCATGTCTCTCCCTAGTACGTAGAGGTGATTTCCTTCTCGTTACATTGACGCAATCTTCGTCTATTTCGTTTTTCAATTTTTCCTTCACGACTTTTGCTTATCGCGCATTATTGCAAAAAAAAAATGAAATTTCCTTTCGACAATTTTCGTAGCCAAACGAGAGGAAATATAAATTATGCGCGCTACGAGTAAGCTCGTATAATTTCTCATTTTCATTTCGGTAATTCTTTAGATAAGTGACTTTTCCGCAAAAAAAAATTCGCTTTTTTCTTATTTTTTGTTAAACAAATTTTTCACGAGCTTAAAATCGTGAAAATAAATTTCGAATTTTCTCAAAAACCCAATATAAGCGTCGAAATGTTCAAAAACGCCCTATTTTATCGCGTGTTTCCGCGAACTTAAAAACCCCACGATTTTTTGTGCCACTTTATGCAACTTTTCATATTTTCACCCCATAACTGAATGTCATAATTTACAACCCAATAAATGGGAAAATGGGAAACAAAAATGTTGAGGCTCATTTCTCGGAAAAGTCAATTATCCAAAGAAATTACTTTGATTTCTTTCGTTTTTATAAACTTTGTTGTTTATAAAAATTCCTACCTTCGTTATTAAACATTTTTGAACAACAAGATTTTCACGATTTCGTGGATAACGAGAGACGCTTCGAACATTTACGTTCCGGAGAGAACGCCATCCGCGGTTGTAAATACCTCGATAGAGCATCGATGATATATATATTTCGAAATAAGAATCGACGAAGAATTTTGTCGTAACGAGAGGTGTCTGCTCTTAGGCCACCGAGTGTCTCGAGTATTGAAAACAAAAAGCAAACAACAAAACAAACAAAAATCGTTCGAACCGATAAACACACCCGGACGAGATACAAGGACGTGAGAGGCGTTTCCGTCACTGCGTAAAAATCACTGCCCATACCGTCGAGACTACGACCATTGGAGACAGCAAGGACGAAAGATTCTACGTCGTCGAACGACCGCGTAAAAATTGAGACTGTTTCAACGTCGAGCGCGTTCGTCCGAATTTTACGCCAAGTTTCTTCGGCCACTGATCGACTAACGCGACATAGCTTAAGCCGTACCAATAACGAAAACAATATATAACAACGTTGAGAGTCCATCCAGCATTATGGGGGCACGCAAACGCCACGAAGGACAGACGAGGGAGCCGATTTCTTTCTTTTTTTTTTCCGCGTCTTTTCCGCCGAGATTCGAAGCTTTGCGAAACTTCGAAAGCAACGAGAGACGTCGTCCGGAGACTAATGACATTTTGCTGACGACACGATGGGGTGGTCAGTTTTTTTTATTTTTATTTCAACAACGCAATACGAATATCGACACTTTTTCATCCAAATCGAGCCAGGCATGTCCACGGTGAAAATGAAATTCAATTGCTTCGATTCCCACGAAACTACATCGATCTACGGCCCGAGTCTTTCGGATCGGGTACACGTCTCCCAATTACAACTTCGTTGCAAAAAAGCGGGCAGAGTGAAACGAGATGAATCGAATGAAAAAAAAAATATATATATGTATGTATATATATAAATATACACGTAAATACGTAGCTGTGACTCGTTCGTTAAACGCCGGTGGATCTTAAGGCCTTAGGCCTTAGGGTATAAAATCATGTGCGAATTTAACAATTTTTTTTTTCCTATGAAAAAGTGACTCACTCATAAAATTGTGGATGCTAAATGTCACGCCGCGGGGCCCCTAAAAAAATATAACAATGAAAATATTAGTAGTCGGCCATTTTGTACATCGAAAAAAATATATATATATATTTGATATTCATTAATTTAATTGATTTAAATTAATAGCTTGATATAAATTGATATAAATTAATAGCTTGATATTCATACTGACATCTATTTAGTATGAATATCAAGCTATTAATTTAAATCAATCAAATTAATTTATATCAATTAAATTAATGAATATTAAATATATATATATATATATATATATATATATATATTCTTTTTCGATGTACAAAATGGCCGACTACTAATATTTTCTTTTGTTATCTTTTTTTAGGCGCCCCGCGGCGTGACATTTAGCATCCACAATTTTTTACCCACAACAAAAAACAAGAATTCTCGTCAATCTACATTAGAATACCTAGAGAAGTACGTACGGAAATGAAAAAATATTGTTTTATTCAAAAGTTGTAGGTATTTGAACTTAAGAAATGAATTTTCAGTGAAAAATTTCGTTATAACTGCTCATAGAATTAAAAGTTTTCGATTAAGGCGAGAAATCCCTTTAGGAGCGTGAAAAATAGGTATTTTTCGGGAATTTTGTTTAGAGGGGTTAAAATAATCCGATCATTTGCAAATTTAGACGTGAGTTTATTATAACTGTCAAGTTTAAAAGAAATTTTTTTTTTTTGGGATCACCAACAAAATGGCGTCGTTATTGGGGGCCTTCGGAAAAATGATAAAAAAAGTGCAAAATTGAAAATTTGGAAACCTTTTTACTCAAAAGTTCGAATTTTCGACCATTTTTTCGACATATTTGACCCCAAGAAAATTATTTATTTACACGCTACCTTTCAAACTTTGGGTATATCCTTCCGATAATATCACTGAGAGTAACCTCCAGAAATTTCATCCAAATCGGTCGATAACTTTTCGAGCTACAGCACGAGCAGTTTTCGAAAAAGTAGTTTCGAGATAATCGCGTTTCGAGAAGTTTCGAGTAGTCGGCCATTTTGTACATCGAATAAAAATATTTTTTTTTTCTAACCTCTTGACATTCATACTAAATAGATGTGTAATTAATTTTACGAGCGAATCACTTTTTCATACGAAAAAAAAATTGTTAAATTCGCACGTGATTTTACACCCGTTACCGTGGCCTAAGGCCTTAATGCCCCGATATCTTGAAATTCACTCGTACATTACCCGTGAACAGGCTTTAACGTACGAATCGTTGAGCTGGAGAATCTCCGAGTCGCCGCTAGAGACATAGAGACAGAAAAGAAGAGAAAAAAAAATCATTTTTTTTCTCTTTCCCTTGTGTCGATTTTTTTTTTCTTATTTCGCGGCTCTCCGGCAAACTTGGCAAGCGCGAGAGAATAATTACGGGCGATGGCGCCAACGTCGATGGATACGAACGCATATAATGTATTATTTTTATAATTTACGATCCTGCAACGTCGTTGGCGCGGTCGCTCGTCTAGTTTTTTATAACATTATTATTATCATTATCATTATCATTATTATTATCATTATTAATTACGGTTACGTATAACGTGTGATAAGTGCATCGAGTTATAAGTTTCCGCATGTACCCGAAAACTTGTGTAATAGAAAAGCGAATACGAGAAACTCCGATACTGCAGAATTAACACGATTACGAGATACAGATGTAGACGAGAATGAGCCACGTACGAATAAGAGGATTACAAACAACCAACATACACACACATATATATATATACACACATAACACTGGATGCACCTCGTTAAAGTAAACACTTCGTCATTTACTTCGTATTTTCTTTTGCATATTTGAATTTGCTCACTATATAGATATATGTGTGTGTGGGTGAACATTAATGTGTGACCTTTTTCAGCCGGTGGAAATGAATTTATAAAAGCACAAGAAATATTTGGTCAATAAAATAGTGTTTAGCGGTCTTAAAATAATGAAAAGTCGTAAATACTATTTTATTAATTGAAAGCTTTCTTGTATTATTATAAATAAATGTGGAAACTTATGAGAAAATGCAAAATATTAATTTATACATACACACATATTCGTATATATATATATATATATATATATGAGGTATTCTAGCTCAACGCAGACAACTTTTTTCCTCACCATCGTTGATTATAGATTTTCACAGTGAGAAACTTCACTCCTCGTGTAGAAAAAGCACCTCATTTTTGTCAATTTTTTTTCCCCCAGTCGAAAATCAAAGTCCACTCGGCCCATTTTTCAAATGCTGGTAAAAATTCGATACGTTTTACACCTGTTTTGTCCATTTTTCACCAAAGCTCAACTTGTGCTTCCGATATTTACAATTTTTTTTGTGAGTTTGCGATTTTGGGCATGATTATTCGATAGTTTGAAAATCAGACGAGTACATTTTTGGTATTGCAACTTGCAAGTGAAAAAAAAACATTTGCAAAACTAAAACTATGATTTCAGATGAAATTGAATTCGGTGTGTGGGTGGGATGATGTATACCTAGACCGAAAAAGTACACTTCTGTTTTCCAATCTGTCGAATAATCAACGCCAAAATCAGAATTTCACAAAAAAAATAGAAAATATCGGAAGCACAAGTTGAGCTTGGGTGAAAAATGCACAAAACAGGTCTGAGAGGTATTAAACATTTTTTCAGAATTTTTAAAACGTTCGAAGTGGACTTCGATCTTTTGTAGCCGGAGGAGGGCTATGGGTGGGGAAAAAAATTGAAAAACGTTCGGTGTTTTTCGACACCGGGGGTGAGCTTTTTCATTATGAGAATCTATAATCAACGATGGTGAGGGAAATAGTTTTCTGAAATTAAGCAGGAATACCCCATATATATATATATATATATATATATATATATATATATATATATATATATATATATATATATATATATATACATATGAGGTATTCTACGTCAATCCGGTGGACCTTTTCCCTGACCCCTACCAATTCGATTAATTTTTTAAATCTGATTCCATTGACACTAGAAGACACTCTTATGTTTTTACATTTTTCGAAACAACCCTTAGTCAAAAAAAAAAATTCTCCGAAAAAACGCCCCTATTTAAAAATCTGAAAAAAATCCCGAAAATGCGTGATTATATGTAAAAATTTTCAAGCTATCACCCGCAGTGGAAGTATGATTTTTTCTATGCTTTCTGAGCGATTAACGTTTTAAAAAATCCAAAAAATTCGAGAACCGCTTACTTCGGCGGATACTTAAATATTTTGATATCCACAATGAATTTTTTTGACCATTTTGAATAACCATTTGGTTATTCAAAAATGGTCAAAAAAATTCATGAATTTTTCGGATTTTTTTAAACGTTAATCACCCAGAAAGCGGCGAAAAAATCATACTTCCACTGCAGGCGATAGCTTGAACATTTTTACATATAATCACGCATTTTTGGGAATTTTTTTAGATTTTTAAACCACGGCGTTTTTTTTTTCGGAGAAATTTTTTTTGACTAAGGGTCGTTTCGAAAAATGTAAAAAAATCAGGGTGTCTTTTAGAGTCAATGGAATCAGATATAAAAAAATTAATCGAATTGTGCGGGGGTCAGGGAAAAAGTCCACACCGGATTCACGTGGAATACCTCATATATATATATATATATATATATATATATATATATATATATATATATATATATACACACACATATTACTGGGCAATGCATAAATGGCAAGGTGTGTACTTTATTTTGGTCTAGTTCGGTATATACATATACGCATGTACATAGGCGCACACGTTGTTGAGATTACTAACTATAGAAGAGAACATTGTAATCCGTAATTGTAGTCCGTATATCCCCCCCTAACCATGCCCGCAGCATTGTTTTTCATTTGGAGTGCCTTGAACGTGGAATAATCGGTCGAACGTCGTTCCACCAGCGACGAAAAACAAAAACACGTAAAGTTCACACGAAAAGAAAGAAATCAAGGACAATGCTCGTTTCTTCAACTTCAAGGCACTCTCGTGTGTTTAGTATGCGAATCTAAAGGGAAATGGGAGTTGGACTATGCAGCATAAGAAAAAGCAAGCCTGGAGCCACGAAAAAGTAATCCATATCACTGCGAGAGGATTCGGGGCGAATTTTTTTAACGTAAGTTTGTAAAGAGCGAAAAAGTGTCTCGAGATAGAGGGATGAGGATGAATTTATCGGATGAAGTTGGAACGAGGAAGAAAATCGAAAAAAAAAACGTGGACTGGCGTTGTTTTTTCACGTCACACGTGAATTGCTCGCAAGTTCAATCAAAGGCTGATGAGTGTTATTATTTAACGCGATCTTTTTTTTTCCTCCCCTTCGCCCGAACGTCCCTGATTGCCCATGAAACTTTGTAAATACTGCGGGAGAATCGAGGAACGTAAATGTTTTATATAGGTAATAATTTATTTATTATTGAACGAAAGAGAGAGAGAGAGAGAGAGAGAGAAAGAGAGAGAAAAAGTGCGATGGAACGTCGATGAGTGATTCGTGATTACGTGTGACGGAAACTCCGACCGCGTGTAAGGACTGCGCGAATAAGAGGAGTCAACAAATAAAAACGTCTCCGCGTGCGCGGTTGTACGCGAGAAAACCGAATGATAAAATATACCGTAAAGAGATATATATATAAAGAAAAGAAGAAGGAAAAAAAAGTGTACACGGAACAGGTATATACAAACAACACATCGACACAGGCCAACACACATGACTGTAGATAATTTATAACAATCGCTAATGTCGAGTACTGCGTGCGTATCTGTGCGTGTGTGTGCATATATATATGTGTACACGTAAATATATATGCAGATTTATATATACATACACACACACACACATGTACAATGATATATATATATACATATACAAACATATATATATATCACTGCATATTACACTGATAACGATTAATAAAAGTAATGTTAAAAATTTCAATCTTCGCCTCATGTTATTTCGTTTAATGCCCGCACGATACTTCCCATGCATCATTTATAATTAACTTATTATCGTATTCAAAAAAATATCCAAAGTAGCGAGGTTCAAGTGCGACGATCGGCAAGTTTTACCGACGGTCGGTAAGTTACCCGCTATCGGTAAGCGTGTAGTTCTTCGCCGTGGATCTCTGCGTTCGGAAGAAATCTATAGCAAAGTGCAAATTAATTTATTTAGAAAAAGATGATTGCTGGAAAAGTTGCTAAGTTGAAAAATAGTGTTCTTCAGAGTTGGCGACTTTCTAGGATGACGGACTTTCGACCCCAAAGTCCCGCGGCGATGGAATTCCGTGCTTACAGATAGCGGGTCATTTACCGACGGTCGGTAAGAATATATTTTTGAAGCCATGCAGTGTCGCCGTGCGGTCGTGCAAATGAATTCATAAAAAAGGTAACTCCAACAAAACATTTCAACTTTGAAAAAAAAGACGTCTTCAAAGTTTGCGCCTTTCTAAGTTGATGAACGTCGAGCCCAAAGTTCCGCGGCGATAGGATCACGCGCTTACCGATAGTGGGTAATTTACCGACCGTCGGTAAGAATACATTTCAAAGCTACGTGGTTTCGCGGTGCGCACGTGAAAATGAATTCATAACAAAGGTGATTCCGGAAAAGTTGCCAACTTAAAAAAACACTTCTGCAAAGATTTTCCAAAAATCTTAAAGCGACTTTTCCAAAAATCACCTGTTTAATGAATTGATGTGCACTTCACTATCACGATCTTGTTCGAACCCGAAGACCATTAGCGATGGAACTGCGCGTTTACCGACAGTGCGTAATTTACCGACCGTCGGTAACTCACCTGCCGACGGTACGAACCTTCATCAACGAAACTTCATCCTCAAAGAGCTTTTCTCCGACACAAATTCCGTCGTTCCTCGAGACCGAAGTTCCAATTCCGCCAATTCAATTACCGCAGGGTATGCCCCGACTGCTCTCCGTGAAAATGCGTGCCTCTGTTTACCTCGGTATCCCCCCGAGCTTACGATTCACAACAAACCGGACGAACACGAGGATTCGCCATGCTCGAACAATCGTATTTGTCTATATTGCAAAAACTGGATATACCGTCCTTCGACCTCGACAAATTCACATGTACATGTACTTACCCCAGATCGACGTGCGATCCGCTTTGGACAAACTCAACATCGCGCAATTTTCACTCTGCTCTCCGGCCCTACGAGAGAAAAATCCGCTCGCGAAATCGCACGAATGAGACGCTCCGCATGAATCGATGTGGAGCTCGTGCTCCCGAGGCAAGGCCGTAGACTTCTGATTCCTTATTTGCCAATTGCCCGACGATCCCGCTTCGTTATGACTTGAGCAGCTTCGTCTTCGTCTCCCAAAAGGTAAGAAAAATCACCGACATCGCTCTCGTCTATTCCTCAAGTCGTCGAGATGCGCAATATTGAACTTCCCTGTACCGTTGATAAGCAGAGATTAGAGCGCCCTCCGGCAGAGCACCAGAAGACATGGAGAAGCCCGAGAGCGGCCTGAGTCACGCTCAGGCGACTCGAGGCCCGGAGACTCCTCCAGAGCCGCTGGACACGGCTTTCGCGGAATCAGACGTTGAGTCGCTCGCTCGCGACGGAGCCTTTACGAAAGCAGCGACCGTGCGAGACGTGCCTAGCAAAGTGCGGCTCTCCGCTTCGTGCGGCGAGCTGGAGGACGTATCGAGCGGCTACAGATCGCCGGAGTCCGTTCTCTTCGAGTGGCATTCCGGCGAGCTGTCTTGCTGCAAGGAGCTGAGTCCGAAGATCGTGCCGAGGCTGACGAAGATCCGACTGAATTTGGATATTCCGGAGCCCGCTTCGGACGAGAACGACTCGGATCGAACGGATTCGATGACCGAGAAGCCGCGTCGGGAGCAACAGGAAACCGAGAGGGGGAAGACAGCGCAGGAGACTCCCGCGGGAGACCAAGTTTTATCGCCTTACGAGCTCAGTCGCGACAACACGAGTGACGAGAATTTTTACCGCAAGAAATGCTCGTCCGTGATCGAAACGAGCAACAGGCTCGAACTACCGGAAGCTTTGTCGGCTTGTTTCGGCGATCGCGTCGTGTCGCCTCTCGGGCCGAGGAAGACTCGCGACTACTGCGCAATCAGCCCGTTGGCAATGGCTCCTGAGACGCGATACCGTGTCACCGTGGATACGCACGACCAGCGCATGAACCTCGAGGATCTTCGTTGGTATCCTCGCGACGGTTTCGAAAAACCGGATATCCCGAAAATTCCGTCTCACCCGCTGGCGGAAACGCCGACAGCCGACTTCACCAAAAAACGCAAGAGCTGCGATAACACGAAGATCTCAGGAGACCTACCGGCTCATTTTTTCGTTACGACGGAAACTCCACCGGCCAAGCGCTATCGGAGCAACCAGTTCGAAGGTCTCGAAGCACCGCAACTCTTTCTTCCACCCGCACGAGTTCACAAGCCCCTCGCGCCGCAGGGCACTATCAGCAACGACGAACACTCCGAACGGACCGCTAAGAATACTTGGATCGCGTCGCCCAATGAACTTGTTTCCGTTGAATTGGACACGGTTTCCGATTCGGACTGTAAAATCATGAAAGTGAGTGAAAACACTCGCGTATTCGGAACGAGGAGTATTCTTTCTCACTTTATCTCGTGGTCCTTTCGTACGCGTCCACAGACGGAATCACACGTGACGATTGACTCGGGCTCGTCGAGCGAGGACGGCTTGTACGTAACGACCGGGCGTCCGCTGATGTTGCGGGTACGAGATTTCAAAATTCCAGTTACGAGAATCGGCACTTTTTTCCAATGGCTCGCACAAAAAATAATCACTATTATGAAGAAGGTGAGCTCCTTCGGCAACAAAGACACGGGCGTAATAGCTAATGAACGAGCAAACGGAAATAACGAATAGTAACGATCATTACGTAATGACAATATCGAAGTTTGCAGCGTTGGAACGCAACGAAAGGTTTTGTTTTACATTTTATTCTCCATGTTTTCAGTGTTATAGGAAATCTGTTTTTTTGATGGATTTATATTGTAGATCGATAAATGAATATCTTGAAAAATGGGCGGAGAATTTTTGTAGGTAAAGTAAACAAAAATTAAAGCAATTGAAAAATATTAATTTTCGTTGTATTCTCACGATGCAAAAATTCAATATTATACTTAATGATACAATAAAAATATGATAATAGCAAATACCAATAGCGGTAATAATATAATATGATTAATAATGATGAATATTTGAGGGGCTAGGGGACTGTGACGACCCGAATTTTAAAAAATTATCGCTTATTTAAAATAGATTAAATTTGAAGGGATAAGTAGGATGATTGAAATATCGTTTGGACATTTATTTATATGTACACTAGGGTGCCACAAATTTGAGCTCGATTTTTTTCCCTTTTTCTCACCGTTTAGTTATATCCTATGAAGAAGAAAAAATTGCCGCGAAAGCTGCGAGCGGTATAAAAATATTTAGCGGTCGCGTAAGGGGAGATATACACCTAGGAGCCGGAAAAAGTTCATTTTTGTGAATTTTCTCAAGGAAAACTATTTGAAATTTCGGATTGGGGTTTTGATTACCTAAAAGTATATACATTCACAAATATGTTTAATTTTTTTTATTTAAAAATATCAAAAATATACAAGGATATTGTATGATCCTAGGAGCGTCGTGAAAAAATCTGCGTATACGATACCCACTGGCGTTTCTTAAAAAATCATCTGAAAAAAAAAACCAAAAAGATTATTAAATTAGATACTATAATCTAGCACTTGTCATAGCCGATTTTGAAAATATCGATGTATGACAAAATGGCGGACGTTTGAACATAAATAGTGATTTTTGGGCCGAAAATTAGTTATTATTTTGCCTATAAAACAAAAACTAAGTATCGGAAAAAAATCCTATGACAAGTACTAGATAATAGTGTATAGAATAACCACAAAAAACCTCAAGGCGATCGGTTCATTGGTTTTCGAGAAATTTTGGGTACCGATTTGAAAAACGTGGTTTTGACAAAAACGCGTTTGAAAATTTGGGAATGAATAAATTATGAAATTTGTCAACTTACATGGAATCATCGATACCAGGCCCATAGTGTAGGTCTTCTACGATCGACGGAACGTTCATAGCTTCTAAATCGATTTTTTCGACCATCTAGGTGTATATCTCCCCTTAAGCCTCCGAAAAAATCAAATTTTCATTAAAAAATCGATTTTCTTTTTTCGTCCACTTCGTACTCATAAATTTTACGCTTTATAATTTTTTAATTAACCTCGCGAAAGCTCTAGCCGGCAAATTAATATTTAGTGGTCACTCAAGAGCGTCGAAATTTCCAACTTTCGACTTTTTTTTACTCTTCTCACTCAGAGACTTGACGATTGGTAAAATTTTAAAAATAATTGATCCCTTTTTCTTTGGAAACGGATTTTTCAAATTTACCTCACACTTCTAACCCACGAATTGTAATCTTAGTTCTCATAAAATAATTCTTTAAGGCGTTACCCCCACTTGTAGCGCAAAAAAAGGCCTTTTTATGAATTTTTTAAATGAAAACTACAAAACTTTTTTAATCGATCAATATACCATCTTAAAGAACACATCTTGAAGAACTTTCAGTAATTTTTTTATTGAAAAATATTACATTGTTTAGTGACAAATGGCCGTCAATGAAATAATGTTTTTATATACACGGTTTGCGGTGACCAACATTGCGGCGAAGTGGATCATCTGAAAAAAAAAAAATGCGGATGGATTTAGTCAAATATAAGTATAAACTAGTCTTTAATCGAAGGATTTTAAACAATATTCATTTTTCACAAAATGGCGGACAGTCAAAGTTAATGGTTCGATTTTAACGAAAAAAAACGGCCGTTTTTTGGCTATAAAACGTCCATTTTTTTCGAAAAAAAAATCGAACGATTAAAGACTACATTTTTATGTATTAAATAAGCCTGCAAAATTTCAAGAAGATCGGTTCATTAGTGTTCGAGTAATCTTGGTCACCGACTTCAGAAATGCCATTTTGAGAAAATCGCGTTTAAAGTTTCTCTTTCAACGCGGATTCTTTTCTTTCAACGCTCATATCTCAGTCAATTTTGTTCGGATCGACTTGAAATTTTCAGGACATATTCTCAGATACTTATACTTAAAAAAAATGCAATAAAAAAAATCGATTTTTTCAAAATCGCAAGTGGGGGTAACCCCTTAAAGATTTACTAGCAGTTCTATTAGTACAGCACGACTGTACTATTGGATATTGGAATCGGAAAAAAATAGACAAAGGCTAGTTTTTTGACAGGTGATTTTGTAGGTGCCGCGGGTGCCAAATCCAAGTTTGCCTGAAAATCGGGGTGTAGGGTTTTTTAAGGGAATGGTGGTGGATTAATGCCAAACTACAACCCCCATGAGGTCGGCGCCGGAAGACAAAATGTTCAGAAAAATCCGGGCTTTATTTTTGTCCACAGCGTCGAAGTCGTGGAAGTTCATTTTGCGGGTGAAAACGTGGGGGGAAAATTTTGAACAATCCGTTTTCATTCGATAGCTCTTTAGAAAAAATGCATAGAATTTTTGTTCAAATGGAGACGTTGTAGTTCTTGAAAAGTCGCGCCGATCGAGTATTTGATCATCCCTCTCCAATAATATCTTCGCCCCAAAAGAATTGTTGAAGTATAAAAAAAAATTGTTTATTGAATAACTCAAAAACAATCGATTTTTCGGGGATGGTTTAAATGTACGAAATGTAGAGAATAATTTTCTCTATATTCTCGTTCCTATGGACCACCCTTGAATTTTGCTTTTTCTAACCCCTCTCAGGGGTTGAAAATTCAAAATGATATTCTGGGAAAACTATTGACCAAAAATAAAGAGATACGAATTTGGCGCTGTGGACAAAAATGTAGTTGAGGGTTCAAGCTACAAATTCTTCCACGGCAGCGAATTCGTGCGGTCAATAGTTTTCCCAGAATTTCATTTTGAATTTTCAACCCCCGAGAGGGGTTGGAAAATGAAAATTCAAGGCTGGTCCATAGGAACGCAAATATAGAGAAAATTATTCTCTACATTCCGTACATTTGAACCATACCCGAAAAATCGATTGTTTTTGAGTAATTCAATAAACAATTTTTTATTTATTTTAACCATTTTTTCGGGAGTGAAGATATTATCGGATAATGATGATCAAATGCTCGATTGACGCGTCTTTTCAAGAGCTACAACGTTCCCATTTGAACAAAAAGTGTGCGATTTTTTTTTAAAGAGTTATTGAATTAACACTGATTTTTCAAAATTTCACCCCACTTTTTCACCTCCGAAATGAACTTTCACGACTTCGGTGCTGTGGACAAAATTAAAGCCCGGATTTTTCTGCTCATTTTGTCTCACGGCGCTGACCTCGTAGAGGTTGTAGTTTGGCATTAATCCACCTCCACCCCCCTTTATCCCCTTAAAAACAACCCTACACCCCGATTTTTAGGCAAACTTGGATTTAGCACCCGCGGCACCTACAAAATGACCTGTTAAAAAACTAGCCTTCTAATTTTTTCCGATAACGGGGTTTTTCAGCGACAGCACGACTGTACTATATCGTTGTCAACATAAGTTTACCTTCAATCTGCGATTTCTGCACCATATGTTGTACCTTCTTCAATTTGAGTGGCCTCAAGTGACGAACGAGAGTTTCGAAATATTCATGGTAGCCTGAACCCTTAATAATACTTTTAATAATGATAATCACTTAATCATACTATTAATAATGACAATCACTTAATAATATTGTTAAGAACCATTAGTATACCCTAACTAAATAAATCTGGCCGCAATTTTTTCAATTGCTGAAAACCTGAGGAGACGTCATTCAAAAATTTCCAAAACGACAATACCATAATAGTGGAGGAAATAATAGTCTTAAGGTAATCCTATCGCCAGGCTTCAATCCATAGGATTTTGATAATTTTTTTTTTTTTGGAGCTTCACTATCAATGTTAATAATCGTCTCTGTAAAATTTCGGGGTCGGTTATTGACCTAATTACAGTGAAAAAAAAATTAAAATTGCGTATTTTTGTGAAGGAATTCCGAGACGAAATACAAAAACCTAATTTCCGGTCGCTACAAAAGTGTATATAATAGTGGGGATCCGTCAGATTCTTAAAAATAATCAGATTTACATACTTAACACTTGTAGTAATTTGGAAAAGTCGGAAAATTTTAGTTATGACAAATAATTTTTTTTGCATATGCTAAAAATATAAATTGTACAAGTCTCAAGTATGAGCAGTGGTATGACTAGTGTGAAGCGATAGGATTACCTTAAGGCCTTAGGCCGCAGTAACGGGTATAAAATCATGTGCGAATTTAACCATTTTTTTCGTATGGAAAAGTGATTCACTCATAAAATTGATTACACATCTATTTAGTATGAATATCAAGCTGTTAAAAAAATATATTTTTTTTTCGATTCACAAAATGGCCGACTACTAATATTTTCTTTTATCTTTTTTTTATGCGCTCCGCGGCGTGACATTTAGCATCCACCATTTTTTACCCAGAACAAAAAACAAAAATTCTCGTCAATCTGCATTAGAATACCTAGAGAAGTACGTACGGAATTTAAAAAATATTGTTTTACTCAAAAGTCGTAGGTATTTGAACTTAAGAAATGAATTTTCAGTGAAAAATTTCGTTATAACTGCTCATAAACTGCTCATAAAATGAAAAGTTTTCGATTAATCAGAAATTCCGTACGTGCTTCTCTGCGAAATGCAATTAGGAACATAACTTTTAAATTTGAAGTAAATCAAGTGAAAATTGTTGAAGTTATTTGTCACGCCAATTGGAAACAAGCTGTTTCGAGAAGTTTCGAGTAGTCGGCCATTTTGTACACCGAAAAAAAATATGTTTTTTCTGACAGCTTGATATTCATACCGAATAGATGTGTAATTAATTTTATGAGTGAATCACTTTTTCATACGAAAAAAATTTGTTAAATTCGCACATGATTTTATACCCGTTACTGTGGCCTAAGGCCTCAATAGCAATCATAAAATTATAACACAAGAATACGGATAATAATAGTGATAGTAATTCTCCCAATAACAGTAATAATGTAAACAATAATAATAATTTAATATTTAATAATAACCTAATACAAAAAAAAATAATTCAATATTTAATAATAACTTAATAGTATAGAAATCATTTAATACTCAATAATAACGTAAAACTATAAAATTTAATAATAATGATTTGATGCTCTAAAGATGCAATTAATTTTTGTATAAATGTTCAAGGAAATTTGACCAGATACCATTCAACGACCATTATCAATAACCGAAAAAAAAAATTCAGCAATTATTAAATTAGATCCATGCAACGATCAATTGGTTTTTTGAAAGTGCTGTCAACTTAAAAAAATCGGACTAAGATTTCAAGTGTATGTCATCCGTACTGCTTTATTGCTACAGCCATATTTTACATTCCGTTGAACGTTTCACCAGAGTTACGAGGCGATCAGTCGAATCGTTGGTTTCTGTTTCGTGAGGACTCGAGACACGTCGCCGCACCGTGACAAGAACCTGGCGATCATGAAGTCGTTGATACGCTCGGAAAATGAGAGAATACTGAACGTCCTAGCGGAGAAAGTGAATCGTCTGACGAATGAACTTGTTCAGGTTCGTTTTGAAACTGCTAGGTCCGAAAGTGACCAGAAAAACCGCCCAGTGTACAATGGAAGTCTCAAGTCGAACTTGGACGATATCAACGAGTTGTAATATCGAAGTACCGGTATTTCCATATTTTTCTATATTTATGGAAAGCCTTGATTACAAACGTCAGAAGCTTAATGCCTTAGGCCACAGTAACGGGTATAAAATCATGTGCGAATTTAACAATTTTTTTTCGTATGAAAAAGTGATTCACTCATAACATTAATTACACATCTATTTGGTATCAATATCAAGCTGTTAGAAAAAATATATATTTTTTTTTTCGATGTACAACATCGAACTTCAACAATTTTCACTCGATTTACTTCAAATTTAAAAATTATGCTCCTAATTGCATTTCAGCAGCTATAACGAAATTTTGCACTGAAATTTCATTTCTTAAGTTCAAATACCTACAACTATTGAATAAAACAATATTTTTTAAATTCCGTTCGTACTTTTCTAGGTATTCTAATGTAGATTGACGAGAATTTTTGTTTTTTGTTCTAGGTAAAAAAATGTGGATGCTAAATGTCACGCCGCGGAGCGCCTAAAAAAACGATAACAAAAGAAAATATCAGTAGTCGGCCATTTTGTACATCGAAAAATATATATAAATATTTTTTTCTAACAGCTTGATATTCATACTAAATAGATGTGTAATTAATTTTATGAACGAATTACTGTTTCATACAAAAAAAAATTTTTAACTCGCACATGATTTTATACCCGTTACTGTGGCCTAAGGCCTTAAAAGTAAAGATGGAAGTTGTCACCGCAATATACAGAGTGTCCAATAGGAAGTTGCTGAAACTAATCGACTGTCATTTTAAAACACGTGCACAGAATCAGAAAAACCAAATTGCTTTAAATAGAAGAAACTCTGCAGTTTTAAACGCACATAAATAAAACCCAGTCAAATATTTTTTATGTCAATTAATTACATCTTATAAAAATAACGAAAAAGTACAGTGATTAATGATAGATATTTTCGAAGTGCGAACCGTCAGATTGTGCACAAAAATCAATTCTCTTTTGAAAACTGTGAAAAACTGGGTCCAACATATCGTTCGTAATGCCGCGAACCACTTCTTGGATGGCCGCGATCAGTTCTTCTACCGTGCTGGGCTTTTTAGCGTAACAATGATCTTTAATGTAACCCCACAAGAAAAAATCACAAGGGTTCAGGTCCGGTAAGTACGGAGGCCATTCTAGTCCGCGTTGAGCAAATTCAGGGTACCCCAGACCGATTACTCGAGTCCCATATACGCGATGAATAGCTTCAAACACCTCATGAGTCCGGTGCGGCGTCGCTCCATCTTGCATGAA
Source organism: Ophion ellenae (assembly GCA_963210295.1). NCBI lineage: Eukaryota > Metazoa > Arthropoda > Insecta > Hymenoptera > Ichneumonidae > Ophion > Ophion ellenae. Next base: position 9,044,488 of record OY723387.1, on the reverse strand, counting down.
GTAAACATTTTTAACCAGACCCCTCTTTTTTGCATAAGGGAAGAATTTCATTTCCAAAAGTTGTTTGTAACTCTCTCCTGTTACCGTAGATTCCAAGAATTGCAAATAAATTGCTTTTACTGAAATCGCTGCCCATGCCGTTACTTTCTGTGGATGAAGGGACTTCGCTAGCGATATGTTGGGATTTTCCGTTCCCCAAAACCGGTAATTTTGCTTGTTTACGTACCCATTCATCCAAAAATGTGCTTCATCGGAATAAATAATCAATTTCTCATTAAGTTCTTCGGCTTCAAACATTCCCGTAATAGTGTTACAAAATTCGATGCGTTTCGTCATGGCATGTTCAGTTAACAATTGCTGAGTGCTTATTTTATACGGATGAAACTTTAAAAAATATTTCAATATGTTGTGTAATGATGATTTGGTTATTTTTAATGCTTGAGCAGCCTTCCGAATCGAATCATTTGGATTTTGTTTGAAATAATTCTCAACTTCGTTGATCTTCACTGGTGTAGGCACTGTAACAGATGGACCTGGCAACTCGTGTCTACGGTCCTGGAGTGTACCACACTCCACGAAGTTATCGATTATCCTACAAAAATTAACGTAAACTTACTTCAATGCAGTTTAATTGAATTGAAACACAAGTTGTGTGATAGATGAATATGAATAAATATTCAATTCTTACCTTTTCAGAGTGTTTTCGCTGGCAACTCCATGAGTTCCAAACTTAGTACGAAAGCATCTATACGCATTATTATAAATTTTTCCCCTCGAGAAGAAGCACTCAATAAGATATACTGTTTCTTCCGTGGTGAGCTCACTCATTTTGACGCGCGCGTACTTGCTTGAACCACGGCTAGAATAAAACTGCGTGGCCTCGGGTATGCGCCTTAGAAAAAGGGACCCTTATTGAATTCATGGAGGGAAGAGACACTTAATTAGTTTCAGCAACTTCCTATTGGACACCCTGTACATAAAAAATCACGCCAGTATTAGGCTATCTGTGGCCCCTAATTCTAACCCCGCAGTCTGTATATTTAACCCAAAACAAGTCTTTTCAAGAGTGGTAAAAATAAAAATTCGACCCTTAAGGGGTTAAAACGGGGGTTTCAAAGTTCATATGAGACAACATACTTTTCGTTCAGATTTGCTCGAAACTTGGTATAAATACACTCCAATACAAACAATTAAACATATATTTGTTTGAGTTTATTTGGTGTATTTATGCCAACCCAAACAAACACAGTTAAGGGGTCAAAAAGTACTACTTGACTGTCCACACGTACCGATCGGCGGGGAAAACATGTCGTGTTATATTGGGTGTACAAGTTAATTCGGTCCGTTGTTTTGCTTAAAATACGCACTTATTTGAATGATAAAATGAATTAATACATTAATCAAAATATTGTCCATCGCTAGCCACTACTTTTCTCCATCTTTCTGGTAATTGATGAATTCCGTCGCGGAAGAAGCGTTCATCTTTTGAAGCCAAGAATGAATCGAGCCAATTTTTGATACCCTGTTGTGACGTGAAGCGTATTCCAGTCAAAGCGTTCCGCATCGATCGTAACAAATAGTAGTCGGAAGGGGCAAGGTCTGGGCTATAAGGCGGGTGAGCCAGTATTTCCCACCCGCTATTTTCCAAATAGTTTTTAACCACAATAGCAACGTGAGGCCGAGCGTTGTCATGTTGAAAGATTATGGACTCGTGTCTGGTCGCATATTCTGGACGTTTTTCGGTTATAGCTCGCTTTAAACAGATCAATTGTTGCCTGTAGAAATCTCCCGTGATGGTCCCACAAGCATTCGGTGGGCTTCAGCTGCACTTTTCTTCCAATTGAAACAGAAAATCAACACTTTCCGCAAATGGTGCTTATTTGGGACGAAATTCGACATTTTCACCGCAGTAAAAATTAGACTTGATGCGCAAAACTCAAAGGTCTGTAGACGATATTCGGTTAAGAGATGTTGATACTTCACGATACGGCGAAAATCAGCTGTTGCCGTCAACCATTTATAGCACCTAGAGCCATCTTTTGAAAACGGACCGAACTAAGTTGTACACCTAATATATGAAATAAATTTGGTAAGTTTCAAGTGAATCTGACAAAAAAATATGCTGTCTCCTCCGAACTTTAACACCCCCGTTTACCCCTATTAAGGGTCGAATTTTAAGAAATGCTGAAATACGTCTCAATTATTTGTATTGTAGAGTACATACGCCAAGTTTCAAGCATATCTGACAAAAAAATATGCTGTCTCAAACAAATTTTAAAACCCCTGTTTTACCCCCTTAAGGCGGGATATACATTTAGACAGGAACTAAATAAGCAATATTGACGGATTTTTTAAACTAAGAAATAATTATTTCTTAGTTAAAATATAGGTTACGGGACATTTCGAGCAGATATTATCGATTGAATCGACTAATTTTCGCGTTCGCTAGCCGTGTCTGCCATGACGGGAGAGCACGGTCTTACATACAGGTCTGGAAACTCTGAGACAGAGATATCGTAATATCGGTATTATTCGAGTCCAATATAAAAAAATCGGTATCCATGCTCTAGTCTCAAGCCCAATAGGGCAAGACAGGTGCCCTTAAAACCTAACCCAGTAGACTATTAGTTCGTGATAATCAATCTGCTTATCAAGGCCTTAGGCCACAGTAACGGGTATAAAATCAAGTGCGAATTTAACCAGTTTTTCCGTATGAAAAAGTGATTCACTCATAAAATTAATTAGACATCTATTTAGTATGAATATCAAGCTGTTAGAAAATATATATTTTTTTCGATGTACAAAATGGCCGACTACTAATATTTTCTTTTGTTATCTTTTTTTAGGCGCTCCGCGGCGTGACATTTAGCATCCATAATTTTTTACCTAGAACAAAAAACAAAAATTTTCGTCAATCTAGATTAGAATACCTAGAGAAGTACGTACGGAATTTAAAAAATATTGTTTTATTCAAAAGTTGTAGGTATTTGAACTTAAGAAATGAATTTTCAATGAAAAATTTCGTTATAACTGCTCATAAAATGAAAAGTTTTCGATTAATCAGAAATTCCATGCGTACTTCTCTGCAATAGTAATTAGGAACATAACTTTCAAATTTCAAGTAAATCGAGTGAAAATTGTTGAAGGTATTTGTCACGCCAATTGGAAAAAAGCTGTTACGAGAAGTTTCGAGTAGTCGGTCATTTTGTACATCGAAAAAAAAAATTCTAATAGCTTAATATTCATACTAAATAGATGTGTAATTAATTTTATGAGTAAACCACTTTTTCGTACGAAAAAAAATTTGTTAAATTCGCACATGATTTTATACCCGTTACTGTGGCCTAAGGCCTCAACCCCCTGAGCGAACTCTTCCAATGCTCGCACCTGAAAACGGCCGATTTTCGTTTCATCCTCAGATCCATTTTCACAATCGAATTTAGAACCGTTTAAGCTCGTTCGCCTAAAATAAAATCGCGAAAAAGTGTCAAATTTTCGCAACAAATGAATAATCGATGATATTGTTGTGTACAGGTTCGAGTGAGTAGTGAAAGGACCTTGGAAACGTTGAAGACGGAAATTGGCGAGTTGAAAGGATTGACGAAAAAACTCGCGGACAACAACGAGATATTGACAAAGGAACTGAGAAGTTTCAGCGAAGTACGCGACAAAGTACAAGTGACAGCGAGCACCAAAGCATCGCCCGCGTTTGCACCGCCGCCTCCCCCGCCACCTCCGCCTCCTCCACCACCACCACCGCCACCACCACCGCCCCCGCCACCATTGTCCCGGGCGATAACTCCAACGACGCCTAACAGCAGCAGGAAAAGGCCGATTCGCACACCAACGAGGAAATGCTCGACGCCCTTGCTCGATGCTAGGCCACCCATCACCGTCGAGGATCTTCTCAAAGTGACGCTGAAAAAAGCGCCCCAGAATAACAAGGTAATCTTCGACCTTACAACGTCGGGTTGACTTTTTACGCAAAACCCAAACGAACCTCAATCTTCCTCGGCTTGTATCTCTCTCGCGTTCTCACTCGACGTCTGCGTGAATCCAAGAGAGCAGGGTGGTGCTTAAGAGGGGATTGTCTTTTTTTTCGCAAAATTTACCGCTTTTTGGGAATTTTTTTGTGAAGAAAGTATACAACGGAAAACTTGTGAAACTTGGCATATAGTTTTATTGATCTGTTTACTACATACAAAAAATTTTTAAACAATTTCATCAAAAACTCCGCCTCCCACCCCCCTCGACGCGCGATGGTCCTTTTTTGATGGTGTGCACGATTACAGCCTTCACGTTCATCCTGCAACAAAAACCCGAAAAGCATTTTACTTTAGACACATATAGCTATCGTTCGATGAAGGGGAAAAAAAATTGACAATTTGGTGACGTTTTGAACTTGAAGTATCGATTTTTCGAAAAAAATTGATCGATTTTTTGTTATAAATAAAAAACTATTAAACGTATTGCTTTTTTGCTTTATCAAACGATAAAAGGATGTCAGCTGAGCATTCTGTCTAAATTTGAAGGCAATCGGTTGAATAGTTTTTGAGAAATCGTGCACACCAGTTGTGAAAAAGCTGTTTCGAGAAAAACGCGTTTAAGGGGGGATTTTTTGATGAAATTGTTTTAAAAATTTTTTGTATGTAGTAAACAGATCAATAAAACTATATGCCAAGTTTCACAAGTTTTCCGTTGTATACTTTCTTCACAAAAAAATTCCCAAAAAGCGGTAAATTTTGCGAAAAAAAAGACAATCCCCCCTTAAGCGGTGAGATGCAGTCAGAGGCGTGAAAAAACGAGCATTTTCAATAATTTTTTTTTATAGTAATTACGTTTGTTTTACAAAAGTGGTTACGCAGACTTTTTATGTTATATTTCAACTTGACTTGTACAAATTGTCAAAGAAAAATATTGATTATTTATCACAATATCGCCATCTTTGTCGGACTCCCTTCGGCATGTGGTGCTTTGCGGTGACCATCGTAAAATTTTACTGGATCATCTGAAATAAAAAAAACCAAAAAAATCATTAGTTTAATAATAAATCTAGTCCTCAATCGGAGCTTTTTTTTTAATTAACAAAATGGCGGCTTCCGACAGATGACTTCCGATTTTCGACCAAAAAATCGCTCGTTTATTGTTTGAAAAAAAAATAGAAATTTTCAAAAAAAATGAAAATCCTTCGATTAAGGACTAGTTTCCAATGCTATCAGTAAGCACACAAAATTTAATCAAAATCCATCGAGTGGTTTTTGAATTATAGTGGTCACCGACTTGAAAAACATAGTTTCGAGAAAAACGCGTTTAAAGTTTTTCGATGCGGATACGGTATTATATGTTCGTAAAATTTTGAGCTCGATGGATGAAGCTAAATTTTTTTTATGTATTTTGATCCGAAGAATCCGAATATCACAATTTTTTGCCGAAAAGTCGAGCATTCAATTATTTGTAGCCAATTGTTAAAACAATTTTTCAAAAAATTTAAGTTTTTCGGGATGAATTATTTTTTTTTTTAATATTTTGGGCAATTTTAAAACGAAAGTATTCTTTATAAAATTTTGCTAAAGTTCGTAGTTTTTGAGTAATACATTTTTGAAAATTTCTGAAAGAGTTTTCCAATTTAACACTTGATTTATGTATAGAAATACTAATTCAAACATTACTTACATCGAATCATCAATTCCTGGCCCATACAATAGGTCTTCTGCCGATGTGGAAGCTTCCAAAATATCAATTTGTTGTTGTTTTCGGAGCATTCTGCCTTCCCGGGTATTATCGTTTGCGCGTTTGTCAGCCGCTACCTGCCATGGGGACCCGACGCCCCTTCACCAATTGTGGGATATCCCGGAAACTATTCATCGGGTTGACGAAATTTTCGAAACATCATACTTCAAGAAAATGTTTAAAAGAATCGATTTTTTGAAAATTCTAACTGCATCTCACCCCTCAAGTGGTTAGGCCACAGTAACGGGTATAAAATCATGTGCGAATTCAACATTTTTTTTTCGTATGAAAAAGTGATTCACTCATAAAATTAATTACACATCTATTTAGTATGAATATGAAGCTGTTAGAAAATATCTATATATTTTTTTTTCGACGTACAAAATGGCCGACTACTAATATTTTCTTTTGTTATCTTCTTTTGTTTAGGCGCTCCGCGGCGTGACATTTAGAATCCACAATTTTTTCACCTAGAACAAAAAACAAAAATTCTCGTCAATCTACATTAAAATACCTAGAGAAGTACGTACGGAATTTAAAAAATATTGTTTTATTCAAAAGTTGTAGGTATTTGAACTTAAGAAATGAATTTTCAGTGACAAATTTCGTTATAACTGCTCATAAACTGCTCATAAAATCAGAAGTTTTCGATTAATCAGAAATTCCGTACGTACTCCTCTGCGAAATGCATTTAGGAACATCACTTTCAAATTTGAAGTAAATCGAGTGAAAATTGTTGAAGTTATTTGTCACGCCAATTGGAAAAAAGCTGTTTCGAGAAGTTTCGAATAGTCGTCCATTTTGTACATCGAAAAAAAATATATATTTACGGCCTACTTGATATTCATACTAAATATATGTGTAATTAGTTTTATGAGTGAATCACTTTTTCATACGAAAAAAAAAATTGTTAAATTCGCACATGATTTTATACCCTTTAGTGTGGCCTTAGGTCTTAACCCTTCGAGTGCACACTTCCACCACGAACCCCTGACTGCATATGGGGTCGATCAGACCCCAGACGTTTTTCAGATCGTTGTATTTCCGGTGAATGAGCATTTTTTGTTGTAGACACGTTTTTTGCAGTCAATGCTCCTTATTTCATGGCCCAAAATGTCTTTTTCAATAAAAACGAAAATTTGATGCCCAAACATTCGTTCAAAGTGAGAGATGCGTTGAAAAATACGTACTTGCACGGAAAAGATCCTTTTTTTGTTCAAAAAAAAAATAAAAGTCCTTTGAGGTTTTTAAAGAGGAACATTTGTAGATACGAAATAAACGACAGTGTCGACCGTCTTTCAAAAAAGTATATTCATTCGGAGGTTTGGATTTGAGCATTTTTGGGATAGTGAAAAATGGAAAAAGCGACCCCCTCGGCAGATTAATTGTTGAAAACGTATATCTTCCGCATTTTTTCACTTCAATGACTTATTATTATTCACATTTACCTCAATCCACGCATAAGTACGTTCGGTGCTCGTTGCACATCGCCCTCCTGCATAACGGAGACTTGCTTTTAGTATTATGATCGGCATTCTAAATACATAATTTACTATAGTAGCGCTAAATAAAAAATATCCATAAGAATTTTCTATCGTAACTCGCTTACATGTGGTCATAAAACACCAAATTTCACACAAAAAAGTTTTCACTTTCACCGCACTACTGCATAAACGAGATCGACTCGGCCCCAGGTCCTTTCTCGACAGCTGACCTCAGCACATGGGCAGGATGTAGGATGGGGGCGAGTGTCAAACTATAGAGTAGGAGTGGGTTAAAGTAATCCTATCACCAAGCTTCCAATCCATAGGATTTTCATATATTTTTTCAACTCCACTATATATATTAATAATCGTCTCTGTAAAATTTCAGGGTCGTTTATCGACCTAATTACAGAGAAAAGAAATACTAGAATTGCGTATTTTGGTGAAGGATTTCCGAGACGACATACAAAAACCCCATTTCAGGTCGCTACAAAAGTGTCTATAGTGGGAATCCGTCAGATTCTTAAAAATAATCAGATTTACATACTTAACACTTGTATCCAATCCTCTCAGAAAAAATTACGCTTATGACCTAATTTTTGTGTAATATCAAGTTTCATTTGAACTTCCGGTATTGGATTTATTGCCACTTGCTACGATAATATTTTATACGCAGCATGGTAAGATGACACAGTGCGCCATCTTACACCCACATCTGGTATGTCAACATACCCACAAATGAATGCAAATTTTATTCATTTGTTGTGACATAAGCTTTCGAGTTAGAATATCCGTCCTGCAGTATTAGTGAAGTACAATAACCCTAGATTATGAATAAATTAGATAAATTAGAAAAAATCTTACCTGACGGAATTTTCAGCACCAGATAACAAAATTCCGTTTTTTCGCTTTTTTGTACTATTCTTCAATTTTTATTGACAAAGGTTTTTAACTTTTCACTTTGGCAACTTCTGGGCCATGTGGTAGACCCTTCAAGAAGTAAGCCAGAATTTTTTCAGATTTTTTGAAAGCCTAGAAAACTTTGAAAACCTCAATGTTCCCTAAAAGACCCAGTGTACACACGGTATTTAGAAAATAATAGTGTAACACGCAGGCGTACGATGGCGCAGTCGAATAAGACGGCAGACCTTCAACATCTTTTCAAATATTCGCGCTGTACGAGTAACGATGACGTTCTATGGTCGGCCAATAAGCGTCGATGGTGGCGAAATCTAGTAAAGCCGTCAGTGAATGCGAGCTTTTGCGTAGTAGATATTTTCGTTACTTTGAAATGCAAAAAAAAACTGACCACGTTGGTCAGTTTTTTTTGCATTTCAAAGTAACGAAAATATCTACTACGCAAAAGCTCGCATTCACTGACGGCTTTACTAGATTGCAAAAAATGCAAAAATATCTACTACGCAAAAGCTCGCATTCACTGACGGCTTTACTAGATTTCGCCACCATCGACGCTTATTGGCCGACCATAGAACGTCATCGTTACTCGTACAGCGCGAATATTTGAAAAGATGTTGAAGGTCTGCCGTCTTATTCGACTGCGCCATCGTACGCCTGCGTGTTACACTATTATTTTCTAAATACCGTGTGTACACTGGGTCTTTTAGGGAACATTGAGGTTTTCAAAGTTTTCTAGGCTTTCAAAAAATCTGAAAAAATTCTGGCTTACTTCTTGAAGGGTCTACCACATGGCCCAGAAGTTGCCAAAGTAAAAAGTTAAAAACCTTTGTCAATAAAAATTGAAGAATAGTACAAAAAAGCGAAAAAACGGAATTTTGTTTAAAAAAATCGTTACTCTACAATGAACAAATATTTTTAAAGACGGTTATAAGCTTTTGTAGCTTAGACTATGAGCTTTCAAAAGAATATAGTGTCTTTGGCGTGGGCTCCAAAAAGTTGAATTATTCAAGCACCTGAAAGTGGAGAATATTTTGCGGATTCAGGCATGTCATAATAAACGGAACGGTAATTATTTGGCACAAAATAAGTAGTTATTGTTGCAAATACAAAAGCTATGAAATATTAATAATAATTAGTGACAAAAAAAAAGGAATTTACAGTGTGCTATTGTGGGAAAAGTGCGTTCGATGATCATCGCAAACCGGCCTTTCGTACGATGCACAAGAATACATTTTTTTTGTTGTTGTTGTTTTCTTCATGAACTTCTTCTCCATCGGTTTCATTTGAACTTTCTTCGTCGTAAAACACGTCAGGGTGACGGTCGCGTAAATTGTACATAACCTGAGATGCACGTCTTTCGCCCATCTTCAAACACTATTAGAACAAAAAAAATTATTTCAGTAAAAAGCATGGTTTAATTTTAAAAAACGAAAAAGCAAGAAATAATACAGCAACACTTTGATTTCTATAGAAAATATCGAAAAATAACGGACTTATAAGCCAAAAATACGAAAAAAAGTTTGGTTTTTGAAATAAAGATCCGTAAAAAATAGCCGAAACAGCATCAAATTACATGAAACATTTAATTTAGCCATGAAAAAACTGAAAAACTACGAAAGAAGCAAAAATAAACTGCATTTACGTACCTCCGAAAATGCCGACGCTATGTGTACACTGACCCTTTTAGGGAACGGACATGAGTTGCTCTGGCTGGCGTTTGCAAGTAAACTGCCAGACCCCGGGCGTCCCTTGGGCCTTTAGATCCCACTGCTACCTAGATTTTTGGGGTGGGAGGGGGGGGGGGGGGGTAGCCCGCCTTCTATTCATGGATGGGAAATTTGAGTTTCAAATTCCGACTGTTCCTTTAAGGGGTTACCCCCACTTGCGATTTTGAAAAAATCGATTTTTTTTTATTGCATTTTTTTTAAGTATAAGTATCTGAGAATATGTCCTGAAAATTTCAAGTCCATCCGAACAAAATTGACTGAGATATGAGCGTTGAAAGAGAAAAATCCGCGTTGAAAGAGCGTTGAAAGAGAAACTTTAAACGCGTTTTTCTCAAAATGGCATTTCTGACGTCGGTGACCAAGATTACTCGAACACTAATAAACCGATCTTCTTGAAATTTTGCAGGCTTATTTAATACATAAAAATGTAGTCTTTAATCGTTCGATTTTTTTTCGTTAAAATCGAACCATTAACTTTGACTGTCCGCCATTTTGTGAAAAATGAATATTTTTTAAAATCCTTCGATTAAAGACTAGTTTATACTTATATTTGACTAAATCCATCCGAATTTTTTTCTTCAGATGATCCACTTCGCCGCAATGTTGGTCACCGCAAACCGTGCATATAAAAACATTATTTCATTGACGGCCATTTGCCACTAAACAATGTAATATTGTTCAATAAAAAAATTACTGAAAGTTCTTCAAGATGTGTTCTTTAAGATGGTATATTGATCGATTAAAAAAGTTTTGTAGTTTTCTTTAAAAAAAATTCATGAAAAAGGCCTTATTTTGCGCTACAAGTGGGTACAAGTAACGCCTTAAAGATCCAGTGTACACACGCAGGGTTAAGGTAGTTCTGCAGTTTTGGTCAAATCTTAGGGATTGGCTGAAATCTAAGTATGGTGTAGATATGACCTTCATGGACTGATGCCCAAAAATTCAATTCGATTCACCGTTTAGTTCATGAGATAATTGCAATTGAATATGGGTATTTTTGCACGCGATCCCTATACCTAACACGTAAACCGATAGGAGTTTGCTCGCATTCCTCGATATAGATTCTAAACGGATCTTAGGATTTCAAAATAAAAACACCCGGGTACGCAGTACTATTGTGGGATTGATTTTTAAAAGAATGACAAACTTTGGCCGTTTAGTTTCGGAGATATCGACTTATGAAAAGTGGTCATTTTATTCCACACCGAACTCGGGCCCAACCATCTGTAACGGAATGGCAGCAGTGTACGCTGCAGCCAGCTGATCGGCGCGTGGTCTGGGAACTCGAAGCGTGCTTTTTTCCCCGAGTTCTAGTAATTCTGAGACGGATGTGAAATAAATTTATTCTGCAAACAAATTTAATTTGTTCAATTTATGCATGTACTTGTGCATGCATTTGTCTTTGTTACAGCGAATACAATTTAAACTGTCGTCAAGATGTTGTAAATTCACGATCCGACGTCCTTCGACAGCGAATTTTTATTGCTGATCGTTGAGGTTATGGTTATTCTCATCGCGTTTAGCCGCATTTGCTTGACACATGGCTGCCACAGCTTTCAGTCTTTCAGCAAGCGCCTTTTTTCTTGCAAACTTTCCTTCGTATCGCATTTGGGTTGACATTTTCACGCTTGGTTTTATTTATATAGAATATTTCGCGAAAGACGGATCGTAGGAAGCTCAACGCTATGACTGCAGGAAAATCGCGCTGTTGGCACGATTACAGCGCCGCTCTGTATACGAGTATGAGACCTATCTATGCATGAGGTGCGAATGTGTGGGACGTATAGAGGGTACAAGCTCTGTCAAAAATGTACAACCAACAAAAAAATGTACAGTACATCGTATAGGCATTGGACGTTATTATACGCTTCGACCGAAACTTTTCGCTCATACGTGTACCTACAGAACTACCTTAAGCACAACTCCCTTACGGAAAATGGTAAATTTTCAGGAGAACCGAAGGAACACGCTCGGGGCACCGCGTGGCCCGGTGGTCTCCCTCGACATGCTGCGCAGCGTGAAATTGAAGTCGGCGAGGCGAAGATCCAACGATTACGGCGCAAGATCGCCGAGGCGAGCGCACTCGTTGAAGAACCGGCCAACATCGAGCATGAGTCTTTCGCCAATAATGGCGGGCGCGGACAGTCCTCTGGGCCGAATTCTCCGACAGGTCGAGGGCAACCCGAGGCGAGCCTCCAAGAGAAGATTGTCCAGTCCGACACACAGTGAAAACGATTTGACAAGGGAAAGTCCACGACAGTATGAAGGACCGAGGCACAAAATGTCGCGGTCCGTTATCGCGTAATTTTAAACGTCTGGAAATTCTTCACAAACCTGTCGAAGGCTCGTTAAAAAAAAAAACATCTCGACGAAGGGGCGACCGTATGAGAAAATGTGAGAAAAATATTTATAACGGGACTGCCCCCGATTTTCATGACCTAGAGACCTCGATAGTAATTATAAATTAATATATAAATATATGCGAAGGGACGTTTATAATTGTGGAGACGACAAGAAGCAATGGCACAAGCAAACCCAAACAAACAGCTTCTGTTTGGGTTTGTTCGAATGGGTATGCCTCCGCGAGCGCAGTATGCCTTGTGATCAGAGTCTTTACATTTTTGTAATTATGACAGTCCGAGCCACACATATACCGGGCGGCTCATCAGAAATTTCACGAGCTGACATCTCTGAAAGTACGCATCGCAGTGGAAAATGTTTAAAACAAGAGTTGTACAGTTCTGAGGGGGGAAAAGAACAGAACTCTGGATCCAACGTGAAATGTAAGGTCAAGGTCGCGTGAAGGTCAATGTCAACATTTTGAACGAGAATGCGCATTTTTTGTTTCACGTTCTTCCAGCGTTCCACGAGGGCTTTACGAAACACTATGAGACTTACGAATTTTAAATTAATGTTTTTTTTAGACTCTTTTATTGCCTTTTTCGAAGCTTAGCTCGAGAGGCTGAAAACCGGGATTTATTTACGAACGACCTTGAAAACGCTATTTATAAGTGCACGTTTTTAAAAGTACTTTTCGAGCTGTGAGACTTGAAAGTGAGAGGATCGTCGGAGAATTAGCCTCTGGAGCCTGAAAAACGCTATTTATTTATGAACGACCTTAAAAGTGCTTTTTATAAGTGCAAGTTTCCAAAGTACTTTACGAGCTGTAATAAAACGCCTAAAAAAATGCTATTTGTTTTATAAATGACCTCAAAAACGCTATTTATTCATGGACGACCTTAAAACGCTTTTATAAGTACAACTTTCCAAAAGTACTTTTTCGAGCTGTGATACACTAAAGTGACAGGATCGTCGGAGAAATAGCATTATCCTCTTTAGCCTGAAAAGCGCTATTTGTTTATGACCGACCTCAAAACGTTACTTATAAGTGCAAGTTTTAAAAAGTACTTTTCGAGCTGTGAGACATGAAAGTGACAGGTTCGGCGGAGAATTAGCATCATACTCCCGAGCCTGATAAACACTATTTATTTATGAACGACCTTAAAAGTGCTTTTTATAAGTACAAGTTTCCAAAAGTGCTTATCAAGCTGTAATACTCTAAAGTGAAAGGATTGTCGGAGATGCAGCATTATCCTCTCTATCCCGAAGAGCGCTATTTATTAGTGAACGACCTTAAAACGTTATTTATAAGTGCAAGTTTTTTAAAGTACTTTTCGAGCTGTGAGACTCTGAAGTGAAAGGATCGTCGGAGAATTAGCATCATTCTGTCTAGCCTGAAAGAAACGCATTTTTCTTTATAAACGACCTCAAAAATGCTATTTATTTATGAACGACCTTAAAACGCTTTTTATAAGTGCAACTTTCCAAAAGTACTTTTTCAAGCTGTGATACACTAAAGTGACAGGATCGTCGGAGATGAAGCATTATCCTCTTTAGCCTGAAAAGCGCTATTTGTTTATGACCGACCTCAAAACGTTATTTATAAGTGCAAGTTTTTAAAAGTACTTTTCGAGCTGTGAGACTCTGAAGTGAAAGGATCGTCGGAGAATTAGCATCATTCTGTCTAGCCTGATAAACACTATTTATTTATGAACGACCTTAAAAGTGCTTTTTATAAGTACAAGTTTCCAAAAGTGCTTATCAAGCTGTAATACTCTAAAGTGAAAGGATTGTCGGAGATGCAGCATTATCCTCTCTATCCCGAAGAGCGCTATTTATTAGTGAACGACCTTAAAACGTTATTTATAAGTGCAAGTTTTTAAAAGTACTTTTCGAGCTGTGAGACTGAAGTGAAAGGATCGTCGGAGAATTACCATCATTCTGTCTAGCCTGAAAGAAACGCATTTTTCTTTATAAACGACCTCAAAAACGCTATTTATTTATGGACGACCTTAAAACGCTTTTTATAAGTGCAACTTTCCAAAAGTACTTTTTCAAGCTGTGATAAACTAAAGTGACAGGATCGTCGGAGATGAAGCATTATCCTTTCTAGCCTGAAAAGCGCTATTTATTAATGAACGACCTTAAAACATTATTTATAAGTGCAAGTTTTTAAAAGTACTTTTCGAGCTGTGAGACTCTGAAGTGAAAGGATCGTCGGAGAATTAGCATCATTCTGTTTAGCCTGAAAGAAACGCTTCTTTTTTATAAACGACCTCAAAAACGCTATTTATTTATGGACGACCTTAAAACGCTTTTTGTAAGTGCAACTTTCCAAAAGTACTTTTCGAGCTGTGATACACTAAAGTGACAGGATCGTCGGAGAAATAGCATTATCCTCTTTAGCCTGGAAAAACGCTATTTATTAATGAACGACCTTAAAAGTGCTTTTTATAAGTGCAAGTTTCCAAAAGTGCTTTTCGAGCTGTGAAACTCGGAAGGGACAGGATCGTTGGAGAATTAGCATCACTCCCCCTAGTCTAAGGCAACGCTATTTATTTATGAATGACCTTAAAAACGCTATTTATAAGTGCAAGTTTTTAAAAGTACTTTTCGAGCTGTCAGGCACAAAAGTGACTGGGCCGTTCGAAAATGAGCATCATCCTCACCAGCCTGAAAAACGCTATTTATATATAAACGACCTCAAAAGCGATATTTATTTATGAACGACCATAAAAACGCTATTTATGAGTGCGAGTTTTCAAAAGGACTTTCCGAGCCGTGAGGCTCTTAGAGACGGAATCGTCGGCGAATCGGCATCATCCTTTCTAGCTTGAAAAAACGCTATTTACTTATAAACGACCTCAAAAGCGCTATTTAGAAGTGCACGTTTTTAAAGTACTTTTCGAGCTGTGAGACTCTAAAGAGACAGGATAGTCGGAGAATTAGCATCATCCTCTTTAGCCTGAAAAACGCTATTTATTTCTGAACGACCTTAAACCACTATTTGGAGGTGCAAGTTTTTAAAAGTACCTTCCGCGCTGAAGCTCGAAAGTGACAGGGTTGTCGGATAATTAGCATCATCCTAAATGGACCACCTGCGACCTGCAAGTCCCACAGTTCGAAAAGTAATTAATTAAAAAATATCTATAGTTTTTTAAAAGCTATCCACCTACCAGAATATGCGATAAATAGTTATGTTTTTCATTAAAAATGTTGACGTTGACCTTCCCGGGGTCTCGACTACCCAAAAGTCCCATCTTTTTTCTCCCGCGGAACCACATATTTTCCGCACGCGTACTTTTTGAGCTGTCAGCTTGTACCATTTGAAACGGGCCTGTCCTGTGCATCTAAACTCCCGATCATGGGCGACACAAGTTTTTGTAAATACTTTTTGAGAAAAAGACATTAAAGTGATAATCTCAAAGTCGGGATTTCCACCCGCGAAAGTCTCTAAGACGAAAAGAGTTTATAAATCGACCTCCCTATGAAACTAAAAAAGTACATTCGTCGAAATAATTTATTACTTCTGGAGCACGCATTTTTGCAATTTTTTTTCTCGCTATAAACGCGCAAGTGACTCATGTAAGCTTCATTATTATCGTCCATCCGGACAGCAATGGCGGGTCATAATTAATATTTATCAAAGGCAAGAGAAGAATACCTGAAAAATGTATATATTTTGCAGAACAATAAAAGAACGACACGCCAAACGTACTACGTATACAGAGTTTTGTAATCAGTTTATTTTCCTTGAGTATTTTTTTTCACGTTCCTTCAGTTTTACAGGGGAAAAAAAAGAAATTGGATTCTCCTGGGTTTTGTTCTCGTTTCTCGTTAATCCTAGGACAAAGCGAACGTGAGATTCGATCGAGATCGGCCAATTTTTTTTCTTCAATTCTCCCACACTTTCAATTCGGCGAAGAGCTTTGTTTCTCGTTTTTTCTTTTTTTTCGTCGTCTCGTTCAAGCTCATATCGTTCAATACGGAGCTCGCGATCGATATTGAAATTTTAATTAATGAATCTCACTCGTGACGTTATTCTCCCGCAGATGTGTCTCGTTGGGATTCAACGCTTCGTTGAATCGTCAGCCTCTCGTTACTCCTTGTTTTTCCTTCTCGTTTTCCATTTCCTCTCTATTGCAAAAGTTAAACCTTAATTCGCCGCTTTTTTCTTCTCCTTTGCTACTTCAACTTCTTACATTATTAATATTACTTCGTAATTCTTACTCACGGTATTATCAATATTACTTCAATGTTATTCTGCGTAATATATTTATAACATGATTATCAATATAAGTGATATAATACTCAAATGCCAGGGGCCGCATACCGCCGGTATTACTCCTCTCGTCCTATAAGTATTCTTCATTTTCGTGCTTTCTTTCTTTTGCGTTTTTTTTTTTCATTGTTTCTTTTGCTCTCTCGTTTCATGCAAATTCCCTCGTGACGTTTCGTCCTCCACAATCGACCTTAAAAACGATTTCCTGCCTCACTCGCACCCAAACGCTTTCGCGCCTATTTGATAAATATGAAAATTAGGAGCGTTAATTAAGGGGTTACGCTACTGTGAAAATACCGAACGTTCGTCGCTTGTGGCAACTCAAATTGAAGAGGAAGGTCTAACATATGGTACAGGAATGGTAGATAGAACTGCTGACAACATTTTAAACGCGTTTTTTTTTCGAAAATATTTTTTTCAAATCGGTATACACGATTTCTCGACATCTAATGAACGGGTTGACTTGAAATTTGGTACACTTATTTAGTGTAATAGTAGTTTAGTGCTGACCGACGTTTTTGTTAACATTTTTTTTGCATTTTTTAAATAAATTATTAACGTCATTTCTCCACGAAAAATCGAAAAAAATGCAAAATTTCTTTTTGAAATGAAACACAAAAAACAAGCTCGAGCAAGTTTAGCCATTATTATGTATTTTGTGAAAAGAACCCGATTTTTTTGTTTCAGCCCCTCACGAGATTGTTTATAAAGTCTTTAACTATTTCCATTTTTTAATCAAATTTGATACGCAACTTCATCAATGTTTTTGTTAGTGTACATATAAAATAAAATTCATCAATTAAAATTTTGTTAGTGTACATACAAATAAATGTCCAAACGATTTTTCCATCTTACTTATTCCTCCAAAATTAATTTTTTCAAATAACCCTTCTTTCTGGTAGTAGCCTAACCCCTTAAAGGGCAATGACGCCATATTGAGCCGAAAACCGACATGGAGACTACAAAGTAGAATTTAAAAAAATGAACTTCATAGAAAAGTGCAATTGGTTCGTTACAATGCAAGTGTGCGTTTTTCCGAGATTTACAAAAAGATCTCGGCACTCTCCCGTTTTTCAACATTGAGAAACTCTCGATACATTGCTTCCTGTTCACCCCTGAAAACTGGAAAAACTCCGCTGCGGATGGTGCAAAAAGTAGCTTGGAACCGTGCCCGCGTATCGAGCAAAATCTGCAAAAATTCCAAACATTTTCGTGTAAATTTCGCAATCAAACCGTAGATTTCCAACAAAGTTCGAAAAATGAGCTTCAAAGTCCGCGTATCAG
>OY723387.1:8998236-9026523 GCA_963210295.1 Ophion ellenae | reverse complement strand
CAGAGACCACGGTGATACGCTACGATCATGTGTGTGTATTGTTCTGTATCTTTTTTGTTCTCTTTCTTTCGGTTCTTTTGCTTCTTCTGTGTTTTCCGGCTGCACGTAAACATCAATTTGCCTCCATAATAATTCGAGTTACACAATCGGTGATGAATTTGTGTTACGTGTATCGTGTTTTTTTTTATTTCTCGCTCTTTTCGTTTAGTCGCGATTTGCCAAAGTCGCGACGGAAAAAAAAATCAACTACTCGTGATATATAAATTAAATAGCCGTTCGCCCCCCCCCCCCCCCCCCCCCCCACCTCGTTCGGGGATGAACGTTACGGAGAGATTGCCCCGTGGCAAGCTCTATTACCTTTGATTACAGGTGCTAAGCTAACGAATACCAACGAGACTTTTTTTTCGTTTATTCTTTTTTTTTTTTATTTATTGCAATGGGTTTTTCGAGATACTCTTATACGCTACTCTCGTTCTTTTCTTTCCCCTTTTTTTCTCGCTGCCTTACGTTTTAACGCTTCTTTTTTTTTTCTCGCTTTGTGCCTCTCGCTCAACGTGGGACGATAGCGTTTCTTCCTGAATTAGTTGACCTTTCGGTTCGTGGCTTTTTTTTTCATCCCTCTCTCTCTCTCTCTCTCTCGCTCACCGCTTCGCGAATTGTATAAAAGCAAGGGAGGAAACGCGGAGTGCGATGTGTCGCGAGAATATCAATAAAGGGGGAAAAAGGACGTCGATATAATTGGCGCGCGACTTACGGAGAGATATTACTTGGTTTTTTTTTTACAGCAATTCCACGTTGACGATTAAGCTCGCTAGTCTCGATAGATCTCAAATCGATCCGGGAAAAAAGCTCATCTTAGGGCGTGAGGGAGAGAGAGAATGAAGGAGTGAAAAACGAGAAATTGAGACAAAGTGACGTTCCTTTCTGCCAATTTTTTCAAGCGCCACAGCTACCCCGTCGCAGGCACGAGACACGAAAGTATCTCGGAAATTACTGGAGAGTTCGAGGCTCCGTTTTCGCGTCACGAGCGCGAGGCTCTATCGAGGAATCGTTAACAGGAATAGCCGGAATGCAAAAGGACTCGAACGAGCTTTTCTTTCTTCCGTACGATTTTATCCGTCGTCGTTGCTCGAGGAAAACTGTTTTTTTTTCGCGCCACTCGGCTAAAACTCTCAATTCCAATCACTCTCGTCGGCCGCTGGATTTCCATTGCCGTAAAACTCTGTGCGTGCTCTTCCGTTCGACCTTTCACAACCTGGTATTTTAGTGATTTTTCGATCTTTGTTTTATTTTTCCAATCATTAGACATTTTATTTTGGTGGTTTGTGTTCGTTTTTTTTTTTATGGAAGAACCGTACATGCGTATTTCGGATTACGCGATTTCTAAAGATCCGTCCCCCGTTTCCTCACAGATTTCCATCGCGACGCTCTTCCCCCCCCTACTCGCCTTCACCCTCCCCGACCTCCCACCTGCTAAATCGCGCTTTTTTTTCTTTTTTTTGTTTGTTTCTGTTTTGCTTAAAAGTTATTAAGAGTTTGTTGTTGTTGTTTTTTTTTCTTTTTTGCTTCCTCTTCTTCTCGTGTCTCATTTGTATGCGCAAATAACACTCACTGCAACTAGAGTTACGATACATCCTGATCTTCCACATCCTGCGTCAGCTCCTTCTGCTCGCCTTCACCTGCGTGCGTGACAAAAAAAAAGGGGGGTCAATGAACGAGCGACGAGTTTGGAGGGAAAATTGCAATTGTCGAGAGGATGATGGAGGATTGTGAGATGGGAGGCAGTCGCGCAAAAATGGCGGCGATCCAGAGGGCTTGCCAATCGTTTCGGCGGAACAATCGAAACACCGAAGTATTTTGAGGTAGGCCTATCGCCAGGCTTCAAACCATGGGATTTTCGTAATTTTTTTTTTTGAGCTCCGCTAAATATATCGATAATCGTCTCTGTAAAATATCAGGGTTGTTTATCGACCTAATTACAGAGAAAATAAATATTAAAATTGCGTATCTTTGTGAGGGAATTCCGAGACGACATAAAAAAACCCAATTTCCGGTCGCTACATAGGTGTATATAATAGTGGGAATCCGGCAGATTCTCAAAAATAATCAGATTTACATACTTGACACTTGTAGTAATCCAGTGCTCTCGGAAAAAACTACGCTTATTGACCTAATTTTTATGTAATATCGAGTTTAATTTGAACTTCCGGTATTGAATTTATTACCACTTCAACCGACATATTTCGCCGACACAATATCTCCACGCTTTTTACCAGTCGTGGACCGAATACAATGCTTTATATTTCCCGCACCTGACATTGTTTTGACAGATCGACGTTGAAAAGCATGGTGGTTAAACTCGCCTGGTTGAGTAAAAAGAGACGGAGATAGAACCAATATTGCCAAATATCAAACCTAGAAATACTGCGCGAATCATTGGAATATCTATTTTTTCATTTTTCTAATTAAATGAACATTCATTAAGGGGCGATATACACCTAGATGGTCGCGGTCGAGTATTTAGAAGCTACGAACATTCCGTCGAGCGTAGAAGACCTACACTATGGGCCTGGTATCGATGATTCCATGTAAGTTGACAAATTTCATGATTTATTCATTCCCAAATTTTCAACCACGTTTTTCAAATCGGTACCGAAAATTTCTCGAAAACCAATGAATGGATTGCCTTGAGGTTTTTTGTGGTTATTCTATACACCATTATCTAGTACTTGTCATAGGATTTTTTTTTTCCGTTACTTAGTTTTTGTTTTATAGGCAAAATAATAACTAATTTTTGGCCCAAAAATCACTATTTATGTTCAAACGTCCGCCACTTTGTCATAAATCGATATTTCCAAAATCGGCTATGACAAGTACTAGATTATAGTATCTTATTTAATCATCTTTTTGGTTTTTTTTTCAGATGAGTTTTTGAAGAAACACCCGTGGGTACCGTATACGCAGATTTTTTAACGACGCTCCAAGGATCATACAATATCCTTGTATATTTTTGATATTTTCAAATAAAGAAAATTAAACATATTTTTAAATGTATATACTTTTAGATAATTAAAACCCCAATCCGAAATTTCAAATAGATTTCCTTGAAAAAATTCACAAAAATGACCTTTTTCCGGCTCCTAGGTGTATATCTCCCCTTAAACACCTTACACATGGAACATTTCAGTGATTACAAATTATTTTTTTTTTGCATATGTTGAAAATATCAATTGTACGAGTCTCAAGTATGATCAGTAATATGACTAGTGTCAACAAGGCGTGACAAATAACTTCGACAATTGTCACTCGATTTACTTCAAATTTAAAAGTTATATTCCTCATTGCATTTCGCAGAGAAGTACGTACGGAATTTCTGATTAATCGAAAACTTTTCAATTTATGCGCAGTTTTATACGAAATTTTTCACTGAAAATTCATTCAAATACCCACAACTCAATTCAAACACCTAGAACTTTTGAATAAAACAATATTTTTTTACTTCCGTACGTACTTCTCTAGGTATTCTAATGTAGATTGACGAGAATTTTTGTTTTTGTTATAGGTCAAAAATTGTGGATGCTAAATGTCACGCCGCGGAGCGCCTAAGAAAAAGATAACAAAAGAAAATATTAGTAATCGGCCATTTTGTACATCGAAAAAAATATATAAATATTTTCTAACAGCTTGATATTCATACTAAATAGATGTGTAATTAATTTTATGAGTGAATCGCTTTTTCATACGAAAAAAATTGTTAAATTCGCACATGATTGCATACCCGTTACTGTGACCTTAATCTCAGGGCTGTAGCCTCCGCACGGCCTGGTCGCCCACATGATTCCGGTAAGTGGATTTAAAGTCACAATTGGAAAAATGTACTTTTGGTATGACGGTTAAGCTACAAACTCACCGGATACATTTCGAAATTTTAAAAATTGCATAAATTGCACTGTTTTTAAAGAAAAGGTCGATTTTCGACCAAAAACAATTTTTCAACATTTATTATTAACAAACAGACGAACATTTGAAAAAATCAACGGCTCAGTCGATTGAATATGGTATAAAATATGTCCAATCCAAATTCGAAGTGAATCGGACGATTATATTTTGAGATATGACGTACGCCAAATTGCAAAGTATACTTTCGAGACAAACGCAAGAGAAGAAAACGTACTAAATCCACTTTTTCCGTATACCATTTTCGTATAAGTGTTTAGGTCTGCTCAATATCTTCGGTGGTTCTTAATGGTTTCGGATACGGGCGATACGAATAGGACATTTATTTTGTTCTAGAATCGTTTTTTTCCCGTTATAAACAATGTAATTGTTGTAATGACGATTGTGACGAAAAAAGTGCATTTTGTAGAAAAAATTGAAATAAAAGATGTTTCTTTTTTAATTGACGATAAAAAAGAGTCTCATTTTTTTCGCGAGCTCCATTAGTAATGGAGATATGAGCAAGGAACATTTTTTTTTAGAAAGACGGAAGATTGAGTGAAAGGGACGAAACGATGAGCGAGAGGCGATGCGATTAATTTTCGTCGCTTATATCTCCATTATAATACAGTCGTGCTGTCGCTGAAAAAAAAACCCGGAATCGGAGAAAATTAGAAAGCTAGTTTTTTGACAGGTGATTTTGTTGGTGCCGCGGCTGCTAAATCCAAGTTTGCCTAAAAATCGGCGTGTAGGGTTCTTTTTTAGGGGATGAAAGGAGATGGGGGTGGATTAATGCCAAACTACAACCCCAACGAGGTCGGCTCCGTGAGACAAAATGTTCAGAAAAATCCGGCCTTTAGTTTTGTCCACAGCGCCGAAGCCGTGGAAGTTCATTTTGGGGGTGAAAAAGTGGGGTGAAACTTTGAAAAATCAGTTTTAATTCAATAACTCTTTAGAAAAAAATCGTACACTTTTTGTTCAAATGGGAACGTTGTAGCCCTTGAAAAGACGCGTCGATTGAGTATTTTATCATCACTCTCCGATAACATCTTCACCCCCAAAAGAATTGTTAAAAAACCAAAAAAAAATTGTTCATTGAATAACTCAAAAACAATCGGTTTTCGGGTATGGTTCAAATGTACGAAATGTAGAGAATAATTTTCTCCATATTTTCGTTGCTATGGACCACCTTTGAATTTTCATTTTCCAACCCCTATCGGGGGTTGAACATTCAAAATGAAACTCTAGGAAAACTATTGACCGCAGGAATTCCCCGCCGTGGAAGAATTTGTAGCTTGAACTCTCAGCTACAATTTTGTCCATAGCACCAAACTCGTATCTCTTTAGTTTCGGTCAATAGTTTCCCCAGAATTTCATTTTGAATTTTCAACCCCTGAGAGGGGTTCGAATAAGCAAAATTCAAGGGTTGTCCATAGGAACGAAAATATAGAGAAAATTATTCTCTACATTCTGTACATTTAAACCATCCCCGAAAAATCGATTGTTTTTGAGTTATTCAATAAAGAATTTTTTTGTTAATTCTTCAACAATTCTTTTGGGGGTGAAGGTATTATTAGAGAGGGTTGATCGAATAGTCGACCGACACGTCTTTTCAAGGGCTACAACGTTCCCATTTGAACAAAAAGTGTATGATTTTTTTCTAAGGAGTTATTGAATTAAAACTAATTTTTCAAAATTTCAACCCACTTTTTCACCCCCAAAATGCACTTCCACGACTTCGGCGCTGTGGACAAAACTAAAGGCCGGATTTTTCTGAACATTTTGTCTCACGGTGCCGACCCATAGGAGTTGTAGTTTGGCATTAATCCACCCCCATCTCCTTTCATCCCCTAAAATGGAACCCTACGCCCCGGGATTTTTAGGTAAACTTGGTTTTAGCACCCGTGGCACCTACAAAATCACCTGTCAAAGAACTAGCCTTCTTCTAATTTTTTCCGATTCATATATACAGCACGACTGTACTATTACTAATAGAGCTAGTAAAAAAAATTAAAACCCTTTTATTAAAAATTTCTATCTATGAAATGCACTCTTCCGTCCCAATTGTTGTTTGAAAAATTAAATCGTAAGGAAGTGTCTTGGTGGATGGACTACTAGCTTGAGAAAAAATCACAATTATTTTTCGTACCTTCAATCTGCAATTCCTACACCGTACAACAATCAAATGCCCTTGGAAATCATAAAATGCACCGCGCAGCGCTAGAGCCGTTACGCAACGGGACGTTCTGACCTGTTGCACTAAAATCGTCATAACTCGGTCAATTTTTGGAATTTTTACAAAATCCTTGAACAAAATGGAAGTCAAGACTCTACGGAATAAGAAAATAAACCAAAAATTGATTTTTTGAAATTCCAAGGTTATGCATATCCCTTAAACGCGTTTTTATTCTCGAAAATATGTTTTTCAAAACGGTGTACGCGATTTCTCGACATCTAATCAACGGATTGACGTAAAATTTGGTACACCTATTCATTGTACTAGTAGTTTAGTCTTGACCGACGTTTTTATCCTTGACATTTATTTTTTATTAGTTATTAACAATAATGTCAATTTTCCTCGAGAAATCGAAACAAAAAATCAAATAATTTTTTTTATTTGATGATTCGAACACTATACCAAAAAAATCTAGGTCAAGTCGTAGTTGCTTCAATATATTTTGAGAAAAGATCGTTTTTTTTTTTCAGATCAACTGGGTGGCCAAAATTGAGTACACCGTTGAGGCCCTTCGTTCAAAGGTCCTTCACGAGAATGTTGACAACTTCTTTAGTCATTAATGTTTCGTTGCGAAATTTGATTTAAAATTGTGTTAATGTACATACAAGGAAATGTCCAGACGATTCTTCAATCATCTGTCTTATTTCGTCGAAATTAATTTTATGGAATAATCCCGATTTTCGGATCGCCAAAGTAGCTTAACCCCTTAAGGGGGGAGATACCTTCGGGCGAGGATTTTTTTTGCTGATTTCTATGATTTTTTTAAAGGCAAATTTTGTTCAATGATTTTTTTAATTAATTTATATTTAATGAGGTATTTATAAATTAATCTTTAAAAATGGAGGTATGGCATGGTCTACTAAACTGCATTTTCATAACTGGCGTGACGTATAGCTAAAAACTAATCGACCGATTCTGATGAAACTTGATATAAATCTTTCTAACCTCATTGTCTAAAACATGACCGTAAATGTTTTTAAAAATTAACCCTCAATTCGTGAACTTGGGTCGTTTTCGTCCTGCCCAAAATCATTTTCCTCGCAGGTTGCATATTTGATGAAAAAAAGTATATTAAAAATAAGAAAGAAAAAAAACCCTATTTTCCCTTGAGAAGAAAGGCCTAAAGATCGACCATAAATTTTTTCAGATTTTTTTCATCGATAATTGTTGGTTTGGTAGTGCAAAAATGAAAACGACCCAGGTTCACGGAATTAGAGTGCCTCAAATACCTTCACGGATTGAGGGTTAAGAAAAAAGTATTTTTTTATTGCAAAACATAGCCATTTCTTTCGGTAAATTCAATCTATTTGTTTCAAAGCGTCTCATTTAATCGATTTTCAACATTTTTCTCTTTTTCTTCGTTCATATTCTGCCTATGAGTGTTAATGAAAGAAAAATCGTCCGGGTTTTTTTTTCACCCGCCGCAACCCGCTTATAAGAGCGTGCTATACTTCCGCCATTTTTAAATGTTAATTCAAGGCGGGATATACATTGACAACGGTCCAAAAATCGATTGCTTTTTTTTTCTTCAAACGATACAACTATATATGTAGAATATTTTCCCAGGTTCGAAGCAAAATTCGAAAAACTTCAAACGTCACAGCCCGTCAACGCTGTGCCTCTCCGCTCGGATTCGGAGCGGGCGTGAACTTCAAACGCGTTTTTTCTCAAAACTGCATTATCGAAATTGGCGTGCAGGATTACTCAAGAACTATTAAGCCGATTGAGTTGAAAATTGGTACCTTCGACTTGACGAGAATTGTTTTTGAAAAATTAAAAAAAAAAACTACTTTTTTAATCCACATTTTACAGAAATGTTGCGTGAAATGTTGATTTTTCTTGTAAATGCGTGCCATTTTCTCAAATTTGCATTTTCTTCATTTTAATTACCGTCACATACAAACTATACATGTTCTAACTGAATGTTTGAACTTTTTCAAATCAAAGCTGCGGGAAGCTAGACTGC
This sequence comes from Ophion ellenae, assembly GCA_963210295.1. Classification (NCBI taxonomy): domain Eukaryota; kingdom Metazoa; phylum Arthropoda; class Insecta; order Hymenoptera; family Ichneumonidae; genus Ophion; species Ophion ellenae. The sequence continues at coordinate 9,018,385 of OY723387.1, read as the reverse complement.
ACGCCGATTCGCAACTCCCGCGGCGACCTTGCTGTAACACTCCGCCACAGCTCCGCCATTTTGATGATGAATTAATTCGAAAAAATTGTTTTGTATACTTAAATATACTATTAAAGTATGCCTAAAGTTTGATAGTTGTAGAATAATTATTTCTGAGTTAAAAAAATCCCTTAATACTGCTTATTCTTTCCTGTCTAAATGTATGTCCCACCTTAGAAACATTTGAATCCTTGTCACAGCCAAAAGTAGTATTAAAACATGCCCTAAATCTTCATGAACGGTGAAAAAATCTTTCGAAAAATGAAATCATGAAAATCAGCAATGTTTTCTCGCCTATAGGTATCTCCCCCCTTAACTCCTCAGTCACGGGAATCATGTCTGTGTATACAGGCAATTTTCCGTCTCGCAAACTAGATCCGTAAACGCGACAATCGATAAATTTCAAAAACTAGCAAAATTCTCGCGCGCCCTCTAACAATCTTTTCAAGGCAGATTTTCGACGTACGCGTTACTATGGCAACAGGATATTTTTCGTATTCGAAATTATTCGAAGAAAAAAATTCAAAGTCCCTTCTTGATGTGCCGAGATCCTCGGGCGCACGAGCAAATATCCGCGTCTCGTACGTAAAGAGTATCAAGAAAAAAAGCTACACCTACGACTCATTCTCACAATAGTATTCGGTAGGGAAAAAAACGCAACGACATTTGAGCTCACATGTGCTATGCTAGCTGTGCTCGATAATTTTTCTTCCCTCTTAAGCTACCCGACAAATTCACTCTCCACGTTCACACTTGAATAACTGGAGAACTAATTATTATTTTTTAAATCCGATTTAAGATTCTTCACACTGACAACTTGAAAAAGCTTTTTCGAAAAAGTCGATATAGTTATTTCAACGCGATTTACACCTGCTTGAAAAAGTGCATATCCGTTGAAAATACGAAGACATTTTTCAAATAGCTGTAAATTGCGTTAAAATGAGTATATCGAGATTTTCAAAAAGCTTCTGCAAGCCCTAAAGGTCAGTATAGACAACCGCCAACCGCATTTAGTAAATATTGATGAGCCGTCGAGTTATTAGAGTTTGAACGCCGAGTCAATTTCCACGCACATCAGAGGGAAAAAATGATCGCGATTATCTCGAAACGTTTTTTGTCGTGTTCGTTTCGAGGGGTGAAACAACCCCTCGAAAAAAGACATCTCCAGGGGTAATATAGCAGTTTCACACACAAGGAGTCCACCAATTTTAATGAAACAAAAACGAAAATTCTTCTAACCCGAAGCAATGAAAAATTAACGGGTGAACCACCCCTATGTTAAGGGGTGGTTTCACCCCTAAAAACCGTTTTTCCACCGATAAAAAAATACGTATCGCTTACTTTTCGGTGTTTTATATCATATCCAAATTTCAACCAACTGGAAGGGTGTCACCTGAGGGATGTCACCTTGTAAGATAAACTGAAAATGATCAAAATAAGCATGTTTTTGGGGGGCCGGGTTGAAATTCCGAACTTTGAATGCTCCGACGGTTTGAAACTCCGAATTTTAAGATTCCGAAATTGAAGATGGGGCCGCATTGAAATTCCGAACTTTGAATGATCAGAACGCTCAAGACTCCGAATGAAGACTAACCCGAAAGATCAAAACTCAGAAAGAATTTTACACGAAAGACGAAAACTGCGAAAATCTTAACATCGTCAAAATAATTCGGCTATGGAAGTTCTGAGAATTAAAAAAATTTCAATAAATCGACGAATTATTTCAAGATTTTTTTTTGTTATTTAGAAGTGATTTTCCGTCAATTTTGAAATTTGTCTACACATTGTTTTACGTTCTACATAATTTACAGTCAACTGTGTAAACTTTCGCTGGCATGATCTTGTCATCGGGGCCGGGTTGATATTCCGAACTTTGAATGCGCCGACGGTTTAAAATTCCTAATTTTAATGTTCCTAAATGACAAGGTTCGTCAATATCATGCCAGCGAAAATCTACACAGGTCACATAAATGGTGCAGAACGTATGACATTGTCTAAACTCCAAAATTGACGTAAAATTGCTTTTTGATAACAAAAAAAATCTTGAAATATTTCGTCGATTTATTGAAAATTTTGAAACTTTTAAAACTTTCATAGCCGAATTATTTAGACGGTGTTCAGATTTTCGGAGTTTTGGTCTTTCGTCTAAAATTCTTTCGGAGTTTTGAGCATTTAAAGTTCGGGATTTCAACACGGCCCCGTTTTTGGCTGGGTCAAAGTATGACATTTTTTCCGCAAAAAATCGATTTTGTTCCAAGGCCTCCCCTCAAGCCAATTATCGTTATTTTCCCAATATTGCTGCTTTACTAAGCGACCACATGTATATACTACAGGGTGGCGACACTTGTAATGAAAAAGTAATGCATTATTCATTACTTTTTCACCGGGTAATGAAAAAATATTTCATTACCCATTACATTACATGCAGTAATGTAAAAAAAATCCGTTACTCATTACATTATATTTTGTAATGTAAAAAATGTCCATCACTCATTACAGATTTTGTGTTGTAAACAAAATTCCATTACTCATTACATTACATTTTGTAATGTGAAACATTTTTATTGCAAAATTCAATGCAATGTGTAATGACAAAAAATTACAATACGCATTACATTGTAATGGGTAATTGACATTTTTTACATCACAAAGTCCAATGTAATGGGTAATGGAATTTGTTCACATTACTAATGTAATGTAAAAAATCTCCATTGCTCATTACAAGGTAATATGGATTATTATTCGTTTCCCATCGGGTCAGATCGACCCAGTGCAAAAACCGTTGCCCCTAATGGAAAGCGAATAATAATTTTCATTACACTGTATTGAGTAATGGAGATTTTCTGCATTGCATTGCATTAGTAATGTGAAAAAATTCCATTGCTCATTACATTACATTTTGGAATGTAAAATATTTCCATTACTCATTAAATTGGACTTTGTAATGTAAAATATTTTCATTACTCATTACATTGGACTTTGTAATGTTAAAAAATGCCATTACCCATTAGATTGTAAATGTAAAAAAATGTAAAAAAAATTGTAAAAACAATGTAAAAAATTGTAATAAATTGTAAATTTCCATCACCTATTACAATGTAATGGGTAATAGAAATTGTTTGCATTACAAAGTCCAATGTAATGGGATAATGGAATTTTTACATTACAATAAATATTTTACATTACAAAATGTAATGTAATGAGTAATAAAAATTGTTTACATTACAACATTTAATTCAATGAGTAATGAAATATTTTTACATTACAAAATTCAATGTAATGAGTAATGGCAATTGTTTGTATTACAAAATGTAATGTAATGGGTAATGACATTTTTTTATTACAAAATGTAAAGTAATGAGTAATGAAAACGCTAATGCATTAAAAAACGTAATGCATTATTTGCAACCCTGATATACCAAGCAATTTTTTTGCGCAGACTGTTTTAGATAATCCTACGAGGTGCTGCAGTGTACACCGCATTCGGCCACCCTTCCGGTCAGCTTCACGGCCACTGGTTATATCTCCGTCATTTTTCACTTTTTTCAAGCAACAAAAATCATTTTGAAAACTAGAATTATGTAATGAAAAGTAGCTATGACCCTGAAAAGATGTATAAATTCCTTACGCTCCAAAAAAAAATCGTCAAAATCGACTAAGATTTGGCGTTCTATAGGGAGTACTCTCCATAAGGGATACCACTCTAGAATTTCGGAAAAATCGTTTTTTTCGCTTAAAAACTACTTTAGGGTCATAAAAACAATATGCAATTGGTCCTGTAGCGATTTTTTTTAAGGTTCAATTATCGATTTTGCCGCAGCGCCTCGAACTTCTTGCAGGCGCCTCGTACAACTTTAAACGCGTTTTTCTCGAAACCACTTATTTCAAACCGGGAGGACGGATTACACGAACACCTTCGCATGAATCGATTTGAAATTTTGATAGTAGCTTCACAATTACATTCTCTATGAGAGTACGTAGCCGTTTTTTTTTTTATTAAATGTAAACTTTTTTTATGAACAATTTACTGCTCATTTTTTGGGCAAAAAATCGATTTATTTCTTTCAAAAAGCGCCATTTTTTTCAAAATTTGATAAACAAATCCCTACGTAGTCTCATAGCTAATAATATATAGATTATAATTTTTTGGTTTTTTTTTCTGGTCTGATACTTTACGAGAAAACCGTCCTCCCGTGAAGCGATTTGTAAAAAACCTGTTTTTCAAGATGGGCTCTGTCGCCGTCATTCTGTATGATGATTATAACATTTTTTTAAATACTTCAATGTGTTAAATTAACGCTCTCAAAAGAAATCATATTCCTTTTTTCATACTCCGAAAATAAATTGTCAAAGTTAGGCCTTGTTTTCTGCCGCTAGAGTGGTGTTATTCATTAAGGGGCTATACCAGTGTGACACTTTCAAAAAATCGATTTTTTCCCCTTTTTCGATAGTTTATACTTTCAAGAATATCCTGTATTGTGTCAAGGCCGTATCTCTATCATTTTATCTTGCAAAAATCGATAGTTAAATCTTTAAACGCGTTTTTCTCGAAATGAGATTTTTCAAATTTGCTGACATTGTAACTCAAAGAGCAATTATCCGATTGACTTGAAATTCGAACTGAGTACTCTTGAATATATTTACTCTACAATGACGTAGGATATTTTTGATTGGATGAAAATTGACGATTTGGCATTGAAAAAAAAAGACCATTTTATAGGCAAAGAAAACAGACTTTTTTCATAACTACGCCATTTTGTTAGATTTTGCTATTTTTCGAAAATCCTACGTCATTGTACAGGAAATACCTTCCAGTTTAACGACATTTTTTCCTTTTTCGGTTTCAGCTACTCAATCGGCCGGAATCATGTCAGCAGTGGAGGAACTTTTTTTTGGCGCCTCCGAAGGCGCCGCATAAGTCGCTTGGATCTCAATATTTTTCTATGAAAAAATTATGTAATATAGGTCAAATATAGCCAAATATATTCTTAATTTTCCGAAACATTTAATCGAGTACTTTTCTTCAAAAAAATTCCCGAAAATCACCCAAATTTTCAGCGTTCACACTGGTATAGCCCCTTAACGGGAGATATACACGTAGATGGTCGAGGTCGAGGTTTTAGAAGCTATGAACATTCCGTGGACCGTACAAGACCTACACTATGGGCCTCGCATCGATGATGTAAGTTGACGAATTTCATGATTTATTCATCCCCAAATTTTCAAACGCGTTTTTCTCAAAACCACGTTTTTCAAATCGGTACCCAAAATTTCTTGAAAACCAATGAACCGATTGCCTTGTGGTTTTTTGTGGTTATTCTATACACCATTATCTAGTACTTGTCATAGGATTTTTTTTCCGTTACTTAGTTTTTGTTTTATAGGCAAAATAATAACTAATTTTGGGCCCAAAAATCACTATTTATGTTCAAACGTCCGCCATTTTGTCATAAATCGATATTTTCAAAATCGGCTATGACAAGTACTAGGTTATAGTATCTGATTTAATAATCTTTGTTTTTTTTTCAGATGATTTTTGAAGAAACGCCAGTGGGAACAGTATCCACAGTTTTTTTTACGACGCTCCGAGATACAATATCCTTGTATATTTTTAATATTTTCAAATAAAGAAAATTAAACATATTTTTGAATGTATATACTTTTAGATAATCAAAACCCCAATCCGAAATTTCAAATAGTTTTCCTCGAAAAAATTCACAAAAATGACCTTTTTTCCAGCTCCTAGATGTATATCTCCCCTTAAGTTGGCAAGCTCAAAAGTGGCATTTTTCGAACATCCGCCGCTATAGGCCATAGCGTCGTATTTTCGGCACGGCCCAGTGAAGGATCGGGGCGCAAGAAAATGGATAGTGGAATTTGTCGGTACCGTTATCGACGCGCACGACGGGGAAAGAACGAGGTCACGGGCTTAAGGTTGAAGGACGTCGGTGTTAAGTGGCACAGTGTTCGAGGCTTGTGGAACCGGACTGTCGATTTCGTTTTCTACACGAAGCAGGGAAAGGTGTATTGAGGATCCGTAGCGAGGATTAAACGCGCTCGATTAATGCACAATTGTCAGGTGAGGCGAGAGAGAGTCAGGTGGGAAAAAGGATTGCTCGAAAGAACCGAAAGGATCGTTCGGTGAGAAGAATGTCGGATAATGTACCATCGCCCTGCATATCCGAGGTCCATAAGGTGAGGTTGTCCCTGAGGAGCTGCATGATGAGCGTCGAATCCTTGTAGCTCTCCTCGGACAGCGTGTCGAGTTCGGCGATCGCATCGTCGAATGCCGCTTTCGCCAAGCGACACGCCCGATCGGGGCTGTTCAATATCTCGTAATAAAACACCGAGAAGTTGAGAGCTAATCCTAGACGAATTGGATGAGTCGGCGGCAATTCTGTCATCGCAATGTCGCTCGCGTCTTTGTAAGCTATGAGCGATTTCTCGGCTGCCTCCTTCCTGTCGGTGCCGATCGCGAATTCCGCCAGGTAACGATGATAATCGCCCTTCCTACAATTCAACCAAACGGTCAGTGCAACGTTATACGGATCGAAGGTCCAGGCCACACACGTATTTCAGCACTTTTACTTTTGCTCCCCGGTGGCCCGGGTTCCGGAAATGAGTTTTTTTAAGGGGCCTTCTCACTTTAGACGCTAAAACAAGAAGGCTAGATTCATTAATTTTTTTGATGCGTTTATGTTATAGATATTGATATAAAAGTTGTTACACTTAAGGGGTTACCCGCACTTGCGATTTTGAAAAAATTGATTTTTTTTATTGCATTTTTTTCGAAGTATAAGTATCTGAGAATATGTCCTGAAAATTTCAAGTCGATCCGAACAAAATTGACTGAGATATGAGCGTTGAAAGAGAAGAATCCGCGTTGAAAGAGAAACTTTAAACGCGTTTTTCTCAAAATGGCATTTCTGAAGTCGGTGACCAAGATTACTCGAACACTAATGTACCGATCTTCTTGAAGTTTTGCAGGCTTATTTAATACATAAAAATGTAGTCTTTGATCGTTCGATTTTTTTTTCGAAAAAAATGGCCGTTTTATAGCCAAAAAACGGCCGTTTTTTTTCGTTAAAATCGAACCATTAACTTTGACTGTCCGCCATTTTGTGAAAAATGAATATTTTTTAAAATCCTTCGATTAACGACTAGTTTATACTTATATTTGACTAAATCCACCGCATTTTTTTTTTCAGATGATCCACTTCGCCGCAATGTTGGTCACCGCAAACCGTGTATATAAAAACATTATTTCATTGACGGCCATTTGCCACTAAACAAAGTAATATTTTTCAATAAAAAAATTACTGAAAGTTCTTCAATATGTGTTCTTTAAGATGGTATATTGATCGATTAAAAAAGTTTTGTAGTTTTCTTTAAAAAAATTCATGAAAAAGGCCTTTTTTTTGCGCTACAAGTGGGGGTAACGCCTCAATAAATACATTTAAAACATTTTTGTTCTGTATTTATGTAACCCAAACAATCTTTAAACGCGCTTTTCTCGAAACAACAATATAAAATCATGTGCGAATTAAACAATTTTTTTTCGTATGAAAAAGTAATTCACTCATAACATTAATTACAGATCTGTTTCGTATGAATATCAAGCTGTTAGAAAATATATATATTTTTTTTCGATGTACAAAATGGCCGACTACTCGAAACTTCTCGAAACAGCTTTTTTCCAATTGGCGTGACAAATAACTTCAACAATTTTCACTCGATTTACTTCAAATTTAAAAGTTATGTTCCTAATTGCATTTCGCAGATAAGTACGTACGGAATTTCTGATTAATCGAAAACTTTTCATTTAATGAGCAGTTTATGAGCAGTTATAATAACAAAATTTACTGAAAATTCATTTCTTAAGTTCAAATACCTACAACTTTTGTATAAAACAATATTTTTTAATTCCGTACGTACTTCTCTAGGTATTCTAATGTAGATTGACGAGAATTTTTGTTTTTTGTTCTAGGTAAAAAATTGTGGATGCTAAATATCACGCGCGGAGCGCCTAAAAAAAAGATAAAGAAAATATTAGTAGTCGGCCATTTTGTACGTCGAAAAAAAATTTATATATATTTTTTCTACCAGCTTGATATTCCACTTTTTCTTACGAAAAACATTGTTAAATTCGCACATGATTTTATACCCGTTACTGTGGCCAAACGCCTTGGCCACATATTCTTTGCAACTATAGCAATAGCGCATATAAAGGATTTTTGAAATTTTGATATTTAGGGCCGCGTTGAAATTCCGAACTTTGAATGCTCCGACGGTTTAAAATTCCGAATTTTAATGTTCCGAAATTTAAGATGGGGCTGGGTTGAAATTCCGAACTTTAAATGGTCAGAACGCTCAAAACTCCGAAAGAATTTTACACGAAAGACCAAAACTCCGAAAATCTTAACACCGTCAAAATTATTCGGCCATGGAAGTTTCAAAAGTTTCAACATTTTCAATAAATCAACGAATTATTTCAAGAATTTTTTTTTATCCAGTGACTGCGTCAATTTTGAAATTTGTCTAGACAATGTTATACGTTCTACATCATTTACGGTCAACTGTGTAAACTTTCGCTGGCATGATCTTGACATGAGGGCCGGGTTGAAATTCCGAACTGTGAATGCGCCGACGGTTCAAAATGCCCAATTTTAATGTTCCGAAATTACAAGGTTCGTCAAGATTATGCCAGCGAAAGTCTACACAGTTGACTGTAAATGACGTAGAACGTATAACATTGTCTAGACAAATTTCAAAATTGACGAAAAATCACTTCTTAATAAAAAAAAAAAATCTTGAAATAATTCGTCGATTAATTGAAAATTTTGAAACTTTTAAAACTTCCATAGCCGAATTATTTTGACGGTGTCCAGATTTTTGGAGTTTTGGTCTCTCGGGTAAAATTCTTTCGGAGTTTTGATTTTTCGGGGTAGTATTCATTCCGAGTTTTGAGCGTTTTGATCATTCAAAGTTCGGAATTTCTACCCGGCCCCGATATTTACTATTTTTTTTGCCAAAAACGGTGAAAAAACACATTTTTCCGAACAATGTCCGCCATTTTATTTTTGCATATATAAGAAATCGTATGATATGCGCTATAACCATTAACATACTGAATCTAAAACCGTTTGATTTTTTCGTTTCGGATGATCCATCTCCGAGATTCCATCAACAGCGCAGACTTACAATTTTTCAGGACATTTTTTTAACTACCATTTTCGTCTATAAATAGTGACTTAAATAATTTTTTTTAAAATGTATTTCGAAAATGTATTTATTAAGTGTAACAACTTTTATATCAATATCTATAATATAAACCTTTCCGGAAAAATTCATGAAAATAGCCTATTTTTAGTTTAAAGTGAGAAGACCCTTAAGGGGTTAGGCTACTGTGAAAATGACGACTGTTGGTCGTTTGAGGCAAATAGAACGGAAAGGTCCAACGTATGGTGCAGGAATCGCAGATTGAATGATATTGAAGTTTGCATCGTTGGAACGCAACGAAAGTAATGTTTCTCTAATTGCCTATTTTCAGGGTCTTGGAATTTGCATCGTTGGAATGCAACGAAATTTTTATTTTCTTCGTTGCCAGCCAACATTTTTGATAAATTTACGGTGTAAAAGTTTGAAAAAATCATGAATAAACGTTCGAGTGATACTCGCGGTACTAAAGAAATTGATCGTTGCAAATGATGAATTTCCGTTGCATTGCAACGATGCAAACTCCAATATCGTCAATTTTCTTTGACGGGACAAAGGTACGGCGAACTTTTGTTTAATGATGCTTATAGGAGACTTATTGAAGAACTGATTTTTTTCTCTTATTTTCAAAACTGTCAAAAATTCTTCTTTGGTAATTTTTATTTGTAAATACTCGAATCAGAGATCTCAGAAAAACGTTTCAATATTTTCAATAGCCTAAATATCCGAAAGAGAAATGGTCAGCGATTTTATTTGAAAAACTCATTTTCGTTAATTCCCATCCATGGGTTGTAACCAGGGTTGCAAATAATGCATTAGCGTTTTCATTACTCATTACTTTACATTTTGTGAAGTAAAAAAATTCCATTACTCATTACATTATATCTTGCAATGCAAACAATTGCGATTGCTCATTACATTGAATTTTGTAATGCAAGCAATTGCCATTACCCATTACATTGGAATTTGTAATGTAAACAATTTTCATTGCTCATTACATTACAAAGTTCAATGTAATGAGTAATGGAAATATTTTACATTACAAAATGTAATGTAATGAGTAATGGAATTTCTTATTTACATTACAAAATGTAATGTAATGAGTAATGAAATTTTTTATTTACATTACATTACATTATATGACGATGTAATGAGGATTATTATTCGTTTCCCATTAGGGGCAGCAGTTTTTGCACTGGGTCGATCATCCCATCGGGAAACGAATAATAATCCATATTACCTTGTTTGGGTATTTTCTACATTACATCAGTATTGTAAAAAATTCCATGACGCATTACACTAAATTTTGTAATGTAAACAATTTTCATTATTCATTACATTACACTTTGTAATGTAAAAAAATTTCATTACCCATTATATTGCATTTTGTAATGCAAATGTTTCACATTACAAATTCCAATGTAATGAGTAGTGGAATTTTTTACAATACAAAGTATAACGTAATGAGTAATGGAATTTTTTTACATTACTGAATGTAATGTAACGGGTAATGAAATATTTTTCCATTACCCATTAAAAAAGGTAATGAAAATACCTTTAATGCAATGAAAAATGCATTACTTTTTCATTACAATGTAATGCAATGTATAATGCAATGGAATGCAATGTATAATTTTCATTACAATGTAATGCAATGTATAATTTCCATTACAATGTAATGCAATGAATAATGCATTACTTTTTCATTACAAATTTCGCAGCCCCGGTTGTAACATCGCGGACTTTTTTTTCGATCGTCTCTAAGCCCGTCAACCCGGAACCGCAAATAATATTTAGGATGTTTGCGTTTTCGGGCCTGAAGAAACCCAAACAAGAGAGGTGGTCAAAATTTAAATTACGTTTCCGGCTCGTTAACCTTGGAAACGATCGTCAAATAGTTTCGCCTTAAAGTGCACACCGATCGAATTTAGTAAACATCAGTTTTCTAAAATAAAACGGCTGAAATTTTGGCCTCCCGATATTTAGGCTATTCAAGGAGCTTGGAGCGGTCCAGTTGAGTCAACTGACGGTTTATAAATTCGTTTTCAATGAACCTCAAAAAAATGCATACGAGCTATAGATTCATTCTGTAGATGCGAATTTTTCATAAAACATATAATTCAAGGGCAAAATAATGCATTATTATATTTTCATTGCCATAAATAAGAAAAACTTTTGTGTTACTACCAACTTGGAAAAGTATAACTTTATCATGTAGTTGAAGTTTGAAAAATTAATATTTGTGAATTTCTTCAATTTCTTCTGGCACGTTTCGCCAACATAAATTCCTCAAGCATTTTTTAAGATATTTAGCGATCTACAATATGAATCTACAAAAAATATCTATAATAATGAAAATGAAGAAAATAAAATGTAAAAAAAGCTTTCGTTGCGTTCCAACGATGCAAACTTCAACACCATACATTATCGACGATTATTATGAAAAAAAAAACTGCGTCGGCGCATGTTTTATACAACTGAGAATGAAATTTCGAGTCATTTATATTTAGGTCACGAGATTATTTATTATTACCATTATCTAATATTGCGTATTAAATTTTCAAAAAATCGATTGTTTCTTTTGCGTTATCCGATAGTATAGACGGTTATAAACACGGACCTGGCAACGCTGATTGATCGTAAGTAGACAATTTATATGAAAATTCCGCTCTCGAAACATTAAACTCATTTTTTCTCGAAATGTCGTTTTTCAAAACGGTTTACACTCTCGAGGGAAGAATTTTCAAGCTATCCGTCTCAAATTTTGACACAACATTCTTCACGTCATTGTTTATCTTGCTATGGAAGCTTTTTGCTAATCTTAATTTTTTTTAACGCAAGACTATCGAAAAAATAGGCTAAATTCGATACTTTTTTATTAGCGATTATATATATATATATATATATATATATATATATATATATATATATATATCAGTATTTAAAAAAATACTGTATTTAAAAAAAACAGTATCTGTAAAAAAAATAAACACAGTATTTTTTTACAAATTAAAAAAAATGTGAAAAAAAATAAACGTTTAAAAATGTATTTTCTTTTCTTCATGAAAGTATGATTTGACATTTGAAAAATCAGACTAATTAGCGTAACCGTCGAAAAAAAATTGCAAAAATCAGCTTTTTTTCCACCCATTATCACTGTGATGATCCCTTGGGGCCGAAGCCTGAATTAGAAGGTCCGCAAAATCTTTTTTTTTATTGCTCAAATCGATAGATAAACTATCCAAGAATATATTTACAAAGTTACAGAGGCCAGTTGTAAATATTTTCGTAGATACGAGGCCAAAATCAGAGAAGCGACTGATATTTCCTCCTATTGAAAACTTTGAAGCGCGTTTTCTTCAGTTTTCATTTTCACGATTTTTCCAAATTGGCGGGCGTGATAGCAAAAAAACTAAACGACCTATCGAATCAAACCGAAGTTTATTTTCTTTGGTATGAAAATCTCTTCTAAGTGAATCAAAAAAGTCGTTGAAAAAGCCTTTTTAAATAATTTTTATAGCACGTTCAAGTGTTTTTTTTTTTCAAACCTGAGGAAAGTTATAATTTCACGACTTTTTCAGCTTTTTCTTAATTCACCGGGAAGAAAAATACATGACAATTGAAAATTTTATTGTTTTTTTTTTGTTTCGGTAAAGAATTACGAGCTGCATTTTTCCCGCCGAATAGGCTGATGAATCTGCAGTCATTTATTGTTTCATGAACTGTTTTATTTAAATACATTTTAAATATAGATGAAAAGATACCCCAATGTTTACTGATCTCATTTGTTTTTTCTTCCTTCTAAAAAAATTCCCGAAAAAACGCTTTTTTGGACCTTCTAATTCAGGCTGCCGCCTTGAATCCGAAGTATCAATCTCTTTTGCACGCTTTGGATATTATTTACCTTAGAACAGAGTCCCTAGATAAAAATACCTCTGGATAAAAGGAGAAAAAGTCAATAAAATAATAACGCGGCGACTCTCACATTTTATAGTAGAAGACTTTGGATTCTCCGGTGGATGCGTGAGGGATCAGATGTTTGTCGAGTACGCCTAGTATATCGGCGCAAATGTCTCTGAGCTCTTTCTCGACCTGAGATCTGTAGTGGCGAATCATTTCGAGCTTGTCCTCGGCCCCCTTGCTCTCCTCCTTCTGTTCGATGCTGGATATTATTCTCCAGGAAGCCCTTCTCGCTCCGATCACATTCTTGTACGCCACCGAGAGCAAATTTCTCTCCTCGACTGTGAGCTCTATACCGAGCGAGGCGACCTTCTTCATCGCCTCGACCATCTCTGAAAAAAAAAAGAAGACGAATAAGAAAATGAAACAGCGCCAACGCGACTTTTCGCTCGAAGAAAATCGTCGTATAAACAACAACAAGAAAATAAGAATCTTCGTCACATCCGTGACGTTTGGGTCCTACTCGGCGATTGGTGAATATTTTCTCTCTCTCTTGTGACCAAGATCCAATATTCGAATCGTGATCGAGTCACGTGGAATTAGACGCTAAAAAAGGCTATTTTCATTATTTTAAAAAATAGGTTTATATTATAGATTTTGATATAAAAGTTGTTACACTTGAGCCACAGTAACGGGTATAACATTATGTGCGAATTTAACAATTTTTTTTTCGTATGGAAAAGTAATTCAATCGTAAAATTAACTACACATCTATTTAGTATGAATATCAAGCTGTTGGAAAATATATATATTTTTTTTTCGATGTACAAAATGGCCGACTACACGAAACTTCCCGAAACAGCTTTTTCCCAATTGGCGTGACAAATAACTTCAACAATTTTCAGTCCATTTACTTCAAATTTAAAAGTTATGTTCCTAATTACATTTCGCAGAGAAGTACGTACGGAATTTCTGATTAATCGAAAACTTTTCATTTTATGAGCAGTTTATGAGCAGTCATAACGAAATTTTTCACTGAAAATTCATTTCTTAAGTTCAAATACCTACAACTTTTGAATAAAACGATATTTTTTTAATTCCGTACGTACTTCTCTAGGTATTCTAATGTAGATTGACGAGAATTTTTGTTTTTTGTTCTAGGTAAAAAATTGTGGATGCTAAATGTCACGCCGCGGAGCACCTAAAAAAAAGATAACAAAATTTATATATTTTCTAGCAGCTTGATATTCATACTAAATAAATGTGTAATTAATTTTATGAGTGAATCACTTTTTCATACGAAAAAAAAATTGTTAAATTCGCACATAATTTTATACTCGTTACTGTGGCCTAAGGCCTTAATAAATACACTTTCGAAATACATAAACAAAAAAAAAATATTTTTTTAAGTCACTATTTAAAGACGAAAATGGTAGTTAAAAAAGTCCTAAAAAAAAATGTAGGTCTGCGATGTCAAAAAAAATCAAACGATTGTAGATTCAGTATGTTAATGGCTATAGCACATATCATACCATTTTTGATATATGAAAAAATAAAATGGCGGACATTTTTCGCAAAAAAGTTTTTTCACCGTTTATGGCCAAAAAATAGTGAATATCAAAATTTTATAAATGCTTGATATGCGCTATAGCTATAGTTGTAATGAAAATGTGGTTAAAGTTTCATAAGGATCGGTTCAGTAGGTTCGAAGATTAAAATTCGAAAAACGCGTTTAAAGTTTGTTTAAGTTACATAAATATATAAAAAACCATTTTTTTATGTATTTCGAAAGTGTATGTATTAAGTGTAGCAACTTTTATATTGATATCTATAATATAAACCTATCAAAAAAATTATAGTCTTGAAGTTTGCGTCGTTGGAACGCAACGAACGTTCTTTTTTCCATTTTATTTTCTTGATTTTCATTATCACAGAAAATACTTTTTTCATAGATTTATATTGTCTATCACTAAAATAAGTATCTTAAAAAATTGTCGAAGATTTTCCGTAGGCAAAATCTGCCGAACGAAATGAAAGAAATTAAAAAATATTCATTTTCATTGCATTCCAATGATGCAAACTTCAACTTCATGAAAAGTAATTGAAATAGCTTTTTTTAGCGTCTAAAGTTAGAAGACCCCTTAATCCGACGATGCCTCAAATTATCGTTGAAAAAAAAAATGTTTGCTCGTTTCGCAGTCTTTCTCTTTCATTCTCGCGTGACACGAGATCGAGGGATGGTTTTTTGCCCCCGCCTGACGTAGAATTGGCGGGCTACATTTACCTGGGTGAGTAAAAAAATTCCATTACCCAAAAATATTTTTATTGGATAGTATCGACGTTTACGATGCTGAAGTTTGCATCGTTGGAATGCAACGATTTTTTAAGTTATTTCTTTATTTTTATTATTATTCGAAAGCTTTTTTTTTACAATTTAAGGTCGTCAATCTGTAATAAAAATACGTAAAAACGTTCGAATGAGTTTAATAGCCTAAACCGGCGAAAAAGAAATTTCATCAATAAAAAATAATTAATTTTCGTTGCATTTCAATGACTTTTAATAAAAAATGTTTCAATGACTTTCGTAGCCTGAATGTTACAAACAAAAATTTGGGAATGCGAAAAAATATAGTTTTGCTGTATTCCAACGATGCAAAGTTCAAGATCATCGATTTTTACATTGAAGTTTGCATCGCTGGAATACAACGAAAAGATATTTTTTTCGTAGTCCCAAATTTTTTTTTGAACATTTAGGCTACGTGGGTCATTGAAATATTTTTGAGCCTTTGTATGAAAAATGTATAACCAAAAGCTGCAAAAATGATTCAAAATAATAATGAAAATGAAGGAATGAAAAAGGTAAAAAGAACTTTCGTTGAATTTCAACGATGCAAACTTCAAAACCATCGACTTTTAGTTGAATTCCGTGAAAATTTTTATTCAAATATTTCTAAAATTAAATGAGCTACAGCTTCTAACAGTCGACGTTCAAAATGACGTTGAAGTTTGCATCCTTGGAATGCAACGAGAATGATTTTTTTTTATTTCACAAATTTTTCCTTAGCAGATTTAATCTACGAAAAACGCGAATATTTTTTAGGATTCTCATTTAGCCCTCTACGACAAAACCTGCGCGACGTGATTTTAGATAATAATGAAAATGAGAATATAAAAAGAATTTTCGCTGCATTCCAACGATGCAAACTTCAACCCCATTACTTCAAACTTCAAACGCGTTTGTCTCGAAATACCGTTTTTACAGTCGGTGGACACGATATCTCGAGAACCACTTGATGGATTGTTTCCAAATTTACAGGAGATACGATGAGAAACATTTGAAGGTCCTTGACGATCTCACTTTTCCAAAATTTATCTTCATTTTTTAACAGTTACGTAAAAACGACGCCTTTTTTCAAAGATATTGCATGCTCGAGTTTCAATTCGTCGCCGCGTTCTTAAAAATAATGATTTTGAAAATCGACGATCGTCAACGACTCGTATTTATTGTTAACTTGAATATCCAGTTTGGGTTTTAGATTTCGGATGGACCGTTTAAGCTGGAGAGCGTCCACCGCCAAACGTCGCGAAAAAAATTTCATCATCTGCGGGCTTTTTTTGTGATTCTTCCTTTTTCATTTTTTACCGTCCAAACTATTTCCTGATTTAGGTTGTGGATCCCTAAAAAGGAGGTTCAAAAATGTTTCAAAGATTTTTGTAGCTTTAATGTCGGGAAAAAAAAATTGGGCAGTACGAAAAAAGTGTAATTTCGTTGCATCCCAACGATGCAAACTTCAATACCATCTTTTTCTGGCTCTCACGTTCTTTTTTCCAAACCGTTACCCAGAAAATAAAATATGGGGCTGAAGTTTGCATGGTTGGAATGCAACGAAAATTCTTCTCAATTTCTTATATTTCTCATTATCCGAAATCACATGTTGCGAATTTGCTTCAGATCGCAAAAATAACAATCCGAAAAATTGTTTGCGTGATTTTCGTAGCCCAAATCTGCCATTGGAAATTTGTAAAATAAAAAAATCATTTTCCTTGCATTCCAATGATTTTGAAGTTTGCATCGTTGGAACGCAACGAAATATTTTTATCTTCAGTTCCCAAATTTCCGTTGACGTATTTAAGCTACAAAAATCATGCGATCGTTTTTTAGACTCCTCATCTAGCGATCTAAAAGTCTACAATATATAATATTTGATGATAATGAAAATGAGGAATCGAGAGAAAAAAATCGTTTCATTCCAACGATGCAAACTTCAACGTCATCAATAAAATTCGGCATTTGGCCATTTTTTTCGGGCCTCTGGATAGACGTGACCAGTGTGACACTTAAAGAAAACCGATTTTTTTTTGCCTTTTTTGACAGTTTATACTTTCAAGAATATCATTATCATTTATATTATTTATATCAATATCATTTTATCTTGCAAAAATCGATTTTTAAATCTTTAAAAGCGTTTTTTCTCGAAATGAGGTTTTTCAAATTTGCTGACATTGTAACTCAAAGAGCAATTATCCGATTGACTTGATATTTGAACTGAGTACTCTTGAATATATTTACTCTACAATGACGTAGGATATTTTTGATTGGATGAAAATTGACGATTTGGCATTGAAAAAAAACGACCATTTTATAGGCAAGAAAACAGACTTTTTTCATAACTACGCCATTTTGTTAGATTTTGATATTTTTCGAAAATCCTACGTCATTGTACAGGAAATACCTTCCAGTTTAACGACATTTTTTCCTTTTTCGGTTTCAGCTACTCAATCGGCCGGAATCATGTCAGCAGTGAAGGAACTTTTTTTTTGGCGCCACCGAAGGCAGCGAATAAGTCGGTTGGATCTCAATATTTTTCTATAAAAAAATTATGTAATATAGGACAAATATAGCCAAATATATTCTTAATTTTCCGAAACATTTAATTGAGTACTTTTCTTCCAAAAAAATGCCCGAAAATCACCCAAATTTTCAGCGTTCACACTGGTATAGCCTCTTAATTTCATTACGAGTGCGTGCCCGATCGATAAATGTTCGGGATTGATGTGTTAACATGAACTTTATGTAATGAGGCTGTGAATTAGTACGAAGGCGGTATAGGGCCCACGGTTTGTACAGAAACAGCGGATGGCGGGTACAGATCAATACTTTCCTTCAGCTATGACCTCCCTTCTCTCGCCGCGCACCCCCCCAGCCACGACGCCTCTTCGCCCCGCGGCCTCTGCGCCTCCTGCGAAACGGCACCATCGGACGCGCTTCGTCTCTCTCGCTCTCTCTGTAGCGAATTCTCAAAATTTGCAAATCCTCTTGACGCTAATTTTCTTTTTTGCAACTCAAACGTCGCGAGGTTTTTCCTCGTTTTTTAAACATGCCCAATCAATATTCAGGCGCATTATCTCCCCCCCTTTCGCTCGCTGTTTCTTCTGCCTCGAGTGTTTAACAAACTGGTCGATGTAATCGGATAAACCCCAATGGATGGATATTTCGAACGGAGCTTGCTTTGAGTTAATTTTTTCGGCGAAAAATTGAGTCGCGGGTTTGTCAATTGCAAGGGGCAATTTTCTAAACCTTCCCTTGACATTTGTGGTACGCGTAAAATAAATAATCGTATATTTTTTGTAAAGATTGATGCCGTCGAAAAGCAACGGAAGTTGCTTTTTTACCGTTTTCTCCACTTTTATTTTTACCGAAAACATTTTTCGAAAAAAATTGCCGAAGCCTTGAACGGCCAAAAAAAATTGCAATTCGAAAGAAAAAAAAATTGAAATTTGAAAAAAAATTGAATTCGAAAGAAAAAAATTGGTTTTCGAAAGAAGGAAAATTGCCGAAGCTTTAATCGGCCAAAAGAAAATTGACATAAGAGAAAAAAAACTGTTACATTTCCACGATGCAAGCTTCGATATCGTTAAGTTAAATTGTTGGAATGCAACGAAAGTTCCATTTATTTTTTTCATTTCTCCGTTTTTATTATAATCTATAACTTTTTCTTTAGTAGATTAAGGTAGTGGATTTCTAATGATACGAAAAACTGTTTGGATGATTTTCGGGACCGAACCGGCGCAAAAAAAAGTGAGAAAAAAAACTTTCGTTGCATTCCAGCGAAGCAAATCTCGACATCATTGAATTTTGCAATTACTCATTTTATTTTCGTCTTTTTCTTACTAAAAAAACCAAGTGTTTTCATAATTTGTTTTGTGTAATTAATATTCCATTATTTTTCGTTGCGTACTCGCAAGCACGGTCTCGCGATCGGTCACGTTTTTCCGAATGACGCATTGGAATTGCAATATATGCCGAGAGCTTTTGTACGCGAAGAAAGAACTCTCTTATCTCTCTCTCTCGTTAATGAACTTCTCTTGTTTCGCGTACAGTAAACTCGTAGGCAAAATTTCCGGCAATAAAAGCGTCGCGGGCACAGTAGAGAATTATTTTTTCAGCGCGATCAATAAAACAACACCCTGGAACAGAAGGCGAGATGGGGAGGGGTACGGGCGAAGGTAGTGCACGAACTGGGAAACAATTCCAACCTCTGTTTTTGGCCTATCAAGTATTATTGCTCCCAGATTGTA
Organism: Ophion ellenae; assembly: GCA_963210295.1. NCBI lineage: Eukaryota > Metazoa > Arthropoda > Insecta > Hymenoptera > Ichneumonidae > Ophion > Ophion ellenae. The sequence continues at coordinate 8,998,651 of OY723387.1, read as the reverse complement.
ACAATCGCTCTCGATTAAATATTTACTCGTAATCGCGATTGAACGAAAAAAAACCTCTCGTACGCGTCAGTCGAAATAAATCATTTCAAGGGGTAAGGTGAGAACGCGTTTGTCGCCTTGGAATGATAGTTCAAATATTTCGCGCTGCTCGAGACGTGAATCTCGCAATTTCGTGCACAAAGGACATCGATCCAGGAACCCCAGGTAATTATGACGTTGAAGTTTGCATCGTCGAAATGCAACCATATATATTTCTTTCGTTTCTTTATTCTTGTCATTATCCAAAGCGTCTTCTTTCCCAAATTGAGGTCGCAAATTTCTAATAAGAATACGGAGAAACGCTTAAGCGATTTTCACGGCCTACATAGGCTAATAAATTCGACTAATTAAAAAGACTCAATTATTCGTTGCATTT
>OY723387.1:8956408-8998036 GCA_963210295.1 Ophion ellenae | reverse complement strand
TCTCTCTCTTCAAGGCCGAGGGCGAGGAGCCTCGCGCGCGCACACGTTACTACGTATGTACGTAGTAAGGAGGCTTTCCATCTATCTCTATAGCTATCTCTTGCCATCTCTCTCGCTCTCGTTCGCACCCGGTATCTCGGTCTCTTTCGCACCGGGCCTGTGACGATAGTACGTGTGGGTGTTGGTGAGCTCTATGCGTCACCGGAGTGTAAAGGAACCGAGTCGCCGAGCGGGTTATCTATTATAAAGCCGTGTGCAGGAACGAGCGGCAGAGGGGAGGGGCGGCCGAGCCAGCGCGCGCGGCCGAGCGAGAGAGAGAGCGAGGTAGAACGAAGGGGAGGGGGGGAGGGCGAGCGTTACACACGAAGCACGCCTAGCAACGTTGCTCCCGTGCGAAAGCCCCCCTCGCCGCTTTTTCGAGAAGAGATGGTTACCGTGGCTCACGAGAAGAGAAATGTATGACTGGAGAGCGAGAGGGGGGAGGCTACGAGAACCTTCCACACGTTCTCAACGTGCGCCAATGTAAAAAAAAAAGGAAAAATCAACTCGAAGCAATAACGGCCAAAGTTTCTCTCCGCATCGCTCTGTCTCGCTTGCTCTCCGAAACGCGTGGACGCGCAACGTTTCGTGAAGAAATCCCTGCGAGAAAACACGAGGTCCCCAAGGACCACGTCCAGTGCGCCGAACCTGCGAAATCCAGGGGTACAAACATATATCCGACGTTGGGTGCGTCAGCGAGCGAGAGAGATGGCGAGAACCGGCTTCATTGAATTTCACGCGGCGAGGCTTTTCTCCGCCGAGTGACTTTTGACGTTTCTCGCAACGAAGCGCCTTGCGCGATGCTACAAAAACCGGCGATAATGGAAAATATCAACGACGAAACTGCAACGGAGCCCCGAAAACGTAACTGCTCTACCCCTCCCTTTGTCGTCGAGTGGCGAGGCACTTAAGCGAGAAAAAAAGCCTCAAGAATTTAGGACGGGCGTGCTTCGACGCTCATTGATGTTCGGCGTTTCTTTATTCCGGCTTGGTCGCGGCGAAATATCGTTCAAGCGCTACCCCGGGCCCCCACCCCTCGGGAATCTACCGGAAAAAGAAGAGCGGATGGAAATATGCGCTTACCGTCGTAGCGTTCAGCCTGCTCGGCCAGCTTCGCCTTGTAGACATTGTCCTCCCGTTCCGACATCCTGGATGCTCGCGGATTTCAATGAACCACCGATGAGATCGTTAGAGAGCCTCTCTCTCGATCGTTTTTATTATTCCCCCGTCGCGCGCTTCTTTTCCGTTTGCCCCGTGTATTTCGCGAGGCGGTACGAGGGGAAGGGAGGGGGAACGAAGATTCCGCTTTTTTTTTTCTCCGGATTACGGATGCACGCACACTGACCGATCTGAGGGGACAGATGCGGAGAGGGGAGAGAGAGACAGAGAGTAGATATGTATATATTTATATATATACGGCGGGACGAAAAAAGTTATTTTTTAAATATGTATATAGTGTGTATACATATGTGTGTAATTTGTAACGCGAATGTGTGCGCGCCACGGGCTTCTGACGATTTTAACGGACGGCTTCTCGTACGGCCGCTCGCGAGCTCACTGACCAAGATGGCGGCGCCCGCCAACAATCGAAAGCAGTTCCCCCCCCGGCTTGCGGCGCAGAATCGCTCGCGCGACAGAGACCAGCGACGGAGGACAGAGGAAAAAACGCGAGGCACGCACACCGAAAACCCCAGGGGCCCCTAGTGTCTCTCAGCGCTCCACTCTCCTTTGCGGCGGCTGTATTACTACGCGCGTGACGTCACACGGACGAAACGCCAAGATAGGACACTGGAAATGAAAAAAAAAATGGCCCGTAGGGGGAATGGCGAGGAAAACTCGAAACGGCCACCCGATCTTCAAGCTCCGACTTTTTTCTGCGATTCAGGTTTTTTTTCCTGACGCCTTTTGTTTTCCGCCTCTATCCGTTTATTCGTTGGTTTCTTTTTTGTTGGCGTTAACGCGAATTGCGGAACGTATATGTACGTTCTCTGTGCGACAACGCTGTTATTCGTTTGCTCGAAACTTCACCGGGCCCCGAGATATAACACTTCGCGCTTGATACTGAGATACGGAATGCCTGGAGAACACTGACGCCGGTAAAGGACGACACGATCGAGACTGTGTCTCCCTCGCCCGGAATGTATCGTATGCGTGTATGTGTACGCACCCGTCTAATGCGAGCATTACGGGGAGTTGCGCGGTAGAATTGCCTGCGGACAGCCAATAGACGGCTGGACGAGACTCTATTGGTACTCGTGGCTCGCGACGAGAGACGAACGATTGCATTGGTGGATGACCCGCGTGGCGGCGAATTCGAAATGGTGACGGGGCTGATGGGAATTACGGTGACAAGCTGTGTGACAATCGTTGATATGAATACAAACATTTCGGGACATTTAGCAGACGAAATTTTGGTCCATTGTTGGCAAGGAAACTGATCAGTGTAATTGTCCGTTGGGCGACGTTTGATCAATTTAGGCGTTGTACCAACCCGGACGGTTTCGCCTGAGATCTCATTCCCTAGTTAGATTCACCTTTATTGTAGTGTCGTGATTGTCTCTTGAAGTTATTAGCGGTGTGATGTTGGAATTTCGAGCTTCGAAAAAAGGGACGAGTTCGTCGTCTCGATATGGTCGATACAGGATAGAATTAACGAAAAAGTGACTAGTAGTAGTGAACGACGAAGTCCCTAGAGGACGCAAACGCAAAAGTTCCTAGATAAACGCGTCGATTAAAGGTCTCCGGGCCGCGTGTATACGAAAGTCACTAGGAAAGGGAAAAAGGAAGGTCCCTGGACACACGTATGCTAAAGTCACTAGGAAGGGGCAACGAGGGGCAAAGTCACTAGATACACGTAATCGAACGTCCTTAGACGAGCGTAGAGGAGAAAGTCCCCATACAAAGCGTACATTACGTACAGACGAGAATCACAAAGAAAAAAGCCATATGGCAATCATTACGAGATAAATACGAACATTTCGGGTCAATTACGCAGCGAGATTTTGCTCCGCCGTAATTGTCCGTTGTGCGACGTTCGATCAATTTATGAGTTGTACCAACCCAGGCGGTTTCACCCACGGTCTTACATACGAGTCTTGCAACGAAGCTAAATTTTCGTGGTAGGGGCAGGCACGCTTATCGGCTTTACTTTTCGATTCACTAGGCACCGCTACGCGTCGCTACTAGCAAGGGGAAGTAGTTTCCCCCTTACATTTTACCGGCGAATGGGCCCAAGGTGTTTACGTATGTTTTTGTGGCGCGATTGTCGAAATACCGCCGTTGTCAGACCTGTATGTAAGACCGAGGTTTCGCCTGAGATCTCATTCCCTAGACAGATTCATTTTTATTTTATTGTCGCGATTGTTTCCTGAAGTTGTCAGCGGTGCTGAATATTTCTGGAATTCCGAACTTCGCAAAAAAGTGACATGTTCGTGGTCTCGATAGGGCCGATACCGGATAGAATTGATGAAAAACTCTAGAGGGAGTAAACGCCAAAGTCCCTACATAAACGCTTCGCTGAAAGGTCCCCCATACGCGTTTAAACGAAAGTCCCTAGGAAAGGGGAAACAAAAAATTCTTTAGTTACGAATAATCGAACGTCCTTATGGCCTCTGCACACTGCGCGCGATTTGCGATGAGCGATATCCAATGGGAGCTCAGGTATTCCAGAAACCCCCTGTGAAAGTGAAGCTCTCATTGGATATCGCCCATCGCTCGTGGCAAATCGCGCGCAGTGTTCAGTAGGCCTTAGACAAGCGCAAAGGAGAAAGTCTCTAGACAAAGCGTAAACGACAAAACCACTACAAACGAGAAAAGTCCCTGAAGGAACTATACACATTTGAAATTAAATCCAAATTGGTGACTAATTTATAAACGATATGATCGTCAATTTATACGTCGCACCAACCCTGGCGGTTTCGCCTGAAGCGTCATTCGCCAATGAGATTCATTTTTATAGTATTGTCGCGATTGTCTCTTGAAGTCGTCAGCAGTGCTCAATATTGTTGGAATTTCGAGCTTCGCAAAGAGTGTCACGTTCGGCGTATCGATAGGGTCGATACAGAATAGAGTTGATGAAAAAGTCCCCAGACAACGCACAAACGACTTAGTACCTAGAGGTAGCAAACTCTAAAGTCCCTAGATAAACGCGTCGACGAAAAGTTCCACGCAGTTGAACGAACGGCACTAGGAAGTGACAGACGAAAAGTCCCTAGACCACGTAAATAAAAGTCACTAAGAAAGGGAAACGAATAATTCCCTAGATGCACACAATTGAACGTCGTTAGACAAGCGCCGAGGAGAAAGTCCCTAGACAAAGCGTAAACGACCAAATGTTTACTTAAGAGAAAAGTCCCAGAGAAAGGAACTACACATATTGGAAACTAAATCCAAATTGGTGACTAATTTACAAACAATATGATCTGATTGGCAAATTGTTGAAGTGTTTCGCAAGACGTAATGATCTGGACGCAAAAACGTGTGAAAATTAATTAGCACGAGCAGGTGCGAATTAATAATAAACTAAATATTAAAAATTCACTCAAATATTGATAATTCACTAAATGTATGAATTAAGGGCTTACACCTGGTTGACATTTTTGAATATATCGATTTTTTGGTTTTTGACGGATTCCCAAAATATAACATTTCGAAAATATTCCCTGAAAACTTCAAGTCGGATCGTTCAAGAAAATGCGTTTCTTTCTCACCAATCGTTTCCCAGATTATTCTTTTTCGTAATTTGGCCATTTTTTTCGGGCCTCTAGGTGGATGTAACCCCTTAACTTAGTTACTATTTTTTTTATATCGAATGATTACAATGACGATTTCTTTCCTATAATTTCAGATATCTTTCAACGATTGTCAATTATTCACGATCGGGAAGATTTTTTCGCCATCAACACTAACGAGGAACATCACTTTAGTGATCGCCTTTGATTTTGTTGAAACTCATGTAAATGGTAGAGCCTTGAAAACTATTAAATACGTATTTATTTTATCGAAGGAAAAGCGGTTTTGGGGGGTGTAACTATCCCTTAGAGTAAAACACGTCAAGGGCTGATTTTGCAGTTTCACTCGAAAGCAGTCCATCGTACTGAAGATTGCGTCGTTGGAATGCATCGATTTTTTTTTCGTATTCCCAAATTGTTTTAGAACATTTAAGCACGGCTTTACATACAGGTCTGGAAACTCGATGAAATTTCGGTGGTGGCAGTGACTCGAGTATTGAAGCCGAATTTGTGTTGTCGCTAGTATCAAGGAGTGTTGTTTTGATTGGATAGGAGATCATCTGCCCTTTCTAGATTTGTGGATACGAAATTTCGTGGCGGGTTAATCCATGCCAATTTGACATTCTTTAATCTTATACGCTATGGTGAATCGTGTTTTGCGAAGCATTCTCAAAGCTTAACGTTTTTAATTTAACGCTCGAGGACGTGCTAGCAGGTTATACGTTTACTTTTCCATGCGAAGAACATGGTTTGGACATTCCATTATACACAATCGTTTTCTTATTATTTCAAGAAAGTATGAAATTGAAAAAAAAATGTGTTGTTAAAAAATAATTGTCTAAATTGACAAAAGAATAAAGTTTTGTTTCTCTCGCTATTTCGTACATTCTGTTTTCGATTTTTTTGTACCTACACAACAGCAATTAATAAATATATTTCTTTGCACCATTATTTGAATTCTAAGGGATAATTAATTGTCATTATAGGACTGGTTCACTCGAAATTATGTTTGCGATCGAAATATAAGGTGCTATCTCCATGTTTATTGTTAGCAAAACCAACAGCCGATGGATACGTATACATAGAAATACTTGCGAGCAGTAACTCCAGTAATTCGTGCCATTTACAATTTATTAAAATGCTCGTTCTTTTTTTGCACCTATGTATACATTGAAGAATGTATTTTAAATATAAGAGAATGAAATTGATTTATCCTCATTAGACTCGCTTGAATTTCAATGGTAGAATCGATGGAAAATTTGACATTTGATTACTCGATAGATTTTTTGGATTTATACTCGTCACGTTGTGAGTTTGTTTTTCTATCTGCATCGAAATATCGTTAGTTTTTCAATAGCTTGTAAAAAAATTGGATTCTTAGGTTAGGCTATAACGCGAACGCGTGAGTATCGTTGTCTCTGTCGCACACATCACTCCTCGATTGCAGCGCGTCTAGTGTCGAGCTTCGGCAAAGGAACCATGTGAACCAACGGAGTTTCCAGACCTGTATGTAAGACCGTGGTTTCACCCGGAAGCAGTCTATCGTACTGAAGTTTGCGTCGTTGGAAAGCATCGAATTTTTTTTTTTTTTCGTATTCCCAAATTGTTTTAGAACATTTAGGCTACGAAAGTCATGCAAATATTTTTGAGAATCTTAACCCTTCGACTGCACTCGCACAAAATATACGTTTTCAACAATCAATCTGCCGAAGGAGTCGATTTTTTCCATTTTTCAATGTCCCGAAAATGCTCAAATTCAAACCTCCGAATAAATATACTTTTTGGAAAGATGGTCGACACTTTCTTTTTTTGTATCTACAAATCTTCCTCTTTAAAAAACCTTCAAGGCCTGTTATTTATATTTTGAAAAAAATGATCTTTTTCGTGCAAGTACGGACTTTTCATCGCATCTCCCACTTTGAACGAATGTTTGGGCCCTTAATTTGTGTTTTTCTTAAAAAATCAATTTTGGGCCATAAAATAAGCATCATCGACTACAAAAAACGTCTCTACAAAAAAAAATGCATATTCACCGAAATACAACGATTTGGAAAACGTCTGGGGTCGGATCGACCCCATATGCAGTCAGAGGTTAAAGCGTGCAGTCGCAGGGTTAAATGCTCTCAATACATGTACCTTTGTGTTTAAAAATGCGTTTCTTTCTCACCATCCGTTTCCCAGAAAAAAATCGGAATTTGGTTCAAACATAAACGTTTGGGCGTTAAGGGGTTAGGCCACAGTAACGGGTGTAAAATCCTGTGCGAATTTAACAAATGTTTTTCATATGCAAAAGTGATTTACTCATAAAATTAATTACACATGTATTTAGTACGAATATCAAGCTGTTAGACAATATATATATATATATATATATATATATATATATATATATATATATATATATATATATATATATTTGTCGATGTACAAAATGGCCGACTGCTGATATTTTATTTTATCTTTTTTTTAGGCGCTCCGCGGCGTGACATTTAGCATCCACAATTTTTTACCTAGAACAAAAAACAGAAATTCTCGTCAATCTACATGACAATACCTAGAGAAGTAAGTACCAAATTTAAAAAATATTGTTTTATTCAAAAGTTGTAGGTACTTGAACTTAAGAAATGAATTTTCAGTGAAAAATTACGTTATAACTGCTCATAAACTGCTCATAAAATGAAACGTTTTCGGTTAATCAGAAATTCCGTACGTACTTCTCTGCGAAATGCAATTAGGAACATAACTTTTTAATTTGAGTGAAAATTGTTGAAGTTATTTGTCACGCCAATTTGAAAAAAGCTGTTTCGAGAAGTTTCGAGTAGTCGGCCATTTTGTACATCGAAAAAAAAATATATATATTTTCTAACAGCTTGATATTCATACTAAATAGATGTGCAATTAATTTTATGAGTGAATCACTTTTTCATACGAAAACAAATTGTTAAATTCGCACATGATTTTATACCCGTTACTGTGGCCTGCGGCCTTAACGGGAGGGTGAGGGTTTCAGCGTGAAAAAAAAACACTTTTTTGCGATTTTTTTTCATCTACACTGCCGGCCGAAAGTATGGATACACCTAGAAAAATTTCGCGCCGCACTAAATGTTTGATATCTCTGTGAAAAAAAAAGATATCCAGATTTCCAAGGCGGCATTTTAAAAGGGACAAATTCACTTTGAGTTTTGGAAAAAAAATCGATTTTTTTTAGACCCGGGGCGCCGTTTTGAAAATGGCCGTTTTTTGGCTTTTTTTGGCTGTTTAAAATCGGCTGCACGTCTTCAGGACATTCTTTTTGGCATTTTTTTTTCTTCAAAAAACCTTAAAAGATAGAGCAATAGCTATAGATTCCTTTTTTAGAAAGTTTCGTACGATTTTTTTTCACCGAGTTATCGCATTTTTTTCTCAAAAAGAAAATTTTGAAAAGATGCTGCTGAAATGAGAAACTTTGAGGTTTAGAGAAAATTGCAAAGTTGCGTTACATCGTATTGAATCGAGCAGAATTTTTTCAAAATTTTTTGCTCCAACATTGAATACATTTTTCTCAATTTTTAGCCGCACAAAACATCCACCTCTTACCTCTTACCTCATCTAAACACAAGGAGCGGAAATAAAGCTTCTTGTCTTTGTTTACATTTTACCTTAGTGGAGCGTAAAAAAGATTCTATTTATCGCGAGTCGATATCCTATTTATCTCGTGTTATTTTTATCGCTCTCTTTTTCGCTCGTCGTTTTTGTTTACATTTTTGATTCTTTGGAATAATGTGACGAGTGTCGTGCTGACAAAGCCAGTTAGTTGTGCGAAAACTTCGAACGCGAACACGTGTGGTCTACAATCGACAAGTTTTCACGCAAATTTTTTTTTCTTAACGGATCAAAATGGCACGGAAAAAAGAAATTCCACTGTACAAAAGAGTATATTGTCGCGTTGGGCGATAAGGGATTGTCGTACAGAGAAATTGCCAGACAAACTCGCGTGTCTTTGAAAGGAGTGCAGACGACCATCGGGAGATTTAAGAAGTCCGAGACGTATTTCAATCGCAATCGTCCGGGTCGACCCAAAGTGAGAACGTCCTCAGACGATAAAAATATCCTCGTTACCAGCAAAAAAAAATCGTCGATTAACAGCAACGGAAATCTGTGCCAAATTTAACGAACAAAGGGAAACCTCGATATCACTGACGACAGTGAAACGTCGTCTTAACAGTGCTGGCCTCAGAGGCTGTGTTGCCGTGAGAAGACCTTTTTTGCGTCCGGCGAACAAAAAAAAAACGTTCCGCGTGGGCCCTGGAACACAAAAAGTGGACGATTAATCAGTGGAGAAATGTACTCTGGACGGACGAGTCAACATTTTTAATCTTCGGTAGTAGTCGACGCATTTTTGTTCGAAGAAATCCTTCGGAAAAAATGGCACCAGTGTTTGATACCAACTGCCAAGCATGGCGGTGGCTCCGTTATGGTGTGGGGTTGCTTCTCCGGTCATGGTGTCGGAGACTTTGTGAAAATTGACGGCGTAATGAGAAAAGAAGAATATAAAGAGATTCTCATTGATCATGCGATTCCATCGGGGCTAAGAACGATCGGGCGTGGTTTTACCATGCAACAAGACAATGATCCGGAACACAGTTCCCGTCTCTGTCGAGAATATTTGGAGAACGTGGCAAAGAAAAAAAAATCGTGAATATGGTGTGGCCGCCGCAATCACCCGACCTAAACCCCATCGAACTTCTCTGGAAAGAGCTCGATCGAAAGATACGAATGATCTGCCCTACATCGGCCGAAGATCTGTGGCAGAAACTGCAAGCTGCGTGGAGATCCCTCAGCTCAGCTCAGCTGGATTCATTAATCGATGGGATGCCACGAATCGTTGATGCATGCTGAAAGCCAGAGGTGGGATTTTCGACGAAAAGGGCGATTACATGAGGTAAGAGGTAAAAGGTGGATGTTTTGTGCGGCTAAAAATTGAGAAGAAAAAAAATTGAAAACAAAAAATACAATGTTGGAGCAAAAAAAATTGAAAAAATTCTGCTCGATTCAATACGATGTAACGCAACTTTTTTCCTTTTGGCAATTTTATCTAAACCTCAAAGTTTCTCATTTCAGCAGCATCTTTTCAAAATTGTCTTTTTGAGAAAAAATGACGATAACTCGGTGAAAAAAAATCGTACGAAACTTTCTAAAAAAGGAAACTAGCTATTGCTCTATCTTTTAAGGTTCTTTGAAAAAAAATGTCCTGAAGACGTGCAGCCGATTTTAAACAGCCAAAAAACGGCTTTTTTCAAAATGGCGCCCCGGGTCTAAAAAAATCGAAATTTTTTTTTCCAAAATGCAAAGAGAAGCTTCATTTGTCCCTTTTAGAATGCCGCGTTGGAAATCTAGATATTTTTTTTTCACAGAGATATCAAACTTTTAGTGCGGCGCGGAATTTTTCTAGGTGTATCCACACTTTTGGCCGGCAGTGTATATGGATAGAGTAAATGTATTGAAACCTTTTGTACATTGTTAAGTGTCATTTCAAGGACATTCCGTGAAATTTGTACGCGAAAATATCCACAAAACAAGCCGGTGAAAAAGCTTTTCCAAGAACGCCTTTGGAAAAACACGATTTGCGGTGCTCACTGTATCTCAGCTAGAAATGATGTGAAATCAACTACCATTAAAATTTAATCAAAGTATCATCAAATCCTCCCCCCAACGGTCTTTGATAATTTTTTTTTTCATTTCTAAATTTTTGGCGTTCATGTAAAGTGAAAAGTGCTATTTTTCACGAAAAATTCCGCCATTTTGGGGTTGGAAAACCCCCTCAATGTAGAAAACAATCTCAATCTAACCGTTGGGGGGAGGTATTTTATATGTAGAAAGTGTGTACCAAGTTTGAAATAAATCGGTCATGTAGTTTTCAAATGGCAGTGAACACGGACTTTGAAAAAGTGGTTTCGAGAAAAACGCGGCACCGGCTTGTTTGTTCATATTTTTGCGTACAAATTTCACGGAATGTTCTTGAAATGACACTCAACAATGTACAAAAGGTTTCAATAAATGTACTTTCCATATAGATGAAAAAAAAAATCGCAAAAGTGTTTTTTTTTCACGCTGAAACCCCTACCCTCCCCTTAACAAGAATATTGCCTAGTTGAACGTTGGGTACTCAAAGTTCTCGTAGAGTTGATACACTATAGAATTAATGCATATTGCAAATCCGTCATTGTGCAGTTGATACAAATCCGAATAAATACGTTGTAGGGATCATAAGGCTAGATCGTTGTAGAGGTTCAATATTGCAAACTTGGACCTCTTGCGCATGTGGATTTCCGAGTTCATACGGAAGAGAGATAAAGTCACTGTAAAGTTGAAAAATGGACTTTCAACATTGCAGAGATAAACATTGTGGAAAAGAGACCCGTTCGCAAGATAGTCGCGAATCGCCCTACATTCGTTCCGGAAATCGACATCGTTGGCGAAAATTGGGCCCTCCCCGCGTTGTCCAAGGAGGTTGGCCTCGTCGACTGAACAATCACGCGCGAAAGTATGGGACAGGCTTCGGGGGAGGGTTGCGAAGAATATATTGTTTCTAATAATGTCATTATTAATATATGTATGTACATACGTCGATACAATGATCCCACATATCGCCCGTACATAGGTGAGAAATGTCAACGAGAATGAATTTTGCCAAGCGGAAACAAACGAAAATATTTCCACAATCGCAACATCGTTATTACAAAGCTGCGTGTAAGCCTCCCGTAAATGATATTCGTATTGTTTCGTTTTCTCCTTTTAATTTGTTTCGTATCCCCCCCCCCCCCCCCCCCCCAGTGGAAGCTCGAACGCCGTCAACGCCGTTGTAGTTTACGCCGATTCGGCATCGTACTCTTCATCCTCTCAGTGTCGTCGCCGCCCCCGAGGCGTTCACAGCGCGACCGGTGCTCCTCTCGTTTCCCGCTACTCTTTTCATCCTTTGATTCTGTACAGATCGTTCGCGGCATTTCGAAGAAAAACAAAAACAAAATGGTGATTCCGGAAGTGACGTATCCCAAAGCGAAAAGAGCTGTTTTTATATTTTCGTATATTTTTTTTTCTCGCTACCCCCCGTTCGATTTCTTGTTGTTGCTTTACAAATATCAAACGATCGATGACACTAGGCTTTGACTTTCATGGAGGGGGGGCGTCAAAAAAATTTGCACGACAGGCCGAAAAAGGGCTTGATCGCGGGACAAGTGGAAATGTTTGCCGCGTGTATTTTGCCTAAGAAAACGAAAAATAATAAGTTCGTCCTTGTTGGAACATTCCCAAAAGAGATTCGGAGTTTAAGCCGTGTTACCCTGACCTCGCGTTCTCTCGCAACGTTACCACGCGCACACACACACACGCACGCATTCTGTCTCTCTCTCTCTCTCTCCGTCGTCGTTTCTTGCTCGGCTTTGAACTTTGCACGACCGAAGTGCTTATAACATCGAACTTTACCTCGAAGGACTCTTTACAAACAACGCTCGAGACACTAGAATATGTTCGGGCACCTTGACCAGTCGCCTTTTTTCTTGCATTCCCAGTACTCGCCGTTGTAAACGTGGTAGAGGCTGTCCGTGCAGGGATCCGGTTGCTTCGAGAACCACAACGGCTCGTAGGCCTCGTATGGCAATCCTGAATTGAGAAAGGACGAAAAGGAGAGAACGTTAGACGATCGGCGCTACGCTTTTTTTTTTGGCATAGTCCAAACATTGACAAGCTTTCACTGTCGATTCATATTTCGAACGAAATAATGAGAATTCCGAGAGTAAAAAATGGCCGATTCGGCTTCGTTAAGGGGTTACCCCCACTTGCGATTTTGAAAAAATCGATTTTTTTTTAAGTATAAGTATCTGAGAATATGTCCTGAAAATGTCATGTCGATCCGAACAAAATTGACTGAGATATGAGCGTTGAAAGAGAAACTTTAAACGCGTTTTTCTCAAAATGGCATTTCTGAAGGCGGTGACCAAGATTACTCGAACACTAATGAACCGATCTTCTTGAAATTTTGCGGGCTTATTTAATACATAAAAATGTAGTCTTTAATCGTTCAATTTTTTTGTTCGAAAAAAAATGGCCGTTTTATAGCCAAAAAACGGCCGTTTTTTGTCGTTAAAATCGAACCATTAACTTTGACTGTCCGCCATTTTGTGAAAAATGAATATTTTTTAAAATCCTTCGATTAAAGACTAGTTCATACTTATATTTGACTAAATCCATCCGCATTTTATTTTTTCAGATGATCCACTTCGCCGCAATGTTGGTCACCGCAAACCGTGTATATAAAAACATTATTTCATTGACGGCCATTTGCCACTAAACAATGTAATATTTTTCAATAAAAAAATCACTGAAAGTTCTTCAAGATGTGTTCTTTAAGATGGTATATTGATCGATTAAAAAAGTTTTGTAGTTTTCTTTTAAAAAATTCATGAAAAAGGCCTTTTTTTGCGCTACAAGTGGGGGTAACGCCTTCGACAGTTTATACTTTCAAGAATATCATTATCATTTATATCAATATCATTTTATCTTGCAAAAATCGATAGTTAAATCTTTAAACGCGTTTTTCTGAAAACGAGATTTTTCAAATTTGCCGACATTGTAACTCAGAGCAATTATCCGATTGACTTGAAATTTGAAATGAGTACTCTTGAATATATTTACTCTACAATGACGTGGGATATTTTTGATTGGATGAAAATTGACGATTTGGCATGGAAAAAAACGACCATTTTATAGGCAACAAAACAGACTTTTCATAACTACGCCATTTTGTTAGATTTTGATATTTTTTCGAAAATCCTACGTCATTGTACAGGAAATACCTTCCAGTTTAACGACATTCTTTCATTTTTCGGTTTCAGCTACTCAATCGGCCGGAATCGTGTCAGCAGTGGAGGAACTTTTTTTGCGCCTCCGAAGGCAGCGCATACGTCGCTTGGATCTCAATATTTTTCTATGAAAAATAATATGTAATATAGATCAAATATAGCCAAATATATTCTTAATTTTCCGAAACATTTAATCGAGTACTTTTCTTCCAAAAAATTCCCGAAAATCACCCAAATTTTCAGCATTCACACTGGTATAGCCCCTTAAGGCGAGATATACATTTACAACGATCAAAAAATCGATTTCTTTTTCTTTTTATTCTTTAAACCATATAACTACATATTTATAATATTTTCCTAAAGTTTCAGAGCGAAATTCGAAAAACTTGAAAAACTTGAAACATTATCGAAACTGGCGTGCAGGATTACTCAAAAAATATTAAGCCGATTGAGTTGAAACTTGGTAGAAATATTGATAATATTGGTACCTTCTACTTGACGAAAATTGTTTTTGAAAAATTGGAAGAAAAAAACTACCTTTTTAATCCACATTTTACGGAAATGTTGCGTGAAATGTTATTTTTATTTTGTAAATACGTGCCATTTTCCCAAATTTGCATTTTCTTCATTTTAATTACCGCCACATAGAAACTATACATGTTTTAATTGAAAAAATGTTTGAACTTTTTTGCAAATCAAAGTCTACGGGAAGCTAGACTGCACGCCGATTCGCAACTCCCGCGGCGACCTTGCTGTAACACTTTGCTACAGCTCCGTCATTTTGATGATGAATTAATTTAAAAAAATTGTTTTGTATATTTAAATATACTATTAAAGTATACCTAAAGTTTGATAATTGATGAATAATTATTTCTTAGTTTTCAAAGTCCCTCAATATTGCTCATTTTTCCTGTCTAAATGTATATCCCGCCTTAAGGCGAGAGCCTGAATTAGAAGGTCCGAAAAATCGTTTTTTTTTATTGCTTAAATCGAAAGTTTTGGAAAGTAAAAAATTTGCCTAACAAATCGTCAGATAATTGTTAATAACAATTGAACTATGCAATATAAAAAAAATCCTACGTACTTCCATAGACAATGTATTTTTCAAGATATATTCAACATTTCGAGTGAATCGGTTGAAAATTGTCTGAGTTATGTTTCCGGCCAACTGAAAAAATACAGTTTTGCGATAAACGCTGCACAGCCGCCATTTTGAAATGAATGACTTCAAAAAAATTATTGTATCCAGTCACTGATATGTATGATAAACATCCTTTTTTTGTAATCTCGATTTATTTTGTAGTTTTTCTGAAAAAAAAAAACATCCCCAAAAAGCCTATTTTTTCGGCCTCTAGAGTGGCCTAACCTCTTAAATGTAAACTTTTCTTTTTATGAACAATTTACTGCTTATTTTTTGGGCAAAAAATCGATTTATTTCTTGCAAAGTGCGCCATTTTTTCAAAATTTGATTTAAAAAAATCTCTACGTAGTCCCACAGCTAATAATATATGGATTATAATTTTGTTTGGTTTTTGTTCCAGGTCTTATACTTTACGAGAAAACCGTCCTCCCGTGAAGCTATTTGTAAAACACGTTTTTCAAGATGAGCTCTGTCTCCGCCATTTTGTATGAAAATTATAATAATTTTTTTGTTATACTTTAATATGCGTTAAATAAACCCTCTCAAAAGAAATCCTATTCCTTTTTTCATACACCCAAAATAAATTGTCAAAGTTAGGCCTTATTTTCTGCCGCTAGAGTGGTGCTATCCCTTAACGTACTAAAAAGTAGAACATCATTTTTTTCGCCAAGTCACCTATGCATGACTATAAATGAAAGCTTGGGTCGCTCAAAGATTAGACATATAATCTTTAATTTCCATAAATCCGTAAACATATCAACTGCATGTAATTTACTGTAAAACAACCATAGATGTCTTGTATAAAAATCCCGAAACCGAGTATAAAGGTGTGATAATAATTTCTCTAATTACTATTGTGCCAAATTAAATACGGTTAATTAAACTGAATTGATCAAATTTATTAAACATTGAAAAAGACGAGCGCTCCAAGCTTTTGATTATAGTGACATATAGGTGACTCGGTGAAAAAAAATTATTTTCCACTTTTCAGTACATTAAACAAAAGCTCGTTTTTCTGAAATATATATATTTTTTTCATATAAATTATTTCTATTTTTGATACGCTTCCGGCGTGAAACGTGCCAAATTTCGTGTCAAACGGATTTGATATTTTCGGCGTAAGTATACACGCGCGTGTTTTACGAAGCAGTTCGAGTGCAATCGACGTGTAGCGTGTCCGTCACCTTGATCCATTGCCTTTTCCGCCTCGCTCTCGCGCGCTCGTCTCACCGCGCGCTGCTTCTCCTCGAGACGCAGCTTTTCCGCGTTGGCCTCGTCCCAAAGGCCGTTCTCCATCAATCTCTGATCGGGCCTGAAACGGGAATCCGTTGGCGCGACACCCTCCTCGGGCTCGTTCAATTGACACGCCAATTCCGTGAACGAGTAATACTTTTCGCAATCATCTCTGTTGCGCAATAAGAAGAAAAACATTACGCGTTAACTTTTGTTACGTATAATTCGTAAGAAATGAATTCCGTTGTTTGTTCATTGAAATTTTGGTAATCGAGGATGGTCAATTATTTTAGAAATTCAAGTAAAATTGAAACGAAGGTGTTCCATTTTTAATGTGCCGATCAATATACCGACTGAGGCTACAACTATTGGCAGTATAAATATTTTGTAAACTATTAGACTTACAAGAAATATCACTCAAGTGTCCGCCGTCGATTTGGTTGAAACTCATATATGTGATAAAGCATTCAAAACTATTAGGCACGTATTTTTTTTTCTGCGGAAAACGCTATTAAGGACGCAAACCACCCCTCAAAAAAGATTTCAGCACAAATTAAAAGTAGACAAAAATCACAAAATTATTAATAGCATTATTGGAGATTAAAAATGATAAAAATCTTCTAAAAAATTATAATTAATTCGGAAAAAAATAGAAGGAAAAATGGGCCCACAATGAGACTAGTCTTAAAAATCATAGAATGGGCCACTCTATTTCAGAGAAATTTTTGAAAAGATTTAAAACAGTCAATCATCTTTTTCAAAACTAGTTTTCACTTGCGAAGCAAAAAAAAACGTTGATATGGATAACTGATAATTTTTTCATATTTTTTAACGAAAGTATGGTTCAAAATGAAAAAGAAATGATTTCGTGACATTTGTCGATATCTCAATTGGTTCAGGCGTTATTTTTTTTTTATTTGCGGAAAACGGTATTAAGGACGTTAACCACCCCTCAAAAAAAGATTTCAGCACAAATTTAAAGTAGAAAAAAATCACAAAATTATTAATAGCATTATTGGAGATTAAAAATGATAAAAATCTTCTAAAAAATTATAATTAATTCGGAAAAAAATAGAAGGAAAAATGGGCCCACAATGAGACTAGTCTTAAAAATCATAGAATGGGCCACTCTATTTTAGAGAAATTTTTGAAAAAAATTTCAAACAGTCAATCATCTTTTTCAAAACTAGTTTTCACTTTAGAAGCAAAAAAAACGTTGATATTGATAACTGATAATTTTTTCATATTTTTTAACGAAAGTATGCTTCAACATAAAAAAAAGATTATTTCGTGACATTTGTCGATATCTCAATTGGTTCATGAGTTATTTTTTTGTCCTGCCGCAAACAGTATTAAGGAGGGAAACCACCCCTCAAAAAAGATTTCAGCACAAATTAAAAGTAGAAAAAAATCACAAAATTATTAATAGCATTATTGGAGATTAAAAATGATAAAAATCTTCTAAAAAATTATAATTAATTCGGAAAAAAATAGAAGGAATAATGGGCCCACAATGAGACTAGTCTTAAAAATCATAGAATGGGCCACTCTATTTTAGAGAAATTTTTGAAAAGATTTAAAACAGTCAATCATCTTTTTCGAAACTAGTTTTCACTTGCGAAGCAAAAAAAAACGTTGATATTGATAACTGATAATTTTTTTCATATTTTGTAACGAAAGTATGCTTCAAAATGAAAAGAAATGATAAAGTACCGTTTGTCGATATCTCAATTAGTTCAGGAGTTATCAGCGTTTAAACGTTTCCAAAACTTCCGTAATCGACATTAAATGTGAGGTAATATTGAGACGCCCTTTATATTAAAAAAAATATCCTGTTTTCTCAATTCGGCATCATTGACGCCGTTTTCCATCCAATTTTTCACGAGTCGCCGACACGTTACCATAAATTGGGAAATTAAAGAGAACTGTACGAGTTATCGAATGTTCTTTCATCGACTCACGGAGGCATGCGACGTTTCCACGCGAGGTTGTAGGGTCCCGTTTTGTAGACAGGGTTATCGGGACTACCGGAAGTGCTGATTACCGGCGCGATTTCGATCTTGGCGTCCCACGTACCCTGTACAACCCACTTGACCTCTTTGTTCGAATTCATCACGACACCTTTGACCTTACGCTGGCTGTCCCTCGAGAAATACGAGTACGGTATGTACTTAAGGTGGCACTTTATGCCCTCCTTGTGATTTATTATGTCCATGTCACCGCTCTGATCTACCCATAATTTTCCCACGATTATGTTGTGCACCGTGGTCGTCACTTTGCGCCACGTGTAATGGTTGTTCGAGTTGTTGAATTCCAGATGCGCCGTTCCCAAAGGTATAACCTATCGATTTTTCAACCCCGTATTGATTCTTCGTTAATGGCGGCACAACGATCAGGGTCGGACGGAGTACGTCCAAATGTTTGGCCGTTGACGTCACCGTAAGCGGAAGTCACTTCGCGTTTTCTCTACATCTTATCCTGTCGGATTCTATCGTCTGCCAGATTTGATCGCCGATGGGCGTATCTTTGACAACGGTATTTTCAAAATGGTGATTCGATTTCCTGCCTAGAATCTCCTTTCTGCTCGAAAACTGAATTAAGGGGCTACATCTACCTAGAGGCTCTAAAAAATGGACAAAATCTTTTTCTTTTTCTGGGGATTACTTTTTTTATTTTATATTTTGAGATTCCCATTTACAACGATAAAAAAATCGATCTTTTTTTTCTTCAAACGATAGAACGATATGTAGAGTATTTTTCCAAAGTTTCGAAGCGAAATTCGAACAAACTTCAAACGTTACAGCCCGTCAACTCGGTAGAAATAATGATAACATGGTCTCTTCTACTTGACGAAAATTGTTTTAGAAAAATTGGAAGAAAAAAGACCAATCCACATTTTACCGAAATGCGTGAAATGTTGATTATCTGTTGTAAATGCGTGCCATTTTCTTAAATTTGCATTTTCTTCGTTTTAATTACCGTCACATAGAAACTATACATGTTCTAAATGAAAAAATGTTTGAACTTTTTTGCCAATCAAAGTTTACGGGAAGCGAGACTGCACGCCGATTCGCAACTCCCGCGGCGAACTTGCTGTAACACTCTGCCACAGCTCCGCCATTTTGATGATGAATTCATTTTTAGAAATTGTTTCGTATACTTAAGGCAGTACGAGCGCGCAATCTTGATTTCTATGGATTTTGGTCAAATTTTAACCAGATATTGTTCATATCATCATGCATGTTTGAGTGAAATTTCAGAACAGTCGACTATTTGGATTAGGAGATAATGGGTTTAAAAATTGCAACTTTTAACACTGCAGGGTCTGCGTTGAAATTTAGACAGAATAATTTTCCGTAAAAAATATTCGTCCCCTATAATAAGAAGGCACATGGCAACACCGCATTGTTCCACGTATCCAATAACGTGAGTTTGCGCGGCATATTTAAAATAATACTGCAACACACATTTTTATTTGGAAGTAAATTTTAATCGAACAAAGTTTTTAATTAGTTGTGAATGAACCAACACTTTTATTTGTTAATGAAGATAACATAAACAATACAAAATATTAATATTTAGAATGCAAATATTTTTTAATGACAAAATGTTTAACTTTAGGAACACGATCATTATTTTTTTCTCGAAATATTGAACAATACTGTTCTGCGGTGTTGCCATATGTCTTCTTATTATGGGGGACAAATATTTTTGACGGAAAATTATTCTGTCTAAATTTCAATGCAGACCCTGCAGTGTTAAAAGTTGCAATTTTAAAACCCATTATCTCCCAATCTGAATAGTCGACTGTTCTGAAATTTCACTCAACCATGCATAATGATATGAACAATGTCTGGTTAAAATTTGAACAAAATCTATAGAAATCAAGATTGCGCGCTCGTACTACCTTAAAAATATTATTAAAGTATAATGTATTTGATTGTTGTAGATAATTGTAGTTTGATAATTGTAGAATAATTGTAGAATAATTGTTTAATAATTGTAGAATAATGTAGAATGTAGAATAATGTAGAATTGTAGAATAATTGTAGAATAATTGTACAATAATTGATAATTGTAAAATAATAATTTCTTAGTTTAAAAATGCCTGAATATTGCTTACTTGTTTACTGTATAAATGTATATCCCGCCTTAAGGGGCTACATCTACCTAGACGCCCCAAAAAATGGCCAAATTCTTTATCTGGGAAACGGTTGGTGAAAAAAAAACGCATTTTTTCAACACAAAGGTACGTATATGGAGAGCCTTTAAAAAATCAGAAAGATACAGAAATACAACAAAAACATGGCCGGCACATGATACTGTTTTCAAAGTTGGTGGACATGATATCTCGAGAACAATGCGATGGATTATTTCCAAATTTACGGGAGATACGACGAGGCACGTTTAAAGGTCGTTGACGATCTCACTTTTTTTAAATTGATCTTCATTTTTTGAGTTACGTAAAAATTACGACTTTTTTCAAAGATTTTCTATGCTCGAGTTTCAATTCGGCGCCACTTAGTTTGAAAAAACCTCATTTTAAAAATCGACGATCGTCAACGACTCGTATTTGTTGTTAACTCGAATAAGCCTTTTGGGTTTTAGTTTTCAGATGGACCGTTTAAGCTGGGGAATGTCCACCGCCAAACGTCGCGAAAAAATTTCATTATCTGCCGGCGGCCATGTTTTTGTTGTTTTTATGCATTTTTCGGTGATTTTTTTTTTCAGGCTCTTAATATATGTACCTTTGTGTTGAAAAATAATGCGTTTCTTTTTCACCAATCGTTCCCTAGAAAAAAAAATTCGGAGTTTGGCCATTTTTTCGGGCCTCTAGGTGGATGTAGCCCCTTAAGGGATGGCACCGAGTTGAATTTTTTGAAAATATCGATTTTCGGTTTTTGACGGACTCTCAAAATATGAAATTAAAAAAATATTCTCTAGAAATGTTAAGTTCATCCGTTTAAAATTGCGGGAGTTGTGGACGTTTATAGGTAGGTTGCGCGAACCTACTGAATTTTTTCGAAATTCAATGTTTTATTGAGCTTCATGAGATGAACTAAACGCGGACGATTTTTTTTATTTCGGATTTTTATTATGATTTTTTTCCGAGCAGCCACCGCGTATAAAGTTCTTCAAACAGCCCATTGTACGCACAAATCATTGTATCTACCACATTTATACATATCTTTCCATACGAAAATTATAAAAGATATTCGAAACTATACTCTTTAATATTCGAAAAAACATGAAAACCTGCCCACGTTTTTTCAGAAATAAATAACAAAAAATTCCTCTTTTTTCCAACCACGAGCTAAATGTATTCCGTTAAAAATTCAGAAAGGAAAATCTACGTCTGAAGAATGTTGTGTCCGAATTACAAGGCGTAGTTCCGAATTGGTTAGATTTTACAGGCAGATAAGTGGACGCGAATTATTGGCACGAAATAACGAGAAAAAAAATCTTCGAGATAATTGGAGCATGTGCTTCATTGCTAGATCGCTGAACTTTTTATAAACTGCAGCTAATGCACACCGTGTAGTGAAGCAAATTCATTTTTTTTTTGCGAAAATTGAATTTTTGTTTCTAGAACTTTGGATTCGGTAATTTTACGAATTTCAAAAAAGTATCCGGTCGTACGAAAGTCTTATTATTATACTTGAAGTATTTTTATTTTATTGTTTTTAGTTCAGATCAGCCTAGTTGTCAGAACCACCTATATCGATTAGCCACGCAGCAACGGCGGCACTTTGTATGAATGATAATAGCTTCATTATCTATCAACATTTTTTCAATGAAAAAACTCGAACTTGACAAGACTATGTATTAATTGTGTGTGACCTCGTAGTCCGAATACTCTCGTAAGAAAAGAATATTTAAAATCGACCTGTTTTTTGGGTTCACGTGTCAATCTTTCCACCCAGTCAATTAAGGAGTTATGCCTAGTTGTAAAAGTCAAAAAATCACTTTTCCCAAAACTTTTGATATATTTTGACTGTATATCATGTTTGACTTTTGACAGTATATATTTTGACCGTTTGGAAAATCACTTTTTCCAAACATTTTATATATTTTGGCAGTATATCAACTTTTCAATGTACTTTTGGAAAATCAATTTTTCCAAACATTTGATATATTTTGATATTATATCATGTCAACGCTTAGTCGCCTGGTTGAGTCAAAAGAGACGGAGATAGAACCAATATTGCCAAATATCAAACCTAGAAATACCGCGCGAATCGTTGGAGTAACAATTTTTTTCATTTTTCTAATTAAATGTGAACATTCATTAAACAGTTTACACATGGATAATTTAGTTTTAACAATTTTTTTTGCATATGAGGCATTCCAGGTCACTTCAGCCAGTAAAAAAAAATCCACAAATAATTTTGAAAAATCGAGTTACTTTATTGAATAATATTCACCGAGTGTCGAAATTTTTTTTTAATTTCTGACGTTTTTTCTCGTTGATTACCATTTTTTTAACATTTTTCCATTCAAATGGCTGTATCTTTGGCAGGATTTGACGTATTTACATTCGTAAAAAACGAAAATGCGCGTCTTTTTCTAGCCTTCCAGAAAAAAATTAATTTAGATTTTATTGAGCAAGTCGGACGTCCGTTTCAGGGCAAAATATGCACAAATATTTTTTTTCTCAAGGAAAGACACTTGTTATTTTTTTTTTTTTTTATTTCCCCGAATTGTGAATACGAAAAACGGATTTTGGGTATTTTTTATATTATGGGATTCCTAAACACCGTGAAGTAACAGCTATTTTTTTTATTAATATTCGACTGAAGAGTGTGGAGGACTCCAAGGCTCCAATACATATGACATATATGTCATATGTATTTCAAAAACCTGGTAAACATACAGCGAGTGCTCCACACTCTTCAATCGATTAATAAAAAAATGTTTAAAATAAAAATAGTTGTTACTTCACGGTGTTTAGGAATCCCATGATATAAAAAATACCAAAAATCCGTTTTTCGTATTCACAATTCGGGAAAATTTTTAAAAATAAAATAACGAGTGTCGTTCCTTGAGAAAAAAAATAATATGCATATTTTGCCCTGAAACGGACGTTCGACTTGCTCAATAAAATCTAAATTAATTTTTTTCTGAAAGGCCACGAAAAGACGCACATTTTCGTTTTTTACGAATGTAAATACGTCAAATCCTGCCAAAGATACAGCCATTTGAATGGAAAAATATTAGAAAATGGTAATCAACGAGAAAAAACGTCAGAAATGTATTAAAAATGTCGACACTCGGTGAATATTTTTCAACGAAGTAATTCGATTATTCAAAATTATTTGTGGATTTTTTTTACCTTCTGAAGTGACGTGGAAAGCCTCATATGTTGAAAATACAAATTGTACAAGTTTCAAGTATGATCAGTGGTATGACTAGTGTGAAGCGATAGGATTACCTTATTGCCTGCCAAAACTGGTCCTCAATATTTTGCAGATCGCAAGCCCAGAATTACGTGATTTCATTCACGTGTGAAATTATACTTTATCATCCTGCAATTTCGTGCTATCGATCAGGGATATTTGACTGTCGAAGTGAAATTCTCTTTTGATCAGCGACTGTGCACGTACCTACTACACGAATGCACAATTGGAAGAACTTCCGCTTACGGTTTCATCGCCAAATATTTCCACGTCCCTATAGAAGCAACATGAGAAGGGTAGCCAAAAATTCGCCAATAAAGCGATTCCTTTCGTTTCGTCACCTGTAGATATTTTCCGCGAAATTTGGAAGCCATGGTGAATTCTTGCCAGCATCGCCATTTTCGTCCCTCGCAAAATTGCGCGACCATGGGCGGATGATGCGACACCTGTTCAGCTATGGAGCGCCATCCTAGATCGTCGGTTCTGTCGCACTCGTACGTCTCGCCGAGCAGAGGATTGAATGGCTTGCCGGTTCTGGAGGACGTTGTCGAATAACTCGATACCGTGAACGCCGCTACGTAAGCCATTTGCTCGTGGCTGTCCGTGCACTCGGCTGCCCTGTTTTATGCGAGACATTAAGGGATCATCGCAGTGCACAATTTTCAAAAAATCGCTTGTTTTCTTTTTGCGTTATTCGATAGTATAAACGGTTTAAACATGATATTCAATTTTTCGGGCGAATTTCGAATTATTCCGGTTGCTGCAGCATTTGAAGAACTTGCAATTTCTTGTAATCGCTTTGCTTATATTTCCATTGAATTCTCACCTGTCGAGTATCTCGGCATATTCATAATCCTCGGCGAGTCGCTGAAGCATGCTCAGCGGCTCGGAGAAATTAACCGGCATCGGTATTTTCGACAACTCTTTGCCGATGCAATTTTTCATTATGCTCCATAGATTGAGGGGATAATTTGGCTTCTCGGGCACGCGCGTTCTCCTCTTTCGCTTCGAGACTGTCGTCACCCCGGAGCTACCTCCCCCATTGTTCGATTGCCAGGCCGTCTGTGCAAAGGAATAAATAACTATTCAAAATGTACCTTTCGCTGACGTAATAATATTTCGTAGACCAACAATAATCATCTTCTGTATCAGTCCAAAAATTGCATTTTACAAAAAATATTCTTATTCGATAGTATCACGTTGGCTATTTAACGTGAAAATTTCATTGAAATATCCCTAAAATTGGTGGACAAGTCGGTGGACATGATATCTCGAGTACCACTCGATGGATTGTTTCCGAATTTACAGGAGATGCGACGAGAAACATTTAAAGGTCGTTGACGATCTCACTTTTTCCAAATCGATTCTCATTTTTCAACAGTTACGTAAAAATGACGACTTTTTTCATAGATTTTGTATGCTCGAGTTTCAATTCGTCGCCCCGTTGTTCAAAAAAATGATTTTGAAAATCGACGATCGTCAACGACTCGTATTTATTGTTAACTTGGATAACCCGTTTGGTTTTAGATTCCGGATGGACCGTTTAAGCTGGGGAGTGTCCACCGCCAAACGTCGCGAAAAAAATTTCATCATCTGCCGGCGGCCATGTTTTTGTTCTTTTCCCTCTACTTTCCGGTGATTTTTTTAAGGCTATCAATATATGTATCTTTGTGTTTAAAAAATGCATTTTTATCGCCAACCGTTTCGCAGAATGAAAATTCGGAATTCGGCCACTTTTTTCGGGCCTCTCGGTAGCCCTTTAAAATATATTGTACTTCTGGAGACAAGCCAAACAGAGTTTCGTAGAAAATAATTCGAACGCGTAATTTTTTTCTCCATGAAACTCCGCGAACGAACCCAAACGAAATTCTTTATCAAATAATGCAATGACAATATTTATTCCTTCTTTACACGACTCAGAAAAACCCAAACAAAATTCTTCGGTAAATCATGCAATTGCAATATTTTTTGTTCGTCAAAAGAACCTAAAGAAAATTTGAAAATGGAACAACTGCAGTAGTTTATGATATTTCTTTTAATGGTATTTCATTCGATAGGACCCAAACGAACTTCGATAGGACTCAACAAGGCCATACAAACTTCGAGAGGGCCCAAACAAACTTCGATAGGACCCAAACGAGCACAAACAAACTCCAAGGGCCCAAACGAACTTCGATAGGACCCAACAAGCCCAAACAAACTTCGAGAGGGCCCAAACGAACGTCGATAGGGCCCAAACGAACACAAACAAACTACAAGGGCCCAAACGAACTTCCATAGGACCAACAAACTTCGAGAAGGCCCAAATGAACTTCAATAAGACCCAAACGAGCACAAACAAACGCCGAGGGCCCAAACGAACTTCGATAGGACCCAACAAGCCCAAACAAACTTCAAATGGTCCCAAACGAACTTCGATCGGACCCAAACGAACACAAACAAACTTCGATAGGACTCGAACGAAGGCAAATAAACATCGATAGGTCCCAAACGAAACCAAACAAGCTTTGAGAGGACCCAAACGAACCTAAACCTAATTCTGCAGAAAATAATGCAATTTCAATATTCTTTTACGCCGCGACAAAATGTACATAAAGCCACAAACAGAATTCGGTAGAAAAAAAATGCAATTGCAACATTGTTTCGCTTATGAGAAGAATCCAAACAAATCCAAACATAATTAGAAAAGAAGATGATCAAATTTTCTTTCTCTGTCGAGCCACCCTAATCAAAACCCTTGGAGAACAATGTTTTGTTTTCTTCACGCGCATAAGCCGGTTCGGTCAAAGTTACACAAACGACGAGATTCAACTTGTTAGCTTACGTTGTCCAGTTCTGTGAGGGTAGCGCTTTCGGCCGGTTCCGCGGCAGCCGTCGAATCGGTCACGATGAGATAAGACTTGCCTCTGGACGAATCGTTACCGGACAGCGCCATTTGGGGATCGCCCTCCGAGCTCGAGCCATCGTCGCTGCCCTGCGAGTCGTTTCTGTTTCTCTCGTGCGATATTGAGTTGCCCGTCTCTTCGCCGGGTATCGTCAGAGTGAACGTGTCCGACTCTTGGGCATCGTAGAACTCTACGCCGTCCTCCTCGTCCTCCGAGGGCGATGTGTTCGCCGGAACGTCTGAATAACGCAAAATCAAAGAAACGCGACGGATGTAACAGCCGAAAGAGACGAGTGTGGATACGAGTCTGTTTGGGTGTCAGAAATGGATTGAGAATTATTGGAAGGAAACGGAAGAACGAGATGGGCGAGTAGACGAGCTTGTTTGGAACTGGACATGAACGAGGAGAAAATGGAGAAATGGAATCGAATTAAAGATTCAGGGAAAAGGAAGGAAGAGAAAAAATAAGAAATTAGGGTCAGGTAAAATATGGAGGAATAAAAAAAATGCGGAAAAAGTGCGAAACGCCAGCTACTAAGAAAAATAATCGTTAATAATTTCCATAGTGTGCGAATATCGAAATTCCTCGTCAGAGTGAAAAACATTTTTTCGGCATGGCTTTTCTATAAGAACTCACGAGTAATGTGTGTGATCCAGTCGGATCCGATCAAAGTTAAAAAAGATCATTGTTACTAACCGCAAAGTTCAACGTATTTCAAAATTAAGAAGCAATTTCCCAAAAATCCGATACGCGTCGTGGGATTCACAAAAAACTGAAAGCATTTTCCGAATTTGCAAAAATTTCAATAGTATTTTCCAAATTTTCGAAAATCAAAAGTATTTTCCAAATTTTCAAAAATCCTATTTTCCAAATTTTCAAAAATCCTATTTTTCAAATTTTCAAAAATCTCAAAAGTATTTTCCAAATTTGCAAAAATCTCACTTTTTCCCCCAAATTTGCAAAAATCTCGAAATTATTGTCCGCTTTTCTCACAAATTCGAAGATTTTCCGAATTTTTGACAGTCGCCAACAATTCGAGCTGCAATTATGGACCGACAAATCGATCAAACTGGGCAAAAATGCGAAATAAAAAAACGAATCCAAACAAATCGATCAAACTTTGGCCGAAAGCACGAGGAAAAAAAATCATTTCCACTTCGGTCGTGACTGTATGTACGCTAATAATCGGATAGAAAAGACATTCACCTGGTGTGGGCCTCGAGGATATTTATACAAAGATGCATAAAACTTAGTCCGAATGTTCGTGGCTCTCGGAGCTCGCTCTAAAACGCCTTCCAACCGTGGCGTTATTACATTTGGCTAGTATCGCGTAGGCTTATCATATCCCGGCCCCCCCGCTGTTGACCCCTCGCGGCCTATCGCGCTCGAATTCGAATATTGTTGTTTTTTCTTCTTCTTTCGCACTCGTACAATTTACCGACGGTCGTTCGGGAGAGCCGCGACGCCCAACCCGCGCGTCTCCTCAAGGCCCCTGCGCGACGACGACGCACCGCGAAATTCAGGAAAGAACGGGGAGGAGAAAGAAGCGTAAAAAAATGTGCCCGAGAGCCTCGCAAGGCCATCCACGTCAGTGTCACTCGGGAGAGGAGGGGGGGGGGGGGGGGGGGGATCAGCCTCGATGTCCGCATTCGCCGCACATTCGTGTAAATGGCGGCTACAGAAGTATTTTTTTTTCTCGTGGTAATTCGTGCCCGTTTTTCTTTTTCAATCTCTCGCCGGACGAGAGATTGAATCATCGATGCAAATCTTCGACTTGTCTATCTTCCTGACGCGCGGGCGCGTGCGATAAAAGAAAATGTCTCGCGAGGCGTGAGCGCGCACGCGCGACTGTGGCGCCGTTTCGCGACGGAATTTGCGAGCAACTGAATCGACGCGGGAGAATTTGATTTACTGAGATTTTGCCGTGATTTTAATAGCACGGAAAAAAGTCGTGTTTAAATTGGAATTATCTCGCGTGTGGAATATTACACGGAAATTCGCTCTGTTAGTAGGGACAATGTAATTTGCTTTCGGAAGCGGAAATTCCGGGTCGTATAGGAGAATGTAGTTGTAGTAATAGTTACTATAATAATGTCTGCGTAATAAATTTTGATAAAAATCGGATATTGATATAAATATTTATATCGAGATAAATATAAATACTGAAAAAATAATTATAATATATATATATATATATATATATATATATATATATATATATATATATATATATATATATATATAAAAGGTATTCCACGTAAATCAAGTGGACTTTTTCCTTGACAATTCGATCTATTTTTTAAATCTGATTCTATTGACTCTAAAAGACACCTTGCATTTTTTTTACATTTTTCGAAACGACCCATAGTTAAAAAAAAATTCTCTGAAAAAAACGCCACGATTTAAAAATCTGAAAAAATTCCCAAAAATGCGTGACTATATGTAAAAATTTTCAAGCTATCACCCGCAGTAGAAGTATGATTTTTTGCTGTGCTTTCTGAGCAATTAACGTTTAAAAAAATCCGAAAAATTCACTGCTTACTGTTCAAGGTCCATAATTGTGATTTGGTTATTCAAAAATGGTCAAAAAAATTCATTGTGGGTATCAAAATATTGAAGTATCTGCCCGAAGTAAGCGGTTCTTGAATTTTTTGGATTCTTTTTAACGCTAATCGCTTAGAGAGCACAGAAAAAATCATACTTCCACTCCGGGTGATGGCTTGAAAATTTGTACATATAATCACGCAATTTTGGGAATTTTTTCAGTATTTTAAATCGGGGCGTTTTCTTCGGGAATTTTTTTTGACTAAGGGTCGTTTCGAAAAATGTAAAAACATTCAGGGTGTCTTTTGGAGTCAATGGAATCAGGTAAAAAAATAAATCGGATTGGCGGGGGTCAGGGAAAAAGTCCATCAGATTCATGTGGAATACCTCATATATATATTGGGAGTACAAATAAGTCTCCGCCGTTTGACAAAAGATGGCCCCACGAGGAGGTTATGGTTGAAATTGTCAGACGTAAAACGTCATATCGTAAGGTTGGACCTTGAGAATTGAAATCCGAGCGAGTCTAATGAGGATAAATCAATTTTATTCTCTTATGTATGAAATACATTCTTCAATGTATACATAGGTGCAGAAAAAGAACGAGCATTTTAATAAATTGTAAATGGCACGAATTCCTGGAGTTATTGCTCGCAAGTATTTCTATGTATACGTGTCCATCGACTGTTGTTTTTGCTAACAACAAACATGGAGATAGCACCTTATATTTCGATCGCAAACATAATTTCGAGTGAACCAGTCCCATAATAACAATTAATTATCCCTTAAAATTCAAATGATGGCGCAAGGAAAGATATTTATTAAATGCTGTTGTGCAGGTACAAAAAAATCGACAACCGGAATGTACAAAATAGCGAAAGAAACAAAACTCTATTCGTTTGTCAATTTAGACAATTATTTTCTAACATCACATTTCTTTTCAATTTCATATTTTCTTGGAGGGCATTTCGCCTCATGGACAACCTAATATAGTAAACGATTGTGCATGATAAAATGTCCAAACCATGTTCTTCGCATGGAAAAGTAAACGTATAACCTGCTAACACGTCTTCGAGCGTTAAATTAAAAACGTTAAGCTTTGAGGCATGCTTCGCAAAACACGATTCAACGTAGCGTATAAGATTAAAGAATGTTAAATTGGCATGGATTAACCCGCCACGAAATTTCATATCCACAAATCTAGAAAGGGCAGATGATATCCTATCCAATCAAAACAACACTCCTTGATACTAGCGACACCACAAATTCGGCTTCAACAGTCGAGTCACTCCCACCACCGAAATTTCATCGACTGTCCAAACCTGTATGTAAGACCGTGGCCTAACCTTACGAAATGACGTTTTACATCTGGAGCCATCTTTTGTCAAACGGCGGAGACTTATTTGTACTCCTCATATATATATATATATATATATATATATATATATATATATATATATATATATATATATATATGATTAAGGCCTTGGGTCACAGTAACGGGTATAAAATCATGTGCGAATTTAACAATTTTTTTTCGTATCAAAAAGTGATTCACTCATAAAATTAATTACACATCTATTTAGTGTGAATATCAAGCTGTTAGAAAAAATATATATATATTTTTTTCGATGTACAAAATGGCCGACTACTCGAAACTTCTCGAAACAGCTTTTTTCCAATTGGCGTGACATATAACTTCAACTATTTTCACTCGATTTACTTCCAATTCGAAAGTTATGTTCCTAATCGCATTTCGCAGAGAAGTACGTACGGAATTTCTGATTAATCGAAAAGTTTTCATTTTATGAGCAGTTTATGAGCAGTTATAACGAAATTTTTCACTGAAAATTCATTTCTTAAATTCAAATACCTACAACTTTTGAATAAAACGATATTTTTCAAATTCCGTACGTACTTCTCTAGGTATTCTAATGTAGATTGACGAGAATTTTTGTTTTTCGATCTAAAAAAAAATCGTTTTTTTCACGATTGAAATACGATAACATGAAAAGCTCGGCGAAATCTTAGCCAATATTATCGATTTTAAGAAAGAACTCGTTTTTTTCGTTTCCACTCAACGGTGTGGCCAAAATCGAAGAAAAAGGAACACTGGAGAATTATTCATTCGGAAAATGTATCGTAAAATATATCACGGTCCTGAAGTTTGCATCGTTGGACGCAACGAAAATTAATTCTAATTTCTCGACAACATTTATTTTGAGGTCATGGAAATCATTCGAACGATTTTTCGTATTTTTATTACAGACTTGCTTTCCGCCCGCGGCTTCGCTCGCGTAGACTTGTGTTCGATGCCCCTTAAGGGATAACGCCACTTTAGGATTTTGGAAAAATCGTTTTTTTTTTGCTTGAAAAATACTTTGGGGTCATAAAAACAATATGCAATTGGTCCTGTAGCGAAACATTTTTTTTTACTAGGGTCAATTATCGATTGAACCTTTTTGTCGCAGCGCCTCGGACGTCTTTCAGGCGCCTCGTACAACTTTAAACGCGTTTTTTCGCGAGACGACGTTTTCCAAACTGGGAGGACGAATTACTCCAACACTTTTGCATGGATCGATTTGAAACTTCGATAGTAGTTTCACAATTACATTCTCTATAGAAGTACGCAGCCGTTTTTTGATTGAATGTAAACTTTTTTTTTTATAAACCATTTACTGCTTATTTTTTGAGCAAAAATCGATTTATTTCTTTCAAAGTGCGTCATTTTTTAAAATTTGAATTAAAAAAATCCCCACGTAGTCCCATAGCTAATAATATATAGATTATAATTTATTTCGGTTTTTGTTCGAGGTCTTATACTTTACGAGAAAACCGCCCTCCCGTGAAGCTATTTGTAAAA
This sequence comes from Ophion ellenae, assembly GCA_963210295.1. Lineage (NCBI taxonomy): Eukaryota > Metazoa > Arthropoda > Insecta > Hymenoptera > Ichneumonidae > Ophion > Ophion ellenae. The sequence continues at coordinate 8,966,367 of OY723387.1, read as the reverse complement.
AACACGTTTTTCAAGATGGACTCTGTCGCCGCCATTTTGTATGAAAATTATAATAATTTTTTAAAATACTTTCTTATGTGTTGAATAAACCGTCTCGAAAGAAATCCTATTCCTTTTTTTCATACTCCAAAAATAAATTGTCAAAGTTAGGCCTTATTTTCTGCCACCTGAAATGTTTCATTAAGGAACACGTAGAATCGTGTTGAAGAGCATTAATACCAAGTTTCGAGTAAATCTAAAAAGACATTTCTTTCGCCATAAAACTTTGCCCCTTTTCTCCTTAAGAATTGCATTTCCAAAAACGCTGAAATTTCATTAATTTTGTCTAGGAGCAGTAATACAAAGTTTCAAATAAATTTGACCCGATTTTTTTTATTTTCCGTGCAAACTTTGCCACCCCCCTTCGTTTAGGGGTTGAATTTCGAAAAACGCTGAAATACGTGCTTTTTAAATTGTGTTGAAGAGCTTTAATACTAAGTTTCAAGTGAATCTTTTGACCACGTTATTTTTATTTTACATACAAACTTTGCCACCCTCTTTCTCCCCTTAGGGGTTGAATTTCCAAATACGCCGAAATACGCGTTCCATTAATCGTGTCAAGAAGCACAAATAACAAATTTGAAGAAAATCAGGCCTGATTTGTTTAAATTTCCATACAAACATTGCCATCCCTTTACTCCCCTTAAGGGTTGAATTAAAAAAAAGCCCTTCTTAGTGGGTGCTCACGTCACGTGGCAACCTACTGTGCAAGTTTCATGTGATTAGGTACAGCGCTTCTGGCTCGGCGTTGATGAATCAGTCAGGGCATGTTCTTTTATATGTATAGATTTACAATCTCAAGTTGCAAAAAAAATGTTTCGAATAATAACAGACGTGAAGAAATAACAAAAAAAATCGTTGCACTCCAACGATGCAAATTTCAACGTCATTCGCGGTAGTATAAAGAAGGAGATAGTACGAAATCCGGGGCGCCAAGTTTTGACCGTTGATTCTTGATATTTGAACCAGAATAATGAGAATTTCAAGAATAAAACAGTTGCCATTTTGGCTTCCTTGAGGAGTTATGCGCGCTTTTAGCGGTAATTGGAAAGACGCCCAAAATTCAACGATTGTCGTTGGCTCATGGGTACAATATCTTTATTTTATCGCAAATGGGTGGGGATCGGAAATTCGAACGATCAATATTCAGAAGGACCGAAATTTCGAATTCACTAATGACGAACGGTCCGATACAGATAGATCAATCTTATGATAGTCTGTAAAATAGTTAATCGAAATTGTGAATACAAAAATCTCGGAGTTGATTTATATCGAAAACAAATATTAGATTTAACAAAATAATGAGAGATATAATATCGATTCGCCTGTATATATACACCAAACAATTCGAGACGTCAAATCGTCGAATTGTAAATATTACGACCGTTTACAATTTCGAATCCATCAAAGCGAAGGACCAAAAAGTCCATCAGTTAAGGGGAGGGTAGGGGTTTCAGCGTGAAAAAAAAACACTTTTTTTGCGAATTTTCTGCATCTATATGGATAGAGTAAATTTACTGAAACCTTTTGTACATTGTTAAGTGTCATTTCAAGAACATTCCGTGAAATTTGTACGCGAAAATATCCACAAACAAGCCGGTGCCGCGTTTTTCTCGAAACCACTTTTTCAAAGTCCGTGTTCACTGCCATTTGAAAACTACATGACCGATTTATTTCAAACTTGGTACATACTTTCTGCATATAAAATACCTCCCCCCAACGGTTAGTTTGAGATTTTTTTACATTGAGGGGGTTTTCCACCCCCAAAATAGCGGAATTTTTCGTGAAAAATAGCACTTTTCACTTTACATGACCACCAAAAATTTAGAAATGAAAAAAATTATCGAAGGCCCTTGGGGGGAGGATTTGATGATACTTTGACTAAATTTTAATGGTACTTGATGTCAGATAATTTCTAGCTGAGATACAGCGAACACCGCAAATTGTGTTTTTCCAAAGGCGTTCTTGGAAAAGCTTTGTCACCGGCTTGTTTGTGGATTTTTTTGCGTACAAATTTCACAGAATATTCTTGAAATGACATCTAACAATGTACAAAAGGTTTCAATAAATTCACTCTATCCATATAGATGAAAAAAATCCGCCAAAAAGTGTTTTTTTTTCACGCTGAAACCCCTACCCTCCCCTTAAGGCCTTAGGCCACAGTAACGGGTATACAATCATGTGCGAATTGAACTATTTTTTTTCGTATGAAAAAGAGATTCACTCATAAAATTAATTACACATCTATTTGGTATGAGTATTAAGGGGTTACCCCCACTTGCGATTTTGAAAAAATCGATTTTTTTTATTGCATTTTTTTGAAGTATAAGTATCTGCGAATATGTCCTGAAAATTTCAAGTCGATCCGAACAAAATTGACTGAGATATGAGCGTTGAAAGAGAAGAATCCGCGTTGAAATAGCGTTGAAAGAGAAACTTTAAACGCGTTTTTCTCAAAATGGCATTTCTGAAGTCGGTGACCAAGATTACTCGAACACTAATGAACCGATCTTCTTGAAATTTTGCAGGCTTATTTAATACATAAACATGTAGTCTTTAATCGTTCGATTTTTTTTTCGAAAAAAATGGCCGTTTTATTGCCCAAAAAACGGCCGTTTTTTTTTCGTTAAAATCGAACCATTAACTTTGACTGTCCGCCATTTTGTGAAAAATGAATATTTTTTAAAATCCTTCGATTAAAGACTAGTTTATACTTATATTTGACTAAATCCATCCGCATTTTTTTTTCAGATGATCCACTTCGCCTCAATGTTGGTTACCGCAAACCGTGTATATAAAAACATTATTTCATTGGCGGCCATTTGCCACTAAACAATGTAATATTTTTCAATAAAAAAATTACTGAAAGTTCTTCAAGATGTGTTCTTTAAGATGGTATATTGATCGATTGGAAAAGTTTTGTAGTTTTCTTTAAAGAAATTCATGAAAAAGGCCTTTTTTTGCGCTACAAGTGGGGGCAACGCCTTAAGCTGTTAGAAAAAAATATATATACACTAGGCAGAGCAATTAGAAGATCAGGAAAAATTCTCGATGTTTATAGGTGATTTTCAGAAGGCTATAACTCGGCAAAAATGAAAACCTGTGTGTGCGTGCGGGTGTTCTCTTAAAAAAATGACACACACACACAACCTCCACGTGGTACGCTTTGGATAATGCTAATGTCGGTGGTAAAAAAAAATGACAGCATCTTAAAAAAACGAACGATTTTTTAAATGACTGTGTACTTTGTTAATATTGTACAGATGAAATTTAATAATTTGGTTATCAAAGAATATTTTTAAAAAATTATTTTTCGATTTTTTTCCATGTCACACATTTTTGTATGAAAAGCATATTGATTCTTGCGAAAAAAAAATCTTCAATTTAAAGAAATGAGTAAAAGGTGAAAAATGTATCCTTCAATTCGTATTTCGCAAAAGTGAAAATTTCAATCGTTTGGATCACAGTGAAAGAAAAAAATCGCAGCGGTTTGAATACTTGAGGGCTTCTTTGAGATACTTTGAGGTTAGAAAAAAACCAAATCTATCCTCAGTCCATTCGTTATTTCTTGAGTTATCTCAAGTTTAGTGAAACTCCGTGGAAACGCGATTTTGTTACCTGCTTTTCATTCAAGGTTTTCATATTGAAAAAAAATTGTTTATTAAAAAACACTAATTACACCGTTTAGAGGATACTTCGAAGTATTCAAAACCCTCCGTATATTTTTTGTACGATCATTAGTTCCCGAGCGATGAATGATCAAAGCCAAAAAGTTCTTTTTCGCTTCGAACGACGATAACTCAGCGAAAAATCATCGTACAGAGCTCCGAAACCTCTCAAATTAAAGCGGAAGAATTCAACTAAACGAGCATCAATATTGCTATTGCTGAAAAGAATTTACTCAAACCCGTGCACCTCTTCAAAAATGGGGAAAATATTTTAAATTTTTTCTTTTGCAATCTCTTTGAGTTAACTCAGAAACGTTCACGGATAAAAATATTTGACCTACGGATCTCGAAACTAGAGAATTCCAGCTTCAATTTGCTTTTTTTTCATTGCTCTACTACCATTTTTTGCCGGGTCATAGCCTTCTAAAAATAACCTAAAAACATCGAGATTTTTTTCTGATCCTCCAATTGCTGTGCCTAGTGTATTTTTTTTTCGATGTACAAAATCGCTGACTACTCGAAACTTCTCGAAACAGCTTTTTTCCAATTGGCGTGACAAATAACTTCAACAATTTTCACTCGATTTACTTCAAATTTAAAAGTTATGTTCCTAATTGCATTTCGCAGAGAAGTACGTACGGAATTTCTGATTAATCGAAAACTTTTCATTTTATGAGCAGTTCATGAGCAGTTATAACGAAATATTTCACTGATAATGCATTTCTTAAGTTCAAATACCTACAACTTTTGAATAAAATAATATTTTTTAAATTCCGTACGTACTTCTCTGTGTATTCTAATGTAGATTGACGAGAATTTTTGTTTTTTGTTCTAAGTAAAAAATTGTGGATGCTAAATGTCACGCCGCGGAGCACCTAAAAAAAAGATAAAGAAATATTAGTAGTCGGCCATTTTGTCCATCAAAAAAAATATATATTTTCGAACAGCTTGATATTCATACTAAATCGATGTGTAATTAATTTTATGAGTGAATCACTTTTTCATACGAAAAAAAAAATCGCACATGATTTTATACTGTGGCCTGAGGCCTTAAAATAGCGATGGACCAAAATGGCGAACGGTCCGGATAGTGAAAACTTGGGATCGAGCAATACTACTTGCGCTTCAGAATAAAGATGGCAGATGCCGTTAGTGGTCAGTCGGGTCAGGCAGCCATGCCATGTTCGCCATTTAGGTATTCGCCATTTTGGACCATCGATCGTTTCTAAGATCTACACATTCGAAGTTTGTAGTCTCGATATATGGCTTTTTGCTATAGACGGTACTACGAATGTTAGATACTCACTTTTTTCTATTTTGGAGATATGAATGTCGTAGATTGTTCGAATCTGCATTTGCATGACTCAAACTGCAGACCATCTGAATATATGTTCTCGAATAAATAATCCTTTGGTGTAATGGTTATTCGATTTCGTCATCGGTCAAAGGGTAAAATTTCGAGTAATTTAACCTTCGTGATTTTGAGACTTCATAATTCTGTCGTTCCATATTTGATCATTTGACATTTTGACCCCCACCCATTGCAAATAATGGAAATTGAACGGGCGGGCTTAAAAAAATATTCCTTTGGTTGGGTTTGTTTAATGGTTTCATATAAATACCACTAAACGTAGTATTTATATGATTTTCAACATAAATTCCGAGATTATAATGCTTTATTTATTCATATTCTCTGTTTATTCATAACAATAAGAATTGTTCCATATAATTACTACACCAAATTACCAAACGATATATTTTACATGAACTTAGAGCCTTACAACTCCGAAGAGGGGTGGACCGTATACTTTCAATCCCTATTCGGACTCCTAGCGATTAAAAGTACCACTTTACTCTCTGTGTAGTCCAGAATTCGGCGTGATTCTATTTATAAATACGAATACAAATACAATTGTATTCACGAATATTCTGAACGTACAAATAAATTCACAGAAAAAATTGTGAATATTTACAAAAAATCCTGTGATTTAACAAAAATTCACATCACAATCTGTGAATGCAAATGTATTCACAAAAAGTTGTGAATACAAAAAAATTTACAAAATAAGTTGTGAATTTTTTCGTATTTAAGGGGTTAACCCCACTTGCGATTTTGAATAAATCGATTTTTTTTATTGCATTTTTTTGAAGTATAAGTATCTGAGAATATGTCCTGAAAATTTCAAGTCGCTCCGAACAAAATTGACTGAGATATGAGCGTTGAAAGAGAAGAATCCGCGTTGAAAGAGCGTTGAAAGAGAAACTTTAAACGCGTTTTTCTCAAAATGGCATTTCTGAAGTCGGTGACCAAGATTAATCGAACACTAATGAACCGATCTTCTTGAAATTTTGCAGGCTTATTTAATACATAAAAATGTAGTCTTTAATCGTTCGATTTTTTTTTTTCGAAAAAAATGGCCGTTTTATAGCCAAAAAACGGCCGTTTTTTTTCGTTGAAATCGAACCATTAAGTTTGACTGTCCGCCATTTTGTGAAAAATGAATATTTTTTAAAATCCTTCGATTAAAGACTAGTTTATACTTATATCTGACTAAATCCATCCGCATTTTTTTTTCAGATGATCCACTTCGCCGCAATGTTGGTCACCGCAAACCGTGTATATAAAAACATTATTTCATTGACGGCCATTTGCCACTAAACAATGTAATATTTTTCAATAAAAAAATTACTGAAAGTTCTTCAAGATGTGTTCTTTAAAATGGTATGTTGATCGGTCAAAAAAGTTTTGTAGTTTTCTTTTAAAAAATTCATGAAAAAGGCCTTTTTTGCGCTACAAGTGGGGGTAACGCCTTAAGACAAATTAAAATTCACAACTAATTTTGTGAATTTTTTCATATTTATAATGTAATATTTGAAACTCGCAGCTTTTTTTGCAAAAATTTCTTTGCCTCGACGCAATGTTTTCTCTCAAAATACGTAAGAACTCACGTTTGGTGTAAATTTTAATCTAATCATTGTGAATTTGATTTTAATTTGTCTTAAATACGAAAAAAATCACAACTTATTCCGCGAAGTTTTTTGTATTTACAATTTTTTGTGAATACATTTGCATTCACAGATTTTGATGTGAATTTTTTTTAATTTACAGGATTTCTTGTAAATATTCGCATTTTTGGTGAATTTATTTGTATGTTCGGAATATTTGTGAATACAATTGTATTTGTATGCATGCATGTGAATATAAATAAATTCGTATTTACAATAAGTGAAGTATGAATAAATTTGTATTAATATTCACATGAAAATCACGATGTGAATGAATTCGTATTCGTTTTTAAAAAAATAGAATTACGCCCAACTCTGGTCTAGTCGTACTTATAAGCAAGGAAAACACAGTGGTGGTATATAAAATACATTTTTGGCTTCTGAGACACTGTTGAAGCTATAAATGTCCAAGTTACCTTGCCCGATGTTCCTTGAAATGTTCAATTTCGAAAAAATCGTAATTTTCTATGACTATCGAAAAATTCTAATTCGAACGCAAAATAAGCGAAATATCAACTTTTACCACTCCTCATATTTCGTTTATTTCGACTCGGTAACCCTAAATTCACCGTCAAATAATGGCGCCCCGGATATCGTACTCTTGCCGTGAAGAAGTATTGGAATGATGTGTAAATAAAATGGATAATTACGTGACGGTCTGTGTCCTCCGGCCGGTATGGCCGCTGGCAGGGCATGCTGAGCCGCCTCCTCGAGGTGGGAGTGCTGGCGCGCCAGTTGCTCTACCATCTTCTCTATTCGGACTTTTTGATCGCGCTCGTGCTGCAGCATCTTCTTCCACTTGGGTTCCTGCTGTTGCGCCAGCTGAAGATAGTCCGAGCTCGTCTGGAAAAATAAAAATTAAAAAAATACGTCTTCGAACTTCAAACATAATTTTATTTTCCTCGTTACTGAATTTTTTTTTCCGCGAGTCCTTTTTTTCGATACTTTTTTTCTCGTAACATTTTTTTATCAACTATCCTTATTAATTTTTGCTCTTCAATTTAAAAAAACTGTAAAACAATCGGTTTTTTCTCCCTAACATTTCTTTTTATATCTCACCGTGAGTTTCGTCTCAAACATTATTTCAATATTCCACTGTACTTATTTTTTGTTCTCGATACATTTTTCTGATAATATCCGAATAAGTTTTTCATCAAATTTTTACACGTTTGCGGAAAATTCTTCGAAAACAATTGCGCGAGTGACAATTTTTCGAATACAATTTTCCGAAAGCAATTCATCTCGAATGAAGAATGAAGAATTTCCCAAATGGACGAATTTTTTCAGGGTAAACGATTAAATTACAAATAAATTGGATAACTTCAATTTTGAATAATTAATATTTGCATTATTGCATCCTCAATCGAGGCAAATACTTCGTGGAGCGCATTTTTTGCGTTGGTCAATCGTAAGATTTATTTCGCCGTATCATTTTGCATTAAAAATCTTGCGATTTTTTTCAGTTTGACTCACTGAAAAAAAAACTTTACAAAACGTTAAATTATACTTTCGATTAGAAAAGTGTACATCTCAGTTGAGATACTAATTAAATAACTAAATAATTCAAATTGGGCCTTTGAGAAACTGGGGACCTAATTATAAAATTGTGTATTATAAATATTACAAAGTTATTCAATTATTCAATTAATTATTAAATTAAGGGGGGGGGGACATTCTGCAGATATCAATGGCTTTTTATTGTTTTAAAAATTCATTTATTATCTGACGAATATATTTCCAAATTTTCAAGCCGAACAGAAAGTCCTAAAGGTTCCTAGGAAGTCACCGAAGTGATGCCCTTCAAAAGTACCGAGAGTAGGTGAACGGGCGCCCTTTGCGGCAGCTACTTTTTAATTTCTTAGCCAAACAAGATGGCTACTTTACTTTTTGAATAATAGGGGGCACTTCCAACGATTGTAAAGAAAAATTCGCCGTCTGTAACCGACGTTTTTCATTTTCACACGAACGGTTCACACAAAAAGAAAAAAATGCAGTCCAGATTAGTGATTTCCTAGAAGGCTTGCTTTATGGCCCCGGCATCGCAGATTAAGGCCTTAGGCCACTCTAGAGGCCGAAAAAATAGGCTCTTTGGAATTTTTTTTTCAGAAAAACTACAAAATAAATCGAGATTACAAAAAGGCTGGATATTGTACACAATAATTTTTTTGAAGCGATTAATTTCAAAATGGCGGCTGTGCAGCCTTTATCTCAAAACTGCATTTTTTAAGTTGGCCGGAAACATAACTCAGACAATTTTAAACCGATTCACTTGAAATGTTGAATATATCTGGAAAAATACATTATCTATGGAAGTGCGTAGGTTTTTTTTTATATTCCATAGTTCATTTGTTATTAACAATTATCTGACGATTTTTTAGGCAAATTTTTGGAAAATGAAAAAGTGGAAGAAAGGGCCTAACCCCTTAAGATTGGCTTAATTATAAATCACTCTAAACTCTACTTTTCAAGAACGAAAACTTCACTCGAGTTTTTCTCGAAACGTGTTTTTTTCCGTGCCGTGGAATGTAACTCGAAAAGTAATGGACCAATCAACTTGAAATTTTGTACAGATATTCTTTAACGTATCCACCTTTGCACAAAGCTAAAATTTCGTATAAATTGTTTCAATAAATATTGTTTTTAACGATTTGTTTATAAAAGAAAAGTGTTTTTTTTCTTTTCGTTCTCAAATTTGCAATTTTTTGTTGTTGCTAAATGACTTGCAACGCGGAATTACATATTTTGATGAAAAAAAAAAATTTAACCTTTTTTTGCTGTGCCAATCACTCATACGTTTTTACGTATTCTTAATAGAGAATTACGACCTCAATTTGGAAAAGAAAAAAAAACGATTTCGTATAAGCATAAAAATGAAGAATCGAAAAATGAACCAAAAAAGAAATCGTTGCATTCCAACGATGCAAACTTCGACGTAATAGAAAACTTACTTTCATCATCGTGTTGGTTGCAATCCGAAAGGATATTGCACGTTCGTGCACGGCTTTTATTTTCTCGGAGAATTCGGGACTCGGAGCTTCGAGTGATTCAAGATCATTTAGAGCGCGCTGAAGACTCTTGCCCCTCTTCGATATGAGATCGCTACACGTTTGCAGATCCTCGAGCCGGCCTGTCAGGTCCTTTATTATCGAGACTTGTTCGCCCTTCTGATTCCCGCTGTCTTGATACTCCTCCTCCTCTTCTTCTGAAAAAAATACACCATACAGCAATTTCCCCGGACGTCTCAAG
>OY723387.1:8848276-8956208 GCA_963210295.1 Ophion ellenae | reverse complement strand
TACCGTATGAGCGGATGATTTTTTCGATATGTTTATCCATTTGCTAATAACAAATTATTAAAGTTACTCCTTGATAAAAAATCGAACTTTTCTCCCAGCTTCCCATCTTCGTAATTCCAAATTTTCAAAAAAGTATCAGCTCACACGAAATTCTGGTTATCATACTAAAAGTACATTTGCTTATTTTTCATTTCAAATCATCCTAGTTGCGAGAAGCACCTCCACCGATTCGCCATGCAGCAACGACGGCACTTTGTTTAAACAATAATAATTGCACTGTATATGAATATTTTGAAATGAAAAAAAACTCAGACTCGGCAAGGCTACGTATCAACGGTGTGTAAAATCCCGACCCTCCATCCCGATACCTCATCGGAACAAAATATTTAAAATCGACAGTTTTTCGAGCTCTAGCTTATGCAGATTCGTCAAAATGAACCAGTTTGCCATTTGTAAAGAATTAATTATACGATTACTTCAAGTGGACTCAATTTCCATCGTACCATCGTGAATACTCTGTACAGTTTTTTTTCGTCACAATTCTCAATTCATTTCAAGCCTGATAGTCTACACAATATTCCTGATTCGTTCCTTTGGCGTATTTTTTTCTAAAACTTGGCTCAAAATATGCGTGTATAAGAAATGTTCTCATTACATGGTTGTTACGCATTATTGACTTAGGAATTCCCTGGCTTTTCTAGGTTCCCACACAGGTTTTGCAAAAAATCCAGGGAGGCTGGGTCCAATAAAGACGTAGTTTTTTTCCGATCGAATTATATAAAAATGTTAAATATTAATATATAGACATTTAAATACTACTATATGTCTAAATAAAGAATTTAAATATAAAATAGTACGAAAATGTTAACGTATTAAAATCAAAGTTAAAAAAAAAACTAAAATTCGAAAAATAATGCAAACACTGTGAAGTGAAAAAAAATGCATTAAGGGGTTATATACTGTTAAAGTTTTGAAAAATCGATTTTTTTAAATTCCATTTTCGTAGTGTACATATATTAAATCACACACAGAAAATTTCTTGTCAATCCGGCGAATATTCTCGAAGTTACACGCACATTTGTAATGACGTGTCGGAGCGTTCGAAAGTGCGTTTAAAACTTTAAACGCGTTTTTCTGAAAACTGTGTTTTTAAAGTCGGTGAGCAAGATTTCTCTGAAACGGCTGAACCGATCAGTCTCAAATTTAACACAATCTTTTGAAGTATATTTTTTAGTAATTAATCGAAGGTTTTTTCTCACCGATAAATATTTTCCATTTTATAAACAATTTAAGGCCTAAATTTTTGTCAAAAATCGATTTTTTTTTGAGAAGCCGCCATTTTATCAAAAATTATTATTTTGCTTATTCCTTCGATCAATTACAAGATAATCCATTATATGAACGAAATATTTTTGGTTTTTTCATTTTAGATGATCCAGTCCAGAGATATCGTGCTCACCGCAAGACGCCTTTTTTTAGAGTTGCTCCCGGAGATGAGCAGCTTTCAAAATAATTATTTTTACAAATAAAAACTGTTAAAATACAGTTAAACGTTACCATAATATGTGTACAAGTTTTTACGTTAATAGATTTAAAGGTCTTTAAAAAAAAATCTTGAAAAATCGATCTTTTTCGACCTCCTGACTGTATATAACCCCTTAAATGCAAATACAGAACCTGTTCTTTATTATAAACAGAAACTTTTATGTCGGAGTCAAGAAATAAAAAATAAATATGAACACTTATCTACAATAATAATTATGTGGTTCTGTATCAACAAATCGAATGCAAATGAGCTTCAAAGTAAATTAGTTATCAGTTTTTTAAATTTGCAATGTTTGTCACTGACATAACATTTTTGTATATAATGAAGAATAATATAAATATTAAAAATATACAAAAATATTTATTTTTATACCACCCAGTTTTCTTTTCAAATCGGTTTAATTGTTCGTAATCATTGGAAAACGTAAAATAGCTGAAAAAATGCAGGGAACATTCAAAACTCCCTGACGTTTCCCTGATTAAGGGGAGATATACACCTAGATGGTCGAGGTCGAGGATTTAGAAGCTATGAACATTCCGTCGACCGTAGAAGACCTACACTATGGGCCTGGTATCGATGATTCCACGTAAGTTGACAAATTTCATGATTTATTCATTCCCAAATTTTCAAACGCGTTTTTCTCAAAACCACGTTTTTCAAATCGGTACCCAAAATTTCTCGAAAACCAATGAACCGATTGCCTTGAGGTTTTTTGTGGTTATTCTATACACCATTATCTAGTACTTGTCATAGGATTTTTTTTTTCCGTTACTCCGTTTTTGTTTTGTAGGCAAAATAATAACTAATTTTTGGCCCAAAAATCACCATTTATGTTCAAACGTCCGCCATTTTGTCACAAATCGATATCTTCAAAATCGGCTATGGCAAGTACTAGATTATAGTATCTAATTTAATAATCTTTTTGGTTTTTTTCTCCAGATGATTTTTGAAGAAACGCCAGTGGGTACCGTATACGCAGATTTTTTTACGACGCTCCAAGGATCATACAATATCCTTGTATATTTTTGATATTTTTAAATAAAGAAAATTAAACATACTTTTGAATGTAAATACTTTTAGATAATTAAAACCCCGATCCGAAATTTCAAATACTTTTCCTTGAAAAAATCCACAAAAATGACCTTTTTTCCGGCTCCTAGGTGTATATCCCCCGTTAATCCAGATGGTAAGAAATTCCCTGAGTTTTCCCTGTTTTCCATATGCGTAACAGCCATGCATTATCCGTGTTAGCCAAAAAAAAAATGGAGCAATAATACCGCTCGTGTTTGTTTACTATTAAAGGTGTAAAATAAATGATAAAAAAGTCTCAAGGGGGTACGATTCAGGCAAGTCTACCCTAATGAAGTGACTGCACAGCCTCTCATTGACGTTGCGATAAATAATAACGACACATAGTGCACTGCCGCCGCCATGCATCCCTCGCGCTGTGAAGGGATATCAATTGAGCCTCATTCCGAACATTATACACTTATAATTCAATTGAAGCAAATTGAGAGCGGATTCATTTGGATATCGTGCAACTTTCAAGCCCGCTTTCCTCCGTAAGCGCTTTGCCTCTGGTTAGTGCCTCTTTATCAATCTTATTCCTTAATTCGAGGTGCAAAAAGCGTTTTGGTGCTTGGCATTTTTTCATACACAAAACTCAGACTGCTGAAACTTCCGTGCTTGGTGGTCGTTTGTTTTTTCTTCTTTTTATAAAATTTCATTGTTATTTTTTTTTTTAATCTTATTGACGAAGCGTTTGCAAAATCCGAAGCAGCCTATTTTTCGGATCAGCCGGTTTGATGAATCGTTCGTTTCTTCGGGGCGCAGGTGAAATGAGAGTGGGCGTGTTGCGAGTCCATTGCAATAACAATCGTTCACGTGTGCGATAAGAAAATGATGAACTTGCCGAGGAAACGAAGAACGCAATGCAGTGTATGGTGTCGTAGGGTGGGTCGCGGAAAACGCGCGAGCGGGAGGGGCAGGAGGCAAGATTAAAAATATATATTTCACTACGTAGAGTCGCTCGTCATAAGAGATGACGTTGAAGTTTGCATCGTTGGAATGCAATGGAAGTTGAGTTTTTTAATTATTTTTATCTCTGACGTTTTTTGGCCAATTTTGGGCACGAAAATCACCCAAACGGTTTTTCTTGTACGCTTAAGGCGTTAGGCCACAGTAACGGGTATAAAATCATGTGCGAATTTAACAATTTTTTTTTTTCGTATGAAAAAGTGATTCACTCATAAAATTAATTACACATCTATTTAGTATGAATATCAAACTGTTAGATTTTTTTTTACGCTGTACAAAATGGCCGACTACTCGAAACTTCTCGAAACAGCTTTTTTCCAATTGGCGTGACAAATAACTTCAACAATTTTCACTCGATTTACTCCAAATTTAAGGGAGACTTTGTCCGTGAAATCGGCGGGAGATGCTAGCGGCTCAACATGAGCAGCTAGAAGAAGAGGAGGGATGCCTCTATGGACCAGGCATTGCCGATTAGCGGTAATTATAAACACATTTGTGTAAACACATTACAAAACTTTAAACGCGTTTTTCTCGAAAACACGTTTTTAAAAATGGCTGACATTCTCCTGACCGCTGTAATGTACATATCGACCTGAAATTTGGAGAGCATACTCAGAAAATATGTCTTCACGGAATGACGGATCGTTTTTTCGATAGATACATTTTTGCATTTATTATTTATCTTTTTATGCGAAAAAAAACGCGAAAATTCGATTTTTTTTTAAATTGCCGCCATTTTCCGAAATTTGTACTAAACGAAAAACCCATCCGTCATTCCATGACCAAAGGGTCACAGATTGATAATATGCTTTGAATTTGTGTTTCAGATCAACAAAGAGGGGGCAGTGATGTCAGCCGTTTACCTCCCGCGATTTGAGGACCTGTTTTCGCGGAGCTGCAACGACCGCCATTATGGTTTTTTTTTCAAAAAAAAAATTTTTTAACGTTCTGTATATCATGAATAAAAGCAAGAAAAAAACCGCACTCAAAAAGCTTTACTCGTTTCCTTTAAAAAAAATAACATGTAAACACCTGAAATATGGCACTCCAAGGACAAAGTCTCCGTTAAAAGTTATGTTCCTAATTGCATTTCGCAGAGAAGTACGTACGGAATTTCTGATTAATCGAAAACTGTTCATTTTATGAGCAGTTTATGGGTAGTTATAACGAAATTTTTCACTTAAAATTCATTTCTTAAGTTCAAATACCTACAACTTTTGAATAAAACAATATTTTCCAAATTCCGTACGTACTTCTCTAGGTTTTCTAATGTAGATTGACGAGAATTTTTGTTTTTTGTTCTAGGTAAAAAATTGTGGATGCTGAATGTCACGCCGTGGAGCACCTAAAAAAAAGGTAACAAAATAAAATATTAGTAGTCGGCCATTTTGTACATCGAAAAAAATATATATATATTTTCTGACAGCTTGATATTCATACTAAATCGATGTGTAATTCATTTTATAAGGAAATCACTTTTTTATACGAAAAAAATGGTTAAATTCACACATGATTTTACACCCGTTACTGTGGCCTAAGGCCTTAAGAGATCCTCGATCTTACTCCGTCGATAAAATGATAGATTTTGATCAAAATGAAGAAACATACCTATTTGAAAAGAACTTTCGTTACATTCCGAGGATGCAAACTTCAACGCCATGTTATGGGAGCAAAGGATCTAGAGCTCGAAATAAATCGAGGCTCGAACCCATAGAACTGTATATATAGATATGGGGAATTCCCCGCCAAATCGACCACTTTTAGACCCTCCCCCTTTTGATTTGGCTGCAAATTAAATATGTTGTTTTCTTCTACAACGCTCGTGTGATTTTTTTTTTCAATTTTTTTCACATAATCCGGAATATGTAGTGAATTATTGCAAAAATCGATCTTTTTCAAATTCTCAGAATTTTCTGAAAATTTGAGAAAATAAGATCTGTTTTTTTTTCAAATTTTTCGTTTTGAAATCTACTGTATGAACAAAAATATTCAGTCATTTTCGATATAGTTTTTTATTTTTAAAAAACACGAATCTTTCTAAGTTTGACATATTTGATTTTCGTTTTTTTTCGTAAAAAAAATGTTATACATTTAGCGTATTTTGCCGTAAGACCCGTCGAGGTAAGATTCTTCTTTCCATTTTTTTTCTTCTAAATTAAAAGATTTTTATTCTTGATTTAAAAAAAATTTAGTCGTTTGATATAATGCGATAATGTCAATAAATAAATTCTATGGTTTTAAAAATAAATGCAGCGTACTATTTCGTTGAGATTAATGTTTTGCCCAGAAACTTCACAAGTAGTATTTGAATTTGCCGCTAAAATGATTCAAAATTTTTGGAAAAACTTTTTCAATATGTTAATAATATATACAAAGTATTGAATATCGTAGAAGCAACCATTTTCAATTATGTCATCATAGGAAAGAGCTGAAGTTTGAAAAAATCAAGAAAAAATTATAAATTAGGAAAAAAAAAATCTCAACACGAAGGGTCTGGTGGCAAAAAAAAACGCTGAAATGATCATATTTTTTCACGAAAAAAAAATCGAAAACAAAAAAAACGTCGAACTTTGAAAATTTCGTGTATCTTTTCCAAAAAAACTAAGCAATTGTATCGAAGATGACTGAATATTTCATAAATATTTTTTTTTCATCGAGTACCTTTCGAAAAAAATGAAAAAAAAAAAGATCTCATTTGGTCAATTTTTCAGAAGGTTATGAGCATTTGAAAAAAACGTTGATATTTTTAAAAAATCATTACATACTTCCACTTATGTAAAAGACAATTGAAAAAAATCGAACAATCGTTTTTAGAAGGAAATAATAACATAGTTAAATTTCAGTCAAATCAAAAGGGGTCGGGTCTAAAAGTGGTCGACTCGGCGTGGAATGCCCCATATATATAGACAGGGCGATTCACAACTATTACGATTTCCTTGGTGAGCATATAGGATGTGTAATGACGAATGATATACTTTCTTTTTCAATGCCGTACGGCAAACATTGACAGAGATATGCGCGTTCGAAGTCTGACGCTGACTAAACAATGGCACAGTAGTTGCTCACGCGCGATTTTTTTTCCTTCAAGTACTAAATAATAATCGAAAATGATTGAATCATTTGAATGATTCATGACATTAAAAAAAAGCGTTCTGATACGAATGGCACACCCTATGTGCTCACGAAGGGAACTCTAATAGTTTTGAATCACCCTGTATATATACAGGGTGTCCGAGAACTGAATACGTTCCCTAAAAAGAGGGATTGGGGGTAAAATTCTGATGCGATTGATATAAGCATGTGAAGGTCTGAGATCAACCCCTGAATTATTATGAATTTTTAAAGGCGGGCCAATCGGGTGCCCCGACGTACGTCGGTTCATCGGGCGCACCTAATTGGCCCGCCTTTAAAAATTAATAATAATTCAGGGGTTCATCTCAGACCTTCACATGCTTATATCAATCGACTCAGAATTTCACCCCCAACCCCTTATTTCAGGGAACGCAATCAGTTCTGGGACACCCGATGTATATATATTGTAGTAGTGAAATAACGTCAGTAAACAAAAATTCTGTGACACATGTGACGGCAACTCGTACAATGGACGACACGAAGACATTTTTGGAGG
Source organism: Ophion ellenae (assembly GCA_963210295.1). Lineage (NCBI taxonomy): Eukaryota > Metazoa > Arthropoda > Insecta > Hymenoptera > Ichneumonidae > Ophion > Ophion ellenae. The sequence continues at coordinate 8,948,997 of OY723387.1, read as the reverse complement.
AATAAACGTAGCAACGAACTGAAATATGAAGAATGGGAGACGGAGAAATGCATTTTAATGTGTCTTTCAAGGATGTAACAGAATCTCGACAAGAGTTCAGAAATTCTTTTCGATTCTCCACACACAGAAAAAATTACTTTGATGAAACACTAAAATATTTAACTATTTTGAATATTGAAGGACGGTTAAAAAAAATTTTTTTTTTTTTCGCGGTACTCAACGGAAAATGTTACTACGTTATGAAAAAGTAATTCATAAAAAAATTGACAAGTCAACACATTTTTGAGGTACTGCTCAAATGACTTTTTATTTATTTTTCTCGATATTTCGTCAATTTTTTTCTCTCCGCCAATAGACATCACAATAATATAATTTTCTCAAAACATTTTATGCTCTGTAGCATTTTCTAAGTTAACATAAACAGGTCGTTTTCATTTCAAGTAGTTTTAACAAAAATAATAATTCCAAACGATGTTTAAAAAAAGATGTATTCTGGATCACAGTATGCGATTGTTGAAAAACGCACGTAATTACTCCAAAGATCGAGCCGAATAATAATTTCCCTTCTCGCAAATATGGGTTTTTCTGTGCTCGCTCAAAACATGCAACAGACCCGTTTTTGGTCTTCGTTTTTCAAAACAACATATTACTCCGAAAAAACACGCATACTTGTTAGACTTTCAGTGATGTGAACACCGTGTTCTTGTTCTTCAAGTGGTTGATATAATTTTCACAACCGAATTACATTTATTGATTCTTAATCTGCAAATACAAATTGTTTATGGTAAAAAAAATATTTAAATAAAAATTGTGTATTGTTACAGAAAAAATGAAATCAAGACTTACATTGGATCACGCACTACCATTTTTTGCATCGAGATAAAAAAAATGAATACTCCGATAATCATGAAAAAAATGAGGTTGAAGTTTGCATCGTTGGAATACAACGAAAATTAATATTTCTGAATTCCTTCAATTTCTTCTGGCACACTATGCCTCTGAAAAACCTTCAACCATTTTTCAAGCTATTTATTTGCCAATCTACAATGTAAATCTGTGAGAAAATGTTTTCAATAATAATAAATACACGAAAAATAAAATATAAAAAAAACATTCGTTGCGTTCCAACGATGCAAACTTCAGCAACATAAAAAAAAACATGAAAAAGGCGTTTGAGCGCTAACTAAAAAATTGTTTAGAACCCTCAAATTTTGCGAAACTTTCTTATTCTTAACATACTTAAATTTTCTGTTCAGAAAAAAAAATCGATTTTTTTAACCACCCATATATATATATATATATATATATATATATATATATATATATATATATATATATATATATATAAATTGCTTTTATCTCAGCCGACTGAAAAAATCGATTAAATAATCATGAGAGCATGCGTGCTCAGAGGGTCGATACATCCTCAATCGTACACAGAGGAGATATTTTTTTCAGTCTTAATTGGAGTGGAGTAAGGAAAATGTGAAAGATCGTGTAACAAATCCAGACATCGAGAGAAACGAGGGGGAAAAAAACGAGAAGAACAAAACGAAAGATGAGGAACAACGTGGGAGCGAGGAAACACAAAAACGACATGATCGCGTGACGAATGAATTATAATCGGTGGAAAAAGAGACAGCGAGTTTTTGAGAAATAAGAATCTCGTCGACACACCTTCATCCAACGGTCGGGTCAAATCGACTTACTACTTTTCTACTCTGCGAAGGATTAAATTTTTCAAATTTTAACTTTCAAATCAATTTTAACATCTAACTCCATTTTTTAAGAATTAATTTTTCAAAACGTTTTTTCTTCTTCTCATTTCGCATAATCTTTTTGTCGGATTCTACTTTGCGGCTGATTTACTTGAGGATTTTCGATGTTTTTTTTTTTTCAATTTTTTTTTGTTTACTTACTCGGAGGCTTTGCCAGCCCTCCGCTTGCGTCGCGTCGAAATCTTTGGCCCCCCCGTCGGTTCAGCCCTAAACAGTCCACAAAACAAATAGGCCCACGTTCACTTTGTGCACATTGTTGAAGGAAAAAAAAAGAAAAAATAAAACGACAGAGGATTTTGATTGCCTTGAGTATTTTTTTACATTTTTCAATTTTTTTCGCAATTTCGTTCGTACAGGCTTCGTATCGATCGAATTCGAAGTTTCGAATTGAAGACTCCTCCTTCTCGTGACTTCGCTAATTCGTTCGCTCCGAAGTCCATTGAATTATTAAGGGGTTACCCCCACTCGCGATTTTGAAAAAATCGATTTTTTTTATTGCATTTTTTTGATGTATAAGTATCTGAGAATATGTCCTGAAAATTTCAAGTCGATCCGAACAAAATTGACTGAGATATGAGCGTTGAAAGAGAAGAATCCGCGTTGATAGAGCGTTGAAAGAGAAACTTTAAACGCGTTTTTCTCAAAATGGCATTTCTGAAGTCGGTGACCAAGATTACTCGAACACTAATGAACCGATCTTCTTGAAATTTTGCAGGCTTATTTAATACATACAAATGTAGTCTTTAATCGTTCGATTTTTTTTTTCGAAAAAAATGGCCGTTTTATAGCCAAAAAACGGCCGTTTTTTTTCGTTAAAATCGAACCATTAACTTCGACGGTCCGCCATTTTGTGAAAAATGAATATTTTTTAAAATCCTTCGATTAAAGACTAGTTTATACTTATATTTGACTAAATCCATCCGCATTTTTTTTTCAGATGATCCACTTCGCCGCAATGTTGGTCACCGCAAACCGTGTATATAAAAACATTATTTCATTGACGGCCATTTGCCACTAAACAATGTAATATTTTTCAATAAAAAAATTACTGAAAGTTCTTCAAGATGTGTTCTTTAAGATGGTATATTGATCGATTAAAAAAGTTTCGTAGTTTTCTTTGAAAAAATTCATGAAAAAGGCCTTTTTGTTGCGCTACAAGTGGGGATAACGCCTTAATTCGCCGGCAAAGCGTACTTTGAATTTACGCATTTCCCATTTCTCTTGTACTTTACGTTCACTCTCTTTTTTTTTATCGAACGTTCTCTCTTTTTTTTATCGAACGTTTTCTCGTTTTTTTTTTTAATCGAAAGTTATCTCCTTTCGTTTCTTTCAATAGACGGGTCGCATCAGGGAACTTGGATACCTCGTGACGCACAAGACAAGTACGTAATTAAAGATCAAATCTGGCTTGGCTTACACTTACGACACACTTGCAACGACACGAATATAACAATAAACTATAATTGGCCAATTTAACGCTCGAGACTTTCCCATCCGACGCCCCTCGCCCTCTCGAATATCCACGTTTTTCTCTCCTTAAGGGGAGGTACCTGAGTAAACGGCGAAAAAAACAAGCAAACTTCGGGAATTTTTATCTCGAAAACTAATGTGTCGATTGGATCCGGGTTTTTTTTTATTGGAAAACATGTACATTGAGGTATGTTTGGGAATTTTTTAAAGTAAATTCGTCGACTGGAAGCGATTCAAACGCGATTATCTCGAAACGTAGTTTTCAAAGTCGGTGCCAGATGTATCGCGAAAACGGCTTGTCCGATTTTGTCCAAATTTGGATACAATATTCTTCGATAGTTTTTCTCGTTCGCCACGTAGGGGTTTTTCATTTGATCGAACCATTGCTTTTTTATGCAATGTGTATGCAATCCAAAATCGTCGGAAATTGCGAACGAAAAACGAATGTTAAATTAAAACGGTCGCAATTCCGTCAAAAATGAAAATTTCAAAAAAAATCCTACGTTGCGAACGAGTAAAACTATCGAAGAATATTGTATCCAAATTTGGACAAAATCGGACAAGCCGTTTTCGAGATACATCTGGCACCGACTTTGACAACTATGTTTCGAGATAATCGCGTTTGAATCGCTTCCAGTCAACGAATTTATTTTTAAAAATTCCCAAACATACCTCAATGTACATATTTTCCAATAAAAAAAAAACCGGATCCAATCGAAACGTTAGTTTTTGAGATAAAAATTCCCGAAGTTTACCTGTTTTTCTCGCCGTTTACTCAGGTACCTCCCCTTAAGGTTTTTTTTTTTTGGAATTTCTTCTTGCGTGCAATGCTTCGTGAGTATAAATGTCGATCGGGCAGTGGAGCTCGTCGATAACGAACAAACAATATCTCGATAAGACGAGACGTTAGACGGGAACGTAATTACAGTAGAGGAAAGGTATACATGACTGACGATGTGTACACATATTGGGCTAAGAATATTTATACGCTCGTTACGTTTCCTCGTGAACGGTGCAAATGTCCGTCTGTATGAAATATATACATGTTACACGTATGTGATATCTGCGTATATGTATATATGGTGCAACGAGTGCCAAGATCTGCAAGGCCAGACGGATGCAAAGGAAAAAAAAAATTAAATGGCGCTAATAAACGGTCTTTATATATATATATATATATGTATATGTATGTATGTATGTATGTATGTATGTATGTATATATGTATATATATGTGTATATATATATATATATATATATATATATATATATATATATATATATATATATATATATATATATATATATATATATATATATATATATATATATATATATATATATATATACAGGGTGTTTTGTTATTAATGGATAATCCTGTAACTGTTGATAGGTCAGATCATGTCCTACTATATGCTGGAATTTCAGTTGAGTAAAAGTTCCACGGTTTTCGAAATTTTGGGATTTGTGTTATTATTATTTTTTTTTAATCCTCTGCTTTTTGTTGAATCGACAATAACTAAGCAACTTTTTAAGGAGTATTCTCACTTTAGATGGTGCTGAAGTTTGCAACGTTGGAATGCAACGGAAATTCATCAATATTTGTTTATTTCATAATCTTTTTTCCTGATTTAGGTTGTGGGTCCCTAAAAAGGACGTTCAAAAATGTTTCAATGATTTTTGTAGCTTCAATGTCGTGAAAAAAATTGGGCGGTACGAAAAAAAATGTCATTTCGTTGCATCCCAACGATGCAAACTTCAATACCATCACTTTAGACACTAAAAAAGGCTATTTTCATGAATTTTTTGATACGTTTATATTATCGATATTGATATAAAAGTTGTTACACTTAATAAATAGACTTTGGAAATACATGAAAAAAAATATTTTTTCAAGTCACTATTTATCGACGAAAATGGTAGTTAAAAAAATGTCCTAAAAAAATTGTAGGTCTGCGCTGTTGATGAAATCTCGGAGTTGGATAATCCGAAACAAAAAAATCAAACGATTTTAGATTCAGTATGTTAGTGGCTGTAGCGCAAATCATACGATTTTTTATATATGCAAAAATAACAAAAAGACAGACATTTTTCGAAAAAAAAAACAACAAAAAAAACGTTTCTTTCTCACCGTTTTTGGCAAAAAAGTGTTTTGTTCGTTTTCCTTTTTTCTCCATTTTTATTGTTATCTAAACTTATTTTCGAGGGATTTAGGTTGTAGGTCGCCAATGAGAATCTTAAAAAATGGTTTGCCGTAGCTTTGTTTTGTCAAAGAATATTGGCAATTAGAGAAAAATTATTTTCGTTGCGTTCCAACGATGCAAACATTAGTATCATTTTTCTTCTTCTTTATACTATGTTAAGCCTTTCTTACTCAAGCAATATTGAATTATTGTTTAATTTTGTATCTGATCTCACACCCTATATTTTTTATATGTTTTTTCTCGTACTTTAAGGGGTCTTCTCACTTTAGATGCTAAAAGAGGCTATTTTCATGATTTTTTTTGTAGCTTTATATTATAGATATTGATACAAAAGTTGTTACACCTAATAAATACACTTTTGAAATACATTTTAAAAAAATAGTTTTTCAAGTCACGATTTATAGACGAAAATAGTAGTTTAAAAATTGAGCTAAAAAAATTGTAGGTCTGCGCTGTTGATGAAATCTGGGAGACGGATCATCCGAAACAAAAAAACCAAACGGTTTAAGATTCAGTATGTTATCGGCTATAGCGCATATCATACGAAAAACGTGTTTTTTTTCTCACTTTTTTGGCAAAAAATAGTAAATATCAAAATTTGTAAAAATCCTTGATTTGCGCTATAGCTATAGTTGTAAAGAATATGTGGTTAAAATTTCATAAGGATCGGTTCAGTAGATTCGAAGATTTTATCAACAAAGCCGTCGAGAAACGTTGTTTCGAGAAAAACGCGTTTAAAGCTTGTTTGTGTTACATAAATACATAAAAAAAATTTTTGATGTATTTCGAGAGTCTATTTATTAAGGGGTTACCCCCACTTGCGATTTTGAAAAAATCGATTTTTTTTATTGCATTTTTTTGAAGTATAAGTATCTGAGAATATGTCCTGAAAATTTCAAGTCGATCCGAACAAAATTGACTGAGATATGAGCGTTGAAAGAGAAGAATCCGCGTTGAAAGGGCGTTGAAAGAGAAACTTTAAACGCGTTTTTCTCAAAATGGCATTTCTGAAGTCGGTGACCAAGATTGCTCGAACACTAATGAACCGATCTTCTTGAAATTTTGCAGGCTTATTTAATACATAAAAATGTAGTATTTAATCGTTCGATTTTTTTTTCGAAAAAAATTGCCGTTTTATAGCCAAAAAACGGCCGTTTTTTTCGTTAAAATCGAACCATTAACTTTGACTGTCCGCCATTTTGTGAAAAATGAATATTTTTTAAAATCCTTCGATTAAAGACTAGTTTATACTTATATTTGACTAAATCCATCGGCATTTTTTTCTTCAGATGATCCACTTCGCCGCAATGTTGGTCACCGCAAACCGTGTATATAAAAACATTATTTCATTGACGGCCATTTGCCACTAAACAATGTAATATTTTTGAATAAAAAAATTACTGAAAGTTCTTCAAGATGTGTTCTTTGAGATGGTATATTGATCGATTAAAAAAGTTTTGTAGTTTTCTTTAAAAAAATTCATGAAAAAGGCCTTTTTTTGCGCTACAAGTGGAGGTAACGCCTTAAGTGTAACAACTTTTATATCTATATCTATAATATAAACATCTGTCAAAAAAGTCATGAAAATTGCCTTTTTTGCGTCTAAAGTGAGAAGACCCCTTAAAGTAATTGGCACGAAAGGTGTAGTACTTTTTTTTCACACCGCAGGCTAACAAAGTCAGATGTTCGAATTGGTTTGTATGAAAATTCTGCACAAGACCTTTTTTCAAAAAGTTTCCTTAACATTTAACGTTAAAAAGGAGACTTTTCTAGATAAAACCAGAAAAAAACCAAGAGTATTTTTGTTAACCGGGTAAAATAAAGTTATTTTTTGTAGAAATGGCATCTGAAAAACCAAAAGCAGATGATTTTTATCTCGAAAACCGTGGGACTTTTACTAAACTGAAATTCGGCATATAGCAAGACATGATCTGACCTATCGGCAAGTGCAACATTATCCATTTATAACGGGACACCCTGTATATAGTGTAGCAAAAAAAACTCGACCGGCCCTAATAATCAATCTTCAGTCTACTAATGGAGTAAACTGCTGCCTGTGACATGGTGTTGAAGTTTACACCGGTGCAATGCAGAGAAAGTACTTTTTCATGTTTTCATTTGCTTGTGTTGGTTATTATATAAAATCTTTTTTTGTACATTTATAATGAAGATTGCTAAATTACTCAAAAAATTGTTCAGGGACTTTGAGGGAAAATCTGCCAAAATAAATTAAAGAAATTCAAAACTATCGATTTTCATTGCATTTTATTTGTATTGTGTTTTTTTATATTTTAATTTATTTTCTTTTAAGGTTATACTTTTTTTGTAGATTTATATCGCAGATCGCTCAATAAGTATCTTGAGAAATGTTTGAGGAATTTTTGTAGGCAATATCTGCCAAAAGGAGTAAAAAGAATTCAGAAATGTCAAGGACGTAGGCTACTGTGAAACTGTCAAAAAATAGTGGCTTAAGGCAACTTAAATTAAAGAGAAGTGTCCAGCATATGGTGCAGGAATCGTAGATTGAAGCTAAACTTACCATTGCAACGATAGAGCTGCTAATAAAACTTTAAACGCCTTTTTCTTGAAACTGTTTTTCAAAACGGTGTACAGGATTTCTCGATACCCAATGAACGGATTGACTTGAAATTTGGTACACTTATTCAGTGTAATTATAGTTTAGTCTTGACCGACGTTTTTCTTCTCAACATGTTTTCTTCATTAGTTATTAACAATAATGATGTCATTTATTCTCGAAACATCGAAAAAAACGTTCAACATTTTTTTGCGATGATTGAATCACGACAACAGACAAAAGCTCGGTCAAGTCTTAGCCAATATTATCTATTTTGAGAAAAAACTTTTTTTGTTCGTGTCAGATCAACCGGGTGGCCGAAATCAAGTACACCGTTCAGCCGTTCTCATTCAACGGTCTTTCACGAGATTGTTTATAACTTCTTTAATCGTTAATATATTTTTTTGGAAATTTGGTACACAACTTTGTTAATTTCAATCATCTGATTTATTCTTTTACAATTAATTTTTTCAAACAACCCTGATTTTCGGGTCGTCACAGTAGCCTAACGCCTCAATTTTCATTGTATTCGAACGATGCAAACTTCAACGTCATTGAATGCAACGAAAGTTCTTTTTTTATATTTTCATCTCCTTATTTTTTATTATGATACATTTTTTTTGTAGATTTATATTGCACATCGCTAAATAACTATCTGAAAAAATGGTTGAGACATTTTGAAGCCAAAACCTGCCAAAAGTAATTAAACCTTCATCGCATTCCAACGATGCAAAGTTCAACCTCATGCCTGTGATAACGTTGTACGGATATATAATATGGTATTGACGTTTGCATCGTTGGAATGCAACAAAAAAATATTTTTTTCGTATACCCAATTTTTTTTTCGAAATATTTTTGAGAATCTTTATGAAAAATGTGTAACCAAAAGCTGCAAAAGTGATTGAAAATAATAATAAAAATAAAGGAATTGAAAAAGTGAAGAAGAATTTTCGTGCATTTTAACGATGCAAACTTCAACATCATATACAGGGTGTCCCTCTTATCTCTGCCACCCGAAATAACTCGCTAATTATCGACGTCACGAAAAAAAGTTCCAGACAAAAGTTGTACGTTGTGAAGGGGGCCATCAAATGCGACCAATTTTTTTCACTTCGTCGGAGCCGCTGACGCACAGCGAAGGTCACCTCCACTTTTTTAAATGGAATGGTACTTTTTTTTCAACCATCTTGTGGAGCACCTCAAGCCGCATAGAAAACCTTAGGGGGTCGAAGTCGTTCAAGGTCATTCAAAGTCAGTATCGATGATACAAATCTAAATAGGCGTTCGAAATGACCTTGAACGACTTTGACCCCCTAATGTTTTTTATGCGACTCGAGGTGCTCCTCAAGATGGTTGAAAAAAAATGTATCCTTCCATTTAAAAAAGTGAAGGTGACCTTCACTGTGCATCAGCGGCGTCACCGAAATTTAAAAAAAATGGCCGCATTTGATGGCCCCCTTCACACCGTACAACTTTTGTCTGGAACATTTTTTTGTGACGTCGATAATTGCCGAGTTATTGGGGGTGGCAGAGATAAGAGGGACACCCTGTATATGTATAAGCTAGATTGAGGGCACTGCTCCTCTCCTGTTGAGACTAAGGTCACGTACAAGGCCAACATAACCTCACACATTTTCGAACAGGATTTTCTCATAGACGGTGAAGTTTTTTCGTAAAAACAAAGCATCAGGCTCTGTACCTCACCGACGCAGAGCTTGACGATTTCATTTTGCCCAAAAAACGATTAGGGCTAGGTTCTGCCTTGTTGGGCCAAAAAATGTTTGATTTTTCACCAATTTTTCATGCGAAAAGTATTAAATATAGAATGTTGATATTTGGTATGGTGACTAAGCGGTCTTTATTGAACATGAAAATATTTTTTAAAGTTTGACAAAACATGGTGGTGGGAGTGGGAGGAGCCGCGTATGTCGGTGCGCGGGCGATGACATTCTTCGCTTGCGAAAGTCCTAAGTCCCGGACAGCTGAGCAAAAAAATCAAACATATTTTTACTTTGTACAATATTGTGTATAAGTTGACCCAGAATCAAGAAGAAAAATTGAAAAATAAAAAAATTGTAAGCAAGAAACTGCGAAAATTTGTGACAAAAAAACAAACTTCCTTCCGATCGCTCACTATTTTTATATTTTTCAGTTTTTCTTCTTGAGTTTAGGTCAACTTATACACAATATTGTACAAAGTAAAAATATATTTGATTTGTTTGCTTCAGATGACCTGTCCGGGACTTAGGACTTCCGCAAGCGAAAAATGTCATCGCCCGCGCACCGCCATACGTGGCTCCTCCCACTCCCACCACCATGTTTTTTCAAACTTTAAAAAATATTTTGATGTTCAATGAAGACCGCTTAGTCAACATACCAAATATCAACATCCTATATTTAATAATCTTCGCATGAAAAATTGGTAAAAAATCGAACATTTTTTGGCCCAACAAGGCAGAACCTTTCCTTAAAGGGAGGGTTTCAGCGTGAAAAAAAACACTTTTTTGCGAATTTTTTTCGTCTATATGGATAGAGTACATTTATTGAAACCTTTTGTACATTGTTTAGTGTTATTTCAAGAACATTCCGTGAAATCCGTGAATTCCACAAACAAGCCGGTGCCGCGTTTTTCTCGAAACCACTTTTTCATAATCCGTGCTCACTGCTATTTGAAAACTACATGACCGATTTATTTCAAACTTGGTACACACTTTCTACATATAGAATACCTCCCCACAACGGTTAGTTTGAGATTTCTTTTTATATTAAGGGGGTTTTCCACCTTCAAAATGGCAAAAATTTTCGTGAAAAATAGCACTTTTCACTTTACATGACCACCAAAAATTTAGAAATAAAAAAAAATTATCAAAGACCGTTGGAGGAGGATTTGATGATACTTTGATTGAATTTTAATGGTACTTGATTTCAGATAATTTCTAGCTGAGATACAGTGAACACCGCAAATCGTGTTTTTCCAAAGGCGTTCTTGGAAAAACTTTGTCACCGGCTTGTTTGTGGATATTTTCGCGTACAAATTTCACGGAATGTTCTTGAAATGACACTTAACAATGTACAAAAGGTTTCAATAAATTTACTCTATCAATATAGATGAAAAAAAATCGCAAAAAAGTGTTTTTTTTTCACGCTGAAATCCCTACCCTTCCCTTACCCTTAATGTCTGAGAAATCTCCGTTCGAAAATTTCAGCTATCTCTCTCGCACTCGTATGTCACGTGGCACAACTTCTACTTCGCCTTGAGGCTTCCCTCCTACACTGGGCACTTAGTTTTTCTCGCGAATTTCGGACTTTGAAGTTCCTGCCTTTTTCGATCGTCTTGAAGTTTGCATCGTTGAAACGCACCGAGGATTTTTTTTCGCTTCTTTGTTACAACGAAGAAAATTCTCTTCCTGATGTAGATCGTAAAACTTATAAAAGGTCGTGAAAAACATATTTTGGTATAATAATAAAAAAAGGGAACTGAAAAATAGAGAAAAAAAATCGTTGCATTCCAACAAAGTAAACTTCGACACCATCTCTTTCGCAACCTTTTTCAACATCGATCAAGTTCGGGAAAGATTATACATTCTTCAAGGTGGATTCCGAATCACTGAGCGTGCAGAAAAAGCATTTAAGGGGGCGAGATACCTTTGGGAGAGGAAAAAATTTGCTGGTTTTAATGATTTTTTTTTAAAGGAAGGTTTTTTCACAATTTTTGAAACTCAGAGTATATTTTATTACTACTTTTGGCTGTTGAATAGTATGTTTTTTTATTTATTAATCTTTAAAAATGGCGGAGGTATGGCGTGACGTAGAGCCAAAAAACTAATCGACCGATTCTGATCAAATTTGGTATCAATTATTCTAACCTTAGTGCCTTAAACATGACCCTAAATGTTTTTATAGAAAAAAAAATAGTTTTTTCCGAAAAGTAGCCATTTTTTTTCGGAAAATTCAATCTTTTTGTTTCAAAGCGTACCATTTCATTGATTTTCAACATTTCTCACTTTTTCTTGGTTCGTATTCTGCGTATGAGTATTAAGGGAGACTTTGTCCTTGAAATCGGTGGGAGATGTTAGCGGCTCAACATGAGCAGCTAGAAGAAGAGGAGTGATGCCTCTATGGACCAGGCATTGCCGATTAGCGGTAATAATAAACACATTTGTGTAAACACATTACAAAACTTTAAACGCGTTTTTCTCGAAAACACGTTTTTAAAAATGGCTGACATTCCCCTGACCGCTGTAATTAACATATCGAGTTGAAATTTGGAGAGCATACTCAGAAAATATGTCTTCACGGAATGACGGATCGTTTTTTCGATAGATACATTTTTGCATTTATTATTTATCTTTTTATGCGAAAAAAAACGCGAAAATTCGATTTTTTTTAAATTGCCGCCATTTTCCGAAATTTGTACTAAACGAAAAACCCATCCGTCATTCCATGACCAAAGGGTCACAGATTGATAATATGCTTTGAATTTGTGTTTCAGATCAACAAAGAGGGGGCAGTGATGTCAGCCGTTTACCTCCCGCGATTTGAGGACCTGTTTTCGCGGAGCTGCAACGGCCGCCATTTTGGTTTTTTTTTTTTTTCAAAAAACCATTTTTTTAACGTTCTGTATATCATGAATAAAAGCAAGAAAAAAACCGCACTCAAAAAGCTTTACTCGTTTCCTTTAGAAAAAATAAAATGTAAACACCTGAAATAGGGCACTCCAAGGACAAAGTCTCCGTTAATGAAAGAAAAATTTTCCTTGGTTTTTTTTTTCAGACTAATCGCGCCGACGCCACGTGTCACGCCATCCGTACCATACCTCGGCCATTTTTAAATATCAAATTTAAAAAATACCATGTAACAGCCAAAATCAATAACAAAACATACCCTAAGTGCAATGTTAAAGTTTTGTTATTTCTTCATTTTCATTATTATTCAGGTTTTTTTTCTTTGCAACTTGAGGTCTTGAATCTATAATGAAAATACGTAAAAGCGTTCGAATTATTTTTCCAGCCTAAATCGGCCAAATAGAAATTTTATCAATAAAAAAAAATTAATTTTCGTTGCATTCCAAAGATGCAAACTTCAACATCTTCTCTAAGTGCCAACAAAATGGTGAAGAAATCTTTCAAAAAAAAATCACGAAAATCAGCAGTTTATTCTCGCTTAAAGATACCTCCCCCCTTAAAAAATCCATTAATTTCGAATGGGATTAAACCCGGGACCGCCGGAATGTCAGTCCAGAGCTCAACCGAGTGTTCCACTGCTCACTACGCGTATGCATACAGTGGTAAAAAATGCAAGCCATTCATCAAATCCTACATGCTTCACTGTGGGACTCGCATTCCGTTGCTGCTTAAACTACTTGCAAAACTACGTGTAGCCAATCGCTAAATAGAAACTAAATAAAAACGCGAAAAGTGTAAGTGTAGAAATGTATTTTAAAAAATGTTAATAATATAAAAACATGCAGTTGCATTTTAAAGAAAGGCACAAGGAGTCATGCGGAAGGTAACACCTGCAAGGGCACGTTCGACGATTCACCGGACGATTGCTTTCTGTAAAATCATCGAAAAAAAAAACCGAAAAGACTCTTGTCGTTTTGGAAAAATTGTTCTTCTCGTAATTCTAAAAATGTTGCGGAGTTGTTTTTTTCATTGTTGAAAAAACAAAAAAGTTTAAATCTTTTGTTTTTGGGAATATTGTCGGTAGGGCCTTTTTTTGAAAGAATGTTTGTTCTGCTTTGAAAAAATTAATACTTCATTATTTTGGCACCATGTGCATACTATTTTCAGCCGAGGAATTATTTTTTTTTTGGTTGGCACAGGAGAAGGAGCATTCATTTGGGTCTTCTCAAAATCGATTAAGAATGCGGTTTTAATACCCCTACCCTATTTTTATTGTGATCATTATTATCGTCCTGATCATGATCATTATAATTATAATACTGAGCAGTTTTTATGCGAATGATCCAAAATATTCTCAAAAATCAGTAAATGAATTTTTCAAATTGTCGGTATTTTAGCTCTTAAGGAGTTATATACAGTTAAAATTTTGGAAAATTTGATTAATTTTTTTTCCCCGGTTTACATATATTTAAGTACACACAGATTTTTTTTTTTGTCAATCCGGCGAATATTCTCGAAGTTACTGGGATAGTTTTTGGGGATTTTTTTCCAGAAAAACTACAAAATAAATCGAGATTACAAAAAAGGGTGTTTATCATACATATAAGTGACTGTATGCAATAATTTTTTTGAAGCGATTAATTTCAAAATGGCGACTGTGCAGCGTTTATCTCAAAACTGCATTTTTTAAGTTGCCCGGAAACATAACTCAGACAATTTCCAACCGATTCACTTGAAATGTTCAATGTATTTTGAAAAATACATTGTCTATGAAAGTACGTAGGTTTTTTTTATATTGCATAGTTCATTCGTTATTAACAATTATGTGGCGAAATTTTTCACTTTCCAAAAATTTGCCTATAAATTCATTAGATAATTGTTAATAACAAATGAACTATGCAATATAAAGAAAAATCCTACGTACTTCCATAGACAATGTATTTTTCAAGATATATTTAACATTTCAAGTGAATCGGTTGAAAATGGTCTGAGTTACGTTTCCGGCCAACTTAAAAAATGCAGTTTTGAGATAAACGCTGCACAGCGGCCATTTTGAAATGGATCACTTCAAAAAAATGATTGTATACAGTCACTGATATTATTCTAATGATTATTTTGTTCTGAACAGTTTCTAATCGGGGCTGCAAATTGCACAAAATCGTTTTAGCATTATTATTATTATTATTATTATTATAATATAGTGATTTAAGGGGTCTTCTCACTTTAGACGCTAAAAAAGGCTATTTTCATGCATTTTTTTGATAGGCTTATATTATAGATATTGATACAAAAGTTGTCACACTCAATAAATACTTTCCTAATAAAGTAAATAAATAAAATTATTCATCTAAGTCACTATTTATAGACGAAAATGGTAGTTAAAAAAATGTCCTAAAAAATTGTAGGTCTGCGCTGTTGACGAAACCGCGGAGATGTATCATCGAAAACAAAAAAATCAAAAGGTTTTAGACTCAGTGTGTTAATGGCTATAGCGCATATCATACGATTTTTGATATATGAAAAAATGGCGGACATTTTGGAAAAACAAATACGTGTTTTTTTCACCGTTTTTGGCAAAAAAAAAAGTAAATATTGAAAATTAAAAAATTCTTCATATGCGCTATCGCTATAGTTGTAAAGAATATGTGGTTAAAATTTCATAAGGATCGGTTCAGTAGGTTCGAAGATTTTATCAACAAAAACGAAAAACGTTGTTTCGAGAAAAACGCGTTTTAAGTTTGTTTGGGTTACATAAATACATTTTTTTTAAATTTGATATATTTCGAAAGTGTATTTATTAAGTGTAACAACTTTTATATATCAATATCTATAATGTAAACCTATAAGGAAAATTCACGAGAATAGCCGTTTTTTAATGTCTAAAGTGAGAAGACCCCTTAAGGCTACGAAATGCACTGGATCTCGAAATGTATGTTCTGGAAAATCCAAAGAAAATAACAAATTATACTCTTACGGTGTTGGAGTTTGCATCGTTGGAACGCAGCGGAAGCTTTTTTTTGCATTTTATTTTCCTTGTTTTTGTTATTACAGTTTTTATTATTTTTGTTGGCAACATCTGCCAGAAGAAATCAAAGGAATTCAGAATTATTAATCATCATTGCATTCCAACGATGCATACTTCAACCTCATAGACTTTTCACATCGCCGCTGTGATAAACCTTCAGCATTGATATTGTTATTATTATTATTATTATTATGCTATTCATGTTTCGATCATATATGAAATGCATATTGAATTCTTTTTTATACATCAATTCAAATATTCATAATACTGCTATATGCGAGTCGTCTTCCATGACACATCTGTCAACTGATCAATTTTGTTATCATATACTATGTGTACACGCATTGTGTTCCGACTGTCTCGGCTCTGTTTTTACAAAAATGTAGAGTCAGCTAATAGCAGCTTTATATCAGTTTGCGAGAGATGCCTTATGTTTTTTTCTCTCGGACCTGCGCTGTCACAACCGGGCTTGAAGTTTGCATCATTGCAACGCAACGTAAACTCTTTGTAGTTCCTTATTTATATTATTGTTCAAAATCATTTTTTGGCGGATGAAGATTGTTGATTATCAATATTAAGATTGTTGTGTGTCGCTAAAAGGATCCTGAAAACATTTTGTTCCATTTTCTCGGTTGATATCTGCCGAAAAAAAATTGTATAATTGGAAGAAAATGAATTTCCTTTGCATTCTAATGATGCAACCTTCCACGTCATTGAAACTCTATGCTTTTTCATGGTGTTGAAGTTTGCACCGTTGGAATGCAACGAAAATTTGATTCTTCTTGAATTCTAATTTTTTTCCAGCACATTTAAGCTCTGGAAATCACTGAAACATTTCTTGGGTATCGTCATATTAGGAAAGTGTAACCTAATTCCGCAAAAAAGATTTTAGATTAGAGAATAAAGGAAATAAAAAAAAAGAAAAATTTTCTTCGCCTCCTAACGATGCAAACTTCCGCTCCAAAATCATTTTTTTTCGATCGCCAATTTCTTTTGGCGCATCAAAGCTACGGCAAACTTTTTTTAAGTTTCCAATTAGAGACCCACAACCTAAATCAAATGAGAATGATTTTAGATTACAATAAAAATGGAGAAAAGAGGAAAATTGAAAAAAAAGTTGTTGCATCCAAACAATGCAAACTTCAACATGTTTTTGTATCAGGAGCCCTTGCGGGAGGAACAATTCGCTATGGATTTGTTCAAACCAACGAGACGATATTGAAGTTTGCAAAATTAGAATTCTATAAAAATGAAGATTTTTTACGGCCGCAATTCCTTGCTCTAATTTTAGCCCAGGTTGCCTACAAAAATCGGTCAACCATTTAAAAAAATTACTCGACTAGAGACCCGCATTGTGAGTTTGGAAAAAAATACTTCGCACAATAATAAAAGCAAGGACATGAAAATAAGAAAGAGGCACTTTTGTTGCATAATGGTAACGTTTGCATCGTTGGAATGCGAAGAAAGTTAATTTTTCTTCTATTGCTCACATCTATCTCGCCGATTTAGGGTATAAAAATCGCGCAAATAGTTTTTTTTTGTCTTCACTAGAGATCCACGACCTTAAGGCAGTAGTCTGGTCTAGAAATTTGACAAAATTTTTGTTTTCAGATGCATACATCACCCAGAGTGGGCGCCGATTGGGGCGGTTTTCGGCGGACCATGTTGTAGAAAAATAAAAAACTACATGAAAATATTTAAAATAATTTTTTTTTGAACGTAGATACATTCTCAAAGAAACAATAAATACATATGCACAATTTCATCAAGACAACTTCAACGGTTTGAAAGTTATACCAACCAAAAAATGACGTCAAAAATCTCGCTCTAGACCAGACTACTGCCTCAATCTACAACAAAAATTATAGTTCGTGATAAAAATGAAGTGAACAAAAATATAAAAGAACTTTCGTTGCATTTTCAACTTCAATGCCATTCAGTTGCATACCAACTACGCAAACTTCTACACCATCCAACACAAGTGGTCTTTTGTATGCCGCAAGAATATTCTGTACGTATTTTAGATCAAGTGTATATATATTTATGGCGTCAAAGTTTGCATCCTTGGAATGCAACGAAATTTCTTTTCTGCATTTTATTTTCCATATTTTTATTATTGGATCTTAGATTTATTTTATAATTAGATTAGATCTTTTTTTTAAATAGATTTATATTGTAGATCGCTAAATGAATATCGTAAAAAATGGGGGAGATTTTCGTAGGCAAAATCATCCAAAAAAATTAAAGCAACTGAGCAATATTGATTTTCGTTGCGTTTCAACGACGCAAACGTCATATATATTTTCAGGCTGAAAATCGTATGCCCCATGGCCGAGTTGTTGAATTTACCAAAAAATGTACAAAGAATTCGCTGTAAAATTCACATTCTACTGTATTTTTCCTTCGACGTCGCAAACTTCCAAAGATCATCGATGTGAAAATCAAATCGACAAGTATCTTATGGTATGGAAGCTCGCATCATTGGAGTGCGACGGAAATATTGTTTTCCTTCGCACGAGCGGTTCTTTTTTCGGCACTAGTAGCCTACACAACTGGAACATCTTTAAGGATGTTTGTTGAAAATGAACCGAAACATGCAAAAAGATTTTAGATAATGATAAAAATAGAGTATTAAAGAAAATCTAGAATTTTCGTCGCTTTCCAACCATCGAAATATTTTTATTTCCATAGTTAATATTTAACAATGGAATTTAACATAGGAAATAGTTAACTTATGAAATTTTTATTATTCCTCCATTTTAGGCTGAAAACATCCAACGAGGATCCTGAAAAACATCCCATTGATTTTTTAGGGCCAAATGTGCCAAAAAAAGGTAAGTCTACGGAAGTTTCCCTGCGCTCCGCTGATGCAAACTTGGATATCCTAAAATTTGATCAGCCGCACGTTGGGCTTCCACCTCGTGAGGCGAATCGAAGAACGTGCTAGGGCTTGCCACGTAGCTCTTGGGATTCGTAAAACTAGGGAAACGCAGCCGAGGCTAGTACAATCTGCAGGCTAGACGCAAAGCTTGCGCCTGATCTTTGCGTCGTTCGTACATCGGCTAAAGCCGAAGAAAGCTACGCCTACGCGTAACGATCCTGGCGGAGAACATGCCCATGCTTGCCGCTACTCAACGGCGAGTTTCGTGCGACGGCAAATTGCAAAAAAGTATCGCGGCATGGTAAAACGTTGCTCGAGGATTGTCAGCCTATTGAAGTAGTTTTTTTTTTGTTGTTGTCGAACGACCGGAAAGCCGAGTCAAACCGGAAATGGGTGAGATTGTGTCGCGCACGTTGACAGCTGACTCGCAGCGAGTTAATTTCTTGCAAGTGACAATAGAAAAAAGTACCTGTAGTATGACAGGAAGCCATTTGACAGAACGAACCATCTTCGTTGGTAACCTTTCAGATAGTTTGTCCACTTGAATAGCCAACCCTTCATTTCCTGGGTGCCGTGTTGGGGCTTCGTGTCACTCATTGTTATTATTATATATTATGTATATATATAAAGTTTTGTTTTTCTACTCAATCGTGTCCTCCGTTCTTAATTTCGCACCGTCTGTTTTTACGGGCACCTCCGCGGTCGCCCCCGAGGACACTTATTTCTCGCGACGTTTCCCTTTTTTCCCCTATATACATATATAAATATATATATATTTGTGTGTTTACATATATATGTATATATGTATATTTTATTCCGCACCTCGCGCACCTTACGAGACCGCCTCACGTTCCCCGCGGTTGTTAAATGCGTCCCGAATCGCGCGATCCACGTATACACATCAAATGGTTCGTCGTGTCATTGTTGCGGCTGGCCAACGGCTCGCGTACTGTCGATGGATTGCGACGATCTCGCGATGATAGGCGCGTTACGTATCAAAAACGATCCTCGAATCCGACGATCATTGGCCGCGATACGTCGCGCGGGCCGTGAAAATTCACCCATCGCGATGGCGCTCGATGCGTACTGGAAATTACGGCAGAGGGCGGAAGTAGTGCGAATTTGTATCGACTGTTGGTAAGGTGGAGCGCGCGGGTGGTTATGAGTTTCGGAGCGGTTTGGACGAATTTTTGGTTTCTCGGGCGTGAGTTAAAGCGAAGTGAAGATGGGAAATTCCCTGGGGAAAGAGGGGGGAGACTTCGGCTCGTTATTCGCGGTTCCTAAAAGTCTTGGCGCCTCTCGTGCCTAATGCTCTACCGGTATAGTAATCTTGGTAAAAATACGGTAATAACAATTGACAACATTTTAAGAACGAAAAATTATTCGAGATTCTGGGTTCCAGGGTGCAAGACGAACAATAAAAGTGAATTGTCATTCCATGAGCCACCTAAAAATAGTCTTTTTCAAAAAGTAGTTTTTGGCTTTGAAAATGACTCTATGTTGGTAATCAAGGCGAGTTTGTAATCACCCCTTAAGATTTTTTCTTGCCAAATTTGTATTTTTATAACTAATACATCGAGCAATATTGAAAGTTATTTCTATTATACACAATGTATAAATACAGGGTGTCCCAGAAGTAACGTACGCCCTTCTAGCATCTGGTAGGAAAACAAATTCTGAGACGAAAAGTCCTCAGTCATTTTTTGATCAGACGCATAGATAATTAATTATAAATTAAAATAAATAGCCAATCAGGTGCGCGCTACAGCGGAAAGGCAGCGCAGAGCGGAGGGATAGGGGAATGCGTTGCAATTGCGTGCGTCTGAAAATGTGTGCGGAGGGTAAATTCCGAAAGCATGTGTGCAGGTACACACACACACACACACACGTGTGCGCACGTACACTCACACTTGCACACACACACGCACACACTTGCATACACAGACACGCGCGCGCGCATGCACAAACTTGCACACACTTGACACACACACACACACACACACACACACACTTGCAAACATGCTTTCGGAATTTTCCCTCCGCACACATTTTCAGGCGCACGCAATTGCAACGCATTCCCCTATCCCGCCCCTCTGCGCTGTCTTTCCACTGTAGCACGCACCTGATTGGCTATTTATTTTAATTCGTAATTAATTATCTATGCGTCTGATCATCAAAAAGTGACTGTGGACTTTTCGTCTCAGAATTTTTTTTCCTACCATATGCTAGAAAGGCGTACGTTGCTTCTGGGACACCCTGTATAATTTCAGACGTCCCTTGTAAAAAGTATGCTCCGGATTGTAGAATCACTCCTCGAAACCTACGATTGACTGACATAACATAAAAAATCTATATCCCGAGCTAACAGAGGTAAAAAAAGAGCGAGAAATAAATCATTCACTGCAGTAGCATCTTTACAATCTCCCATAGCGTTAAACTGCGCCACCTCTAGGACGTGAAAATCGCGAATGGTAGCAAATCGACGCAAGCGTGGTTTTCCTTTGTGTCGGTCATCTATTTCGTGGTGTAATTGGGTAAATTGACACCGATGACCAGCCCTCTGACACTGGCCTACTATTCCTATACGATAAACGAAAACGCGTTTTGTCCCGGCTTTTTAGTTCTTGCAAGCGCCACTACCTAGCGTTGACTGTTATGTGACAGCCTTCGGCTCTAAATACTCCGATCAGCTAAACGATTCGATACTTTCGTTTCGTGCTGTTGTCGTTATTGCGATAACAGCATGTACTGTTACAGCGATAACAGGATCCATCATACACGCGAATAATGGTTTTCGTAAAGTTATCTACACTAGACTTTTATTCATGTAAAATATTCGACAAACCGGTGCAACGTAAAAATATATATGCATGCCTGCCACACGACTACTAGCGCCACATTGCGGAAAGGACATTTTGCGAATAGCATTTATCTATCAGTGTCAGCCGCCTGCCGATGACCTATGTTAAATTGTCGATAAGATAGGTTACTTTGTAGTTATAAAAGGGCGACAAGAGCATTCGAGTTAACCTAAAAAAGGATTGGTTTTTCTGTGAAATGAATTGTAATCGATCTTGATGGGGAATTTGTCGATTTAGGAATTTGTGCACGGAGCTTAAGGTGCGTCGAGGCAGGGCAACTTGCGAGTACCTCCTTAGGATGGGGCGAAACACGCTAAGTCGGTAATATAGACTTCAATCTGGAATTTCCATCGATATGGAGTTTTGCCTTCAATTAAATTATCAAAAGCAACGGATAATTGACAATAAAATAACTATTTAGGCAGTGACGTATCAAAATAATATGGCGCCAACGGAAAATAACTAGCCCGTTAACCCGTCCTAATCAAACCCAAACAAACTTGGGGTTACACTCATGATGAGGCGAAACACGCTATGGACTTGAAGTTTTTCTTCCAATTAAAGTATCAAATAAAATGGATAAATGACAATAAAGTAACAATCAAGGCGGTAAAGTAACCAAATAAAAATGTGTCCATCGAAAGTAACTAGCCCATTGGCCCGTAGTAATTACACTCAAGCAAACCCAAACAATGGATCTGCTCGACTTAGCTACACCTTTCGACACTTCTTGCATCTTCTGTGGACTTTCTATAACTATGGCTGGTGAAAGTGTTGCTAAAACGAACAAACTCAAACTTTTGGTTGCCTACTGAGGCTGAGGGGAAAAACGCTCAGTCGGTAATAAAGCCTCCAATCTACTGTTCCCGTATATTTGGAGTTTTCCCTCCAATTAAATAATCAAATGAGACGGGCAAATGGCAATAAAATTACTATTCAGGTGGCAGAGTAACCAAATAAAGTTGCCTCAACCAAAAGTAACTAGCCCACAAACCCGCGCTAGTTAAACCGAAACGAACCTAAACAAACTGACCATTACCTTCTCAGGATGAGGCGAAACACGCTCAGTCGGTAATAAAGACTCCAATCTAGTATTCCCGTAGATTTGGAGTTTCCCTTCCACTTAAATTGTTAAAGAAAACGGGTAAATGCCATTAAAATGACTATTCAGGCGGTAGAGTAACCAAATAAAATTGCGTCAACCAAAAGGAATTAGCGCATTGACCTGCGCTCGTTACACAGTTGCGAGTACCTACTCAGGATGAGGCGAAACACGGTCAGTCGGTATTAAAGACTCCAATCTACTATTCCCGTCGATTTCGAGTTTTCCCTCCACTTAAATTATCAAATAAAACGGGTAAATGCCATTAAGGGGAGATATACGCCTAGGAGCCGAAAAAAGGTCATTTTTGTGAATTTTTTCAACGAAAACTATTTGAAATTTCGGATTGGGGTTTTAATTATCTAAAACTATATACATTCAAAAATATGTTTAATTTTCTTTATTTCAAAATATCAAAAATATACAAGGATATCGTATGATCCTTGGAGCGTCGTATAAAAAACCGCATATACCGACTCGCGTTCCTTCAAAAATCGTCTGAAAAAAAACCGAAAAGATTATTAAATTAGATACTATAATCTAGTACTTGTCATAGCCGATTTTGAAAATATCGATTTACGACAAAATGGCGGACGTTTGAACATAAATAGTGATTTTTGCGCCAAAAATTAGTTATTATTTTGCCTATAAAACAAAAACTAAGTAACGGAAAAAAAATCCCATGACAAGTACTAGATAATGGTGTATAGAATAACCACAAAAAAACCTCAAGGCAATCAGTTCATTGGTTTTCGAGAAATTTTGGGTACCGATTTGAAAAACGTGGTGTTGAGAAACCGCGTTTGAAAATTTGGGAATGAATAAATCATGAAATTTGTCAACTTACATCGAATCATCGATACCAGGCCCATAGTGTAGGTCTTCTATGGTCCACGGAATGTTCATAGCTTCTAAATCCTCGACCTCGACCATCTAGGTGTATATCACCCCTTAAGATGACTATTCAGGCGGTACCCTAGCAGATTGGGTGCCTCGATAAATGCCAATGAAAGTCGTTTGATATGCCTATTAAAGTGACTGGCTGAATGCCGTGCCTATTGTAGGCATTTATAATTACTTTGGCAGGCATTCTGGTTCAAATAGTGACGGTAAGTGCTGAAGAGTGACCAAACCAGAATTTTGTTTCCGAAGTACCGGCATTTTTTTGGTCATTCACCGGCTTTGTTAGGCACTCACTGGCATTACATTTTTTTAGGCATTGACCGGCATTTTTCGATATTCACCGGCATTACAATTTCTTCTGGCAGCTGCGGTATACCCAAAGCCGAACGTACGAATAAATAACCAGCCAACTAAGAAGGAGCACTTCATATGATAATATACTGGTTGTAGTATCCAAGATGTATGCTCATTCCATCCCAACCAAAATTGAGTTCCAGTTACAACTTAAGGCCTTCGTCACGAAATAAAATTGTTTGAAAAAAATCAAACAAATTGACATCATGATAATCTTGAATATGATTGATTTTTTCCAGACTTGTATGCTGAAGTACTTCGCCACACGAAGTACTTGAAAATCTTACCGAAATGTATTTTGGTTAGGAATGTAAGTGCAAAACATTCTTGCCGAGACTAAACAGCCACTCGCACCAGTATTTCCATAGACATTTTTACCGGCATTCGCATCAGTATTTCCATAGACATTTTAACAGGCACTCGAAAGGCATTCTCTGTGCGCTCATAAAATTTAACGTTCGTCATTCATCGGCATTTACCGGCACTTTTTGGACTAATATGCCTACCAAAGTGCCTTGGGCATTCTTATAGTAAATTGATAGGCACCCAATCTGCTAGGGTAGTGTAACCAAATAAAATTGCGCTAACCAAAAGTAACTAGCCCATAGACCCGCGCTAGTTAAACCCAAACGAGCCTATACACACTTGCGAGTACCTGCTCACGATGAGGCGAAATCCGCTCAGTCGGTAATAAAGACGCCGATCTACCATCTCCGGTCGAGCAACTACATAAAATTTCGTCAGAAGCCGAAATGAACTCGTGAAAGTTCTATTGATCGCCGCCAGAGAGACGCAACACTTCGTGCACGAGTCGTTTGTCTTCCTCGCGCGAATCTCCACGTTTATCGTGCCGCACTTTGTTGTGGCGGTTATTCCAAAAGAGCTCGGTCGTCGTAGAAAGTTAATACGTCGGCTCGATTTATTTATTTTGTACAACGTCTATCGTGCGGCACTTGAGAACCAGCGAGGCCGAGAATCCCGCTGATAAAATGGAAAATCTCGACGTTCTTGATGATTCGAAGGACAAACATCAGCTGCAGGATCGTATCACTCGCAGACAAGACTTGACATCGTATTTCCAAAAAAGCGACCACAGCGTCAACAAACTGCATTGTACAAAGGTTTGCTCAGAGTTACCGATCAAATTGTACTTCTTGTATTCGATTTTGAACCCCGTGCGCAATGGATAACCTAAAAACTGAAAAATTCGTTCGGAAAGTGTTCGCTCGGGGAAATGAACTTTTTCCACTCGTCGATTCATTGGAAATCGAAAATCCTCATATCCGAACAAAGATTGCCCGCGAATGACAATATTATTTCGGAAATTCGCATAGTAAAGCAAAATCGAACGGTTAATTTTTGGAATTCTGACAAAATCTTGCAGAGTGTTTCTACGATAAAAATAATCGATTTATGAAATTTCGCGACTGCAGATTCCTTAAAGCGACTCAGAAATGTTCATTTTCGTTTTATTCCAATACTAGGTACGCAGCTAAGTATCCGGGTTTTTTCGACCACTAAAAAATCGAAAATTTCAAGACAAATACAAAGAATGGTTCATTCGAAGTATTGTCCCTTGCTATTTACACATTTTTGCCATCTCTCTGGCAATACATAAATACCGCGAGGATAAAAAGTCGCGTCTTTGGACTGAAACCTTTAGTCCAACCAATTTTGTACTGCATCGTAATTGGCCAAGCGTAGCCCGCCCAAGCCATGCGCCATCGACCGGAACAAGTGATAGTCTGAAGGGGCCAGGTCTGGCGAATACGACGGGTGCGGTAGCAGATCCCATTTCAGTGTATGGTGTCCTGGACGATGGAACTGCGATGGCACGGAGCGTTGTCGTACTGCGATATCACCCATTCGTGTCTCGTGTCCCATTCTGGCCGTTTTTCGAGCAATGCGTGGTTCAAATTGATTAGTTGTTGTCGGTAGCGATGCCCATTGACAGTTTCGCCGGGTTTCAGCAGCTCATAGTACACGATTCCTTTCTGGTACCTCCAAACGCAGAGCATTGTCTTTTTTCCGAAGCGATTTGGCCGTGCTGTCGATGTTGACGCTTCGCCAAGTGAGAGCCACGATTTTTTGCATTTGGGATTCTCGAAATATATCCATTTTTCATCACCAGTAACAATTCGATGCAGGAAACTCTTGCTGTTCTGCCGCAAAAGCTAAATTTCGGAAGTGGCTCTTCGATTTTCCATTTGTCTCTCAGTCAACTCATGCGGCGCCCACTTTCCTTGCTTATGAATTTTTCCCATGGCGTGCAAACGTTTCGAAATACATTGCCGAGTCACATTTAATGCCTCGGCAAGTTGATCTGTTCGAGTGTCAACTTCATTCAATAACGCTTGCAGATCGGCGTCCGCAAATGTTTGCGGCCTTCCCGAGCACTCCTTATCCCCAGTCTCAAAATCGCCACTTCTGAACCGCTTGAACCAATATTCACACGTTGTTTTTGATGGCATATGTTCGCTGTAGGCCTCCTCAGGTAACCGACATGCTTCAGCTGCTTTTTTTTTAGGTTGAAGCAGAAAGCAATGCTTCCCGCAAATGCTGTTCATTTGGCACAAACTTTGACATTTTCGAGGTTAGAACAAAGGTCGTTGTGTTGCGATATTTGTTTTTATTACATTATCTACATTATCCTTCAAATGAAATTATATTCTATTGAAATAATTCTATATGCAATCCGTAGATGTACGGATGGAATAATTAAGGGGCCAGTTCACTTTGGAGCCACGAAAAAAGGCTATTTTCGCGATTTTTTTTTGTCGATTTTATAAAAGATATGATTATAAAAGTTATTGGGCTTAAAAAATAAAGTCCGGAAATATATTTAAAAAAAAAATTCAATTCATTTTTGTCCATCACAATTCGGCAACGGCTTGTCTGAAACAAAAAAATCAAAGTCCATTAGATTCAGTATGACACCAGCTACAAAATGACCGTCGGATATAAAGTTTTATCAAAAAATAAAAATATAAAAACGCGTTTTTCTCGCAAAAAAGAGAATAAAAATCAAAATGTTTAAACCATCGAGGGTCATCTTGTTGTGAATCATGTCTATAATATGTGGTTCACATTTCAAGAGAATCGGTTTATTAGTTTTAGAGATACGATGGAGCTAGATTTTGAAAACGTTGTTTCGAGAAAAACGCGTTTGAAGTTTATGCTATGAGAAACTCTTACCTAAACTCAATCGGTTTGTACTTTCGAAGTAAAGTGCTTACTAAACTCAATGTATATACTTTCGAAAACAGTAAAAAAAGTATCGATTTTTCGAAATTTTCAAAGTGGACTGGCCCCTTAAGCGGTTGCTACAGCATTTTTTATTTTGTACAAAAATATAATCAATAGAATTAATAATTTCTTTACTACATCGAAACGAATATGCCATGAAACGTAAGTTTTTCAATTTGTTTTAAATCTTAAATAAAAAGTGAGCATTAGAATTATTATCCACGACAATAGTGGAGAGATTTTCGGTTCCGCGCTACGCTTACGAGAAACGATCGCGCGTGTGGCTTCTAGCGGTTACTCCGAGAACTACGGGTTTCCTCACACCCATTATTTTGGTGGCGCTCGGCCATGATTTGATTGAATTTTTTCAACTCAATGCGCAAGAAACAAATTTTATTTTCGCATAATTTTCTAACCAATTCAGACATTTGTTTAATATTTTTTAATAAAAAAATATATTAATATTTCAACGAATAATGTACTTGAAAATCAATATCGGATGTGGTGAAACAAATAAAATAACATATTGACTCAATAGAAATTTTATCTGAATCAAACGTGCGGAATTCAATTTTTCTCGTGTACTCGAATCAACAATATTCATGTTATGAATTGAAACGCTTTTTTTGTTCGTTGCAGAAAATGCATTCAAAACTATATAATTTGTTCGCGATAATTTTTTAGATAGTTTCAATAATATATTGTTGTCGGTTAACAATATATCGTTTGAATGAAGAAAAAAACTTTCAATTTTATCATGTTATTAAAGTCAATAGCGTTTTGTTTGGACTAATTAATCCGATTACATACACCAACAATTTTACAATTGAATCAACGAAATTTCATTCGATAACACCAATGTTATTGGATCAATGATTTTTTATTCTCAGTGTAAAGCGCGCGGTTGCATATTTTTCCCAGCAGAGCAGTTCGAGAACATTCGAGAGTAGAAATTGTTGCCATGTTCTAGGAACTGCCATGTTAAAGGGTCTATGAGGCGCTCGTTCGTTGCGATCAGACAGTATTAGTAAAAATGGATTTAAAAAAACACTTCGAGTGATCGCCTATTACGAATTTCTACAAGGGCGTTCTGCAAGATCTGCTGCTACCAATATGTGCAGTGTGTTCAACAGTAACGTAGTTCATCATTCACCAGCATCCCGTTGGTTTGAACGTTTTCGTTCTGGCGATATATCCTTTGAAGGCAAACCTAGGTCCGCCAGGAAAACTGTTGTTCACGAGCGTTGGCAAACGAACTCTGCTGTAGTCACCCCACGAACCTCGAACATTTGAAGGAGCTTGGATATAGAAAAGTAATATCATCTTGAATAGCCCGCGACCTCAGTGAGTCGAACAAGGCAACATTCGTTTCTATTTGCCTCTCATTGTTGCTTCGATCGCACAGAAAGGATTTGCTCAAGGAAATGGTCACTGGAGATGAAAGCTGGGTGTTATACGTTGAGGGGTTATATACAGTCAGGAGGCCCAAAAAGATCGACTTTTCAAAAAATTTTCTTGAGAAGACTTTTAACGGAGACTTTGTCCTTGGAGTGCCATATTTCAGGTGTTTACATTTAATTTTTTTCAAAGGAAACGAGTAAAGCTTTTTGAATGCGGTCTTTTTCTTGCTTTTATTCATGATATACAGAACGTTAAAAATTTTTTTTTTTTGAAAAATAAACCAAAATGGCCGCCGTTGCAGCTCCGCGAAAACAGGTCCTCAAATCGCGGGAGGTAAACGGCTGACATCACTGCCCTCTCTTTGTCGATCTGAAACACAAATTCAAAGCATATTATCAATCTGTGACCCTTTGGTCATGGAATGACGGATGGGTTTTTCGTTTAGTACAAATTTCGGAAAATGGCGGCAATTAAAAAAAAAATCGAATTTTCGCGTTTTGTTTTCGCATAAAAAGATAAATAATAAATGCAAAAATGTATCTATCGAAAAAACGATCCGTCATTCCGTGAAGACATATTTTCTGAGTATGCTCTCCAAATTTCAGGTCGATATGTTAGTTACAGCGGTCAGGAGAATGTCAGCCATTTTTAAAAAACGTGTTTTCGAGAAAAACGCGTTTAAAGTTTTGTCACGTGTTTACACAAATGTGTTTATAATTACCGCTAATCGGCAATGCCTGGTCCATAGAGGCACCCGCCTCTTCTTCTAGCTGCTCATGTTGAGCCGCTAACATCTCCCGCCGATTTCAAGGACAAAGTCTCCCTTAAATCTATTAACGTAAAAATTTGTACACATATTATGGTAACTTTGAACTGCATTTTAACATTTTTTATTTGTAAAAATAATTATTTTCAAAGGTGTTATAGCCGATCTCCGGAAGCACCTCTAAAAAAGGCGTCTTGCGGTGAGCACGATATCTCTGGACTGGATCATCTAAAACGAAAAAAAAAACCAAAAATATTTCGTTAATACAATGGATTATCTTGTAATTGATCGAAGCAATGAGCAAAATGATAATTTTTGACAAAATGACGGCTTCTCACAAAAAAAATCGATTTTTGACAAAAATGTAGGCCTCAAATTGTTTATAAAATGGAAAATATTTATCGGTGAGAAAAAACCTTCAATTAATTACTAAAAAAATATACTTGAAAAGATTGCGTTAAAATTTGAGACTGATCGGTTCAGCTGTTTCCGAGAAATCTTGCTCACCGACTTTAAAAATACAGTTTTGACAAAAACAAGTTTAAAGTTTCAAAAGCACTTTCGAACGATCCGACACGTCATTAAAAATGTGCGTGTAACTTCGACAATATTCGCCGGATTGACAAGAAACTTTGTATGTGTATACTTCAATATATGAGCCACTTCAGCCAGTAAAAAAAAATCCACAAATAATTTTGAAAAATCGAGTTACTTTATTGAAAAATATTCACCGAGTGTCGACATTTTTTAAAAATTTCTGACGTTTTTTCTCGTTGATTACCGATTTTTAATATTTTTCCATTCAAATGGCTGTATCTTTTTATTTTTACAGCTATTTTAATTTTTTTTATTTTTTCAAATCTATATTCGATTGAAGAGTGTGGAGCACGCGCTGTATGTTTACCAGGTCTTTGAAATACATGTGACATATATGTCATATGTATTGGAGCCTTGGAGTGCTCCGCAGTCTTCAATCGAATATTATTTAAAAAAATAAAAATAGCTGTTATTTAACGGTGTTTAGGATCCCATAATACAAAAAATACCAAAAATCCGTTTTTCGTATTCACAATTCGGGGAAATTAAAAAAAATAAAATAACGAGTCTGTCCTTAAGAAAAAAAATATTTTTCCATATTTTGCCCTGAAACGGACGTTCGACTTGCTCAATAAAATCTAAATTAATTTTTTTCTGGAAGGCTATAAAAAGACGCACATTTTCGTTTTTTACGAATGTAAATACGTCAAATCCTGCCAAAGATACAGCCATTTAAATAGAAAAATATTAAAAAACGGTAATCAACGAGAAAGAACGTCAGAAATTTTTAAAAAATTTCGACACGGTGAATATTTTTCAATAAAGTAACTCGATTTTTCAAAATTATTTGTGAATTTTTTTTTACTGGCTGAAGTGACGTGGAATGCCTCATGTACATTACCAAAATAAAATGAATAGAAAGTCGATTTTTCCAAAATGTTAACTGTATATAACCTCTTAAGACGGAATGACACCTCATCGCGGTCGGTATGGTAGAACACGAAAGCGTCAATGGCTACCTCAAGGGGAAATACCAGAACCAACTCCTAAACCATCCCGTGAAGAGAGAAAAGTTTTACTTTGTTGTTGGTGGGATTTTGAGGGCCTGCTGTATTATAATCTTCTTCCGCCTAACACCACATTTAAGGAGTCTCCTTACTTTAGACGCTATGAAAAGGCTATTTTCATGAATTTTTTGGGTAGGTTTATATTATAGATATTGATGCAAAAGTTGATACACATAATAAAAACACTCTCGAAATACGTTTGTAAAAACATATTTATTTATTAAAGTCCCTATTTATAGATGAAAATGGCAGTTAAAAAAATGACCTAAAAAATTGTAGGTCTGCGCTGTTGATGCAATCTCGGAGATGGATCATCCGAAACAAAAAAATCAAACGGTTTTAGATTCAGTATGTTAATGGCTATAGCGCATATCGTACGATTTTATATATGTGCAAAAATAACCAAATGTCGGACATTTTTCGAAAAAACAAAGTTTTTTATCACCTTTTTTGGCAAAAAAAATAGTGAATATCAAAATTTGAAAAAAAAATCCTTGATATGCCCTATAGCTATAATTGTAAAGAATATGTGGTTAAAATTTCATAAAGATCGGTTCAGTAGTTTCGAAGATTTCATCAACAAACCGTCGAAAAACGTTGTTTTGAGAAAAACGCGTTTAAAGTTTGTTTGGGCTACAGAAATACATAATTTAAAAAAAATGTATTTCGAAAGTGTATTTATTAAGTGTAACAACTTTTATATCAACATCTATAATTTAAACCGATCAAACATTCATAAAAATAGCCTTTTTCAGCGTCTAAAGTGAGAAGCCCCCTTAATGCCGAGACCTATTCGAAACAATTGCAAAAGCTGTCTGAAATTTTTTTTTTAGTCGCAAACGTCGATGCGTTTGTCTTCTTCACGATAACGCTCGGCCTCGCGTAGCTAAAATGACGCAAAAAAGTATATTAGAATTGAAATGGAAAGTACAACCACATCCACCATACTCACCGGACTTAGCTCGGTTAGATTATCATTTATTTCGTGCTTTGAAAAACTATTCGCGTGATAAACAATTTGATAATCAAGCGGATCTTCAAAATACCCTTAAAGAGGTTTTCGATTTAAGACCTGAGGATTTCTGGACGACTTGCATTCAAAGTTTAGCAGAGCGATGGTCACGAGTTGCAGAAGAAGAGGGAGACTATATTATAAGGACGTTGAATAAGTTCTCGCTGATTTCCAACAGATGGCGTTACCAGAACTGCGTGTGTGTAGCTCAATATGGTAACACATCGATGAAGAAGTACTATAAGCAAGCTTGGAATTCAGTGTATGTCTTTCGCCGAAGTGTAAACAATTCTTTTTCATAGTGTTAAACTTGTCAAATTTCGAGCAAAAAACGAAGTATTTGCCGGGAATTTTACTGCACTACTATATTAAAAAAATATATATGCAGCTGAAGCACACAGAATGTTGGAAACAACACGCAGATATTGGTTCAGCCACTTCAAAAATAATGATTTCGATGTGTTGAATTGGAGGCATTAGTGCATGAAGACTCAATGGGTGATCACACAAAAGTTTCGAAACGTTTAAAAGCATGGGGAGGAACGATTTAAAAAAAATAAAGCATTAAGGCGGTCATTCGATGTGACAGGTCCAACGAATCGAAAAAACATTCTGTACAAATTGCGTGTCATATGAACCCGGCATAGCAGACTAATGGTGAGTCAACATTTTCTTAGTGTAAATCGTACTAGAACTTTTACACGCGTTTTTCCTCAAAATTGTGTTTTTCAAATTAGCTTCCATCATATCTCAAAAACTATCGAAATATTGAACTATTTCTGACATCCGCTATAGTTTCTTAAAGCACCGCACCATGATAAAAAATTGTTGTTGTCTTTTTTTTTTCATTTTCTGAAAGATACATTTGTTAAGAATGCCCTCACCAAATGTTTTAAAGAAATTTTCAAAATTGGCGTATATACAGTATTTTATGTGAAACCGTTCGAAGCGCCCGACCGCGTCGAGCGGCAGATGTGCGGCTTTGAACGCGTTTTTCTCGAAACTACGTTTTACAACCTGGTGGACAACATATTAAAAAAATTATTCATCCGATTCGCATGCGCCAAGTCTTAAACTGTTCGAAAATCCAGTCTCTATGGCACCACGTAGGGATTTTTTAAAAATAAAGAGTCCCCTTCTATTTTTTTTTATGAACGATGAACATTTTCCATGAAAATCGGAAATAAAATCCGCTGGTCGGCCATTTTTTTTAGATACCGAAATTCCCCTACGTGATGCTGTAGACCTATATGTCTAGTTTCTAAATATATTGTTATTTTATTTTTCAAATGAACCGTATGGCTTAAGGGGGCGTCCATTAATTACGTGAGGCGTTTGGGGGGGGAGGGGGTCGAGCGAAATCTCACCCAATGTCACGTGGGGGAGAAGGGGGGTCGAAAAATCGCCAAAATCACCTCACGTAATTAATGGATGCCCCCTAATCGCTGTCAACCACCGAGCAGCAATTTTGTCGGAGTGTCCTCTTGGAAGCGGCGCACACCGCAAACTATACTTTAGATTCGAGTACAAAAATTTGTATACAGTCTTCTATATGTATATATTGACTATGAGTATTGATAAAAAATATTCCATTTATCGTTTGCTTGAAAATAATTACGAAAAACACACTCTCGTATCGCGCGCGAACCGTGGTGTGGTGCCTTAAGCTGAAAAAGTCGAAAAAGGATTACGAAACTTGGAACTTAACTTTTAAAACCGTGCCAAAAATTCAATTTTCGACATTTTAACTTTATTTTAGTTCCGGCGATAGCCTTAGGTTTACAAATTAAAATGCCCTTTCATTGCTTGATTTCAGAAAAGCAAAACCTCCAGAATCATGGCAGCCGTCGACCAACCTTTTTTACAGATGAGTGTCTTCCGAACGGTGTAGAGTCGATACAACTCGTTATTTTACTTTCATTATATTCGGAGGGACTGTAAAAATGTTAATAAATGTGAATAAATGCTATGGTGAAAATTTGAACATAGTGTGTTTTAATGGTTCATTAATGAATTTTCAAAAAAGCGAAAAAAATAGCTGTCCCATTGGATGACCCAGTTAACTTTCACGAAAAAAAAACAGCGAGAACTTATTCAACGTCCTAATATAAATTAATCTTATCTTAAGGCGGGATATACATTTAGACACGAAAAAAAGTAATATTGAGAGACTTTTCACACTAAGAAATAATTATTCTACAATTATTAAACTTTGGGTATACTTTAATGGTATATTTGAGGGGCCACTCCACTTTGAAAATTCAAAAAAATCGAAAGCAAGCAAGACTCGAAGAAATCGACGATGATGAGCAATCAGAAGGGATTTTGTACGGTGCAGGAATTGCCGATTGAGTTTAGGTAAGAGTTTTTCATAGTATAAACTTCAAACGCGTTTTTCTCGAAACAACGTTTTCAAAATCTAGCTCCATAGTATCTCTAAAACTAATAAACCGATTCTCTTGAAATTTGAACCACATATTGTAAACATGATTCGCAACAAGATGACCCTTGATGGTTTGGAAATTTTGATTTTTACCCTTTTTTTTTGCGAAAAACTGCGAAGAAAACGCTTTTTTTTAAACTTTTCGTTTTTCGTCTGCCATTTTTTAATTTTTTGATAAAACTTTATCTCCGAGGGGTACTTTGTAGCTGGTGTCATACTGAATCCAATGGACTTCGATTTTTCGTTTCAGACAAGCCGTTGCCAAGTTGTAATGGAGCTACCTAGCCCCCCTATTTTTGAGGCGTTACGTTAAACTATAGTTTTTGTACTTAAAAATGAATAAAAATGGATTAAATTTTTTTAAAAATGTATTTCAAAACTTTATTTATAAAGCCCAACAACTTTTATATTAATATTTTTTATAAAATCCTCAAAAGAAAAATTGCAAAAATAGCCTTTTTTCGTGGCTCTAAAGGGGACTGGTCCCTTAAGTATACAAAACAATTTTAAAAAATGAATTCATCATCAAAATGGCGGAGCTGTGGCAGACCGTTAAAGCAAGGGCGCCGCGGGAGTTGCGAATCGGCTTGCAGTCTAGCTTCCCGTAGACTTTGATTTGCAAAAAAGTTCAAACATTTTTTCAGTTAGAACATGTATAGCTTCTATGTGACGGTAATTAAAATGAAGAAAATGCATATTTAAGAAAATACCACGCATTTACAAAAAAAAATCAACATTTAATGCAACATTTCTGGAAAATGTGGATTAAAAGAGTCGTTTTTTTTCAATTTTTCAAAAACAATTCTCGTCAAGTTTCAAAAAGAATTCTCGAAACTATATTACATGAAACATACGCTATATTTTCATGTGGATTTTACTATACGTATAGCATGACTCTTCGTGTATGTATGGATTTCACTATACGCATAGCATAAATCTTCGGCGTATAGCGAAAAATATTTCGAAGTTATTAGTAAAACGTGACTCTTTATACCGTACTTTTTGTAGAATACTGGAAACTAATTGTTCCAATCACGTGGGCAAAGTATTTTTTGTATACTCCAAAAAATCAGAATATGCCGAATAAAATGTATAATTTCTATCAGTTTACGTGCCATACCGTAGGTTAAAATTTAAATTTCTTCATTATTGCTATACCATAATTACAATTTTTATCTTCCATTCAATACTTTTTGATATTTAAGGGAGACTTTGTCCTTGAAATCGGCGGGAGATGTTAGCGGCTCAACATGAGCAGCTAGAAGAAGAGGAGGGATGCCTCTATGGACCAGGCATTGCCGATTAGCGGTAATTATAAACACATTTGTGTAAACACATTACAAAACTTTAAACGCGTTTTTCTCGAAAGCACGTTTTTAAAAATGGCTGACATTCTCCTGACCGCTGTAATTAACATATCGACCTGAAATTTCGAGAGCATACTCAGAAAATATGTCTTCACGGAATGACGGATCGTTTTTTCGATAGATACATTTTTGCATTTATTATTTATCTTTTTATGCGAAAAAAAACCGCGAAAATTCGATTTTTTTTAAATTGCCGCCATTTTCCGAAATTTGTACTAAACGAAAAACCCATCCGTCATTCCATGACCAAAGGGTCACAGATTGATAATATGCTTTGAATTTGTGTTTCAGATCAACAAAGAGGGGGCAGTGATGTCAGCCGTTTACCTCCCGCGATTTGAGGACCTGTTTTCGCGGAGCTGCAACGGCCGCCATTTTGTTTTTTTTTTTCAAAAAACATTTTTTTTAACGTTCTGTATATCATGAATAAAAGCAAGAAAAAACCGCACTCAAAAAGCTTTACTCGTTTCCTTTAAAAAAAAATAAAATGTAAACACCTGAAATATGGCACTCCAAGGACAAAGTCTCCGTTAATGATATTTTTTTTAGAAGCATAGTATTAATTCTAAACATCGAGGCCCCTGTTCTCTCCGTGTACGAAAAAATGGTTAAATTCGCACATGTTTTTATACCCGTTACTGTGGCCTAACCCTTTAAGGTGTCGTATGTGTCGCAAGACTTTCTTACCAACCTACTATCGATCGCGCAGGTACCCACGGTCTGCATAGGCCAGCCGTGTCAGTTGGGTGTGGACGAGGCAGGCCGCGGTCCGGTCCTGGGTCCGATGGTGTACGGCATAGCGTACGCGCCCCTCGGCGAGAAGCAGCTGCTCGTCGATCTCGGTTGCGCGGACTCCAAGACGTTGACGGAGGACCAGAGGGACGCCATATTCGACAAGATTTGCGATCGTCACGAAGAGATGGGTTGGTGCGTGGAGGCGATATCGCCCAACGTGATAGCGAGCAGCATGTACAGGCGCAGCAAGACCTCGTTGAACGAGGTCTCCATGAATTCGGCGATAAAGCTGATAACATTGGCGATCGAGGCGGGCGTCCGAGTCGAGGAGATCTACGTCGACACCGTCGGCCCACCCGACAAGTATCAGGCTAAATTAAAGCAGATCTTTCCACAAGTCGCGAAAATCGTAGTGGCGAAAAAAGCCGACTCGACTTATCCGATCGTCAGTGCGGCCTCCATATGCGCCAAAGTCTCGAGGGATCACGCCCTTCGAGCTTGGCAATTTCGCGAAAACGACAACATCACCGACGCGTACGGCAGCGGATATCCGAACGATCCTCTCACGAAAAAGTGGCTCGCCGAGAATGTCGATCAAGTATTCGGCTTTCCTAAACTCGTGCGATTCAGCTGGTCAACAGCCGAGAAGATTTTGGACTCGAAGGCCGTCGCGGTCGAGTGGGAAGACACCGAGGAACCGGATACACCAACGGCTCCGAAAATCTCGAAATACTTCGTGAGGACACCACCGAGCGGCAAAACAAATCGCAAGAAACATTCCTTCTTCGCGGATCGATGCCTCGCCAATACTAACGAACTCTGACCAATGCTCGACTCCTCGTCTACCCTCCTCAGTTATTTACTCCCTCCCGTTATCCTCCCATTCGAGTCTCTCAATCTTTCGACATGTAACATTCTTTATTATCGATATTCGGATTTTATCGTAAAAGACGAGAAAAACGGTCGCTTATTTTCTTCTTCACGTATATACATATTTACAAAGTTTTTGCTTTTCGCACACGTGACGCGGGCCCTCGATCGAGCACGGTTGCTTTTTCGATCGATTCAGATTCGATGACCTTGAAGCTCGCGTCTTTCGGATGCAACGAAAATTCTTTTTCAACTCCAACGTGGCTTCGCGTGCCATCAGCCATTTGTCTCAATTTTTAGCCGTATTTTCCAGTACCCGGTACTCCAGTGAGCGGCTGGGCGGTCAAACGCCATTTTTTTGCCATTTTCCTTGCTTACACATCCTTCAATGTCATTTTGAACGAGTACTCGGTGAGCTTCCTCGTCTCTCTCGCACCCCGAGCCCTTCGGTCGCCGTTTACAGAACATATACATTTTTTTATATCGTTTCTCTCATTCGCTTTACGGTTTGCTTAACCTACGAGTAATTAGAATTACGGACTAGATCAATAAAAGCTGAAGACACAAATCCTTGCGGTGAACATTCGGAGAACGGGCTCTTTTCGCGGTGATTCGGGGCATTTTTTCGTGCCAGCATTTTGTGACCGCTGCCAAAGATCGTTTGGAGAGTTTATTCGGAAAAAAAAACTATCTACGGGATTTATTGGGACGACGAATAAGTTCTTGCTGTTTTCCGGCAGATGGAGAAGTACCAAAGCAAGCTTGAAATTGAATGTATGTCGTTTCGCCGAAGTGTAAAGAACTTTTTCTTTTCATAGTGTTAGACATGTCAAATTTCGTGCCAAAAAAGAGTTTTTGCAGGGAATTTTACCGTACTACTTTATTTAAAAAAATCTGCAGCTGAGGCACACAGAATTCTTGTTAAGGGGGGATTGTCTTTTTTTTCGCAAAATTTACCGCTTTTTGGGAATTTTTTTGTGAAGAAAGTATACAGCGGAAAACTTGTGAAACTTGGCATATAGTTTTATTGATCTGTTTACTGCATACAAAAAATTTTTTAAACAATTTCATCAAAAAATCCGCCTCCCACCCCCCTCGACGCGCGATGGTCCTTTTTTGATGGTGTGCACGATTTCTCAAAACCTATTCAACCGATTGCCTTCAAATTTGGACAGAATGCTCAGCTGACATCCTTTTATCGTTTGACGAAGCAAAACAGCAATACGTTTAATAGTTTTTTATTTATAACAAAAAATCGATCAATTTTTTTCGAAAAATCGATACTTCAAGTTCAAAACGTCACCAAATCGTCAATTTTTTTTTCCCCTTCATCGAACGATAGCTATATGTGTCTAAAGTAAAATGCTTTTTGGGTTTTTGTTGCAAGATGAACGTGAAGGCTGTAATCGTGCACACCATCAAAAAAGGACCATCGCGCGTCGAGGGGGGTGGGAGGCGGATTTTTTGATGAAGTGGTTTAAAAATTTTTTTGTATGTAGTAAACAGATCAATAAAACTATATGCCAAGTTTCACAAGTTTTCCGTTGTATACTTTCTTCACAAAAAAATTCCCAAAAAGCGGTAAATTTTGCGAAAAAAAAGACAATCCCCCCTTAAGACTCACGGCGACCATGCTCTGTTGGAAACAACATGCAGAGATTGGTTTAGACGCTTGAAAAATAATAATTTTGATGATTTGAATTGGAGGCATTCATGAAGACTCATGTCAGACGCTAGCTGAACTTGCAGAATCATTAGGTGTTGATCACACAACCGTTGCGCAACGTTTGAAAGCATTAGGAATGATTTTTTAAGGGGCTATACCAGTGTGACACTTTCAAAAAATCGATTTTTTTGTTGCTTTTCTCGACAGTTTATACTCTCAAGAATATCATTATCTTTTATATCATTTATATCAATATAATGTTATCTTGCAAAAATCGATAGTTGAGTCTTTAAACGCGTTTTTCTCGTAATGAGATTTTTCAAATTTGCTGACATTGTAACTCAAAGAGCAATTATCCGATTGGCTTGAAATTTGAACTGAGCACTCTTGAATATATTTACCCTACAATGACGTAGGATATTTTTGATTGGATGAAAATTGACGATTTGGCATTGAAAAAAAACGACCATGTTATAGGCAAGAAAACAGACTTTTTTCATAATTACGCCATTTTGTTAGATTTTGATATTTTTCGAAAATCCTACGTCATTGTACAGGAAATACCTTCCAGTTTAACGAAAAATTTTCCTTTTCGGTTTCAGCTACTCAATCGGCCGGAATCATGTCAGCAGTGAAGGAACTTTTTTTTTGGCGCCTCCGAAGGCATAAGTCGCTTGGATCTCAATATTTTTCTATGAAAAAATGACGTAATATAAGGCAAATATAGCCAAATATATTTTTAATTTTCCGAAACATTTAATTGAGTACTTTTCTTCCAAAAAAATTCCTGCAAATCACCCAAATTTTCAGCGTTCACACTGGTATAGCCCCCCAAGGTAATCCTATCGCTTCACACTAGTCATACCACTGATCATACTTGAGACTTTCACAATTTATATTTTCAACATATGCAAACAAAAATAATTTGTTATAACTAAAATGTTCCATGTGTAAACTGTTCAACGAATGTTCACATTTAATGAGAAAAATGAAAAAATAGTTATTCCAACGATTCGCGCAGTATTTCTAGGTTTGATATTTGGCAACATTGGTTCTATCTCCGTCTCTTTTTACTCAACCAGGCGAGTTTAACCTCCATGCTTTTCAACGTCGAACTGTCAAAACAGTGTCAGGTGCGGGAAATATGAAGCATTGTATTCGGGCCACGACTGGTGAAAAGCGTGGAACATTTGTGTCGGCGAAATATGTCGGTTAAAAATGAAATATGTGTGGAAATTCGAATGAGTGAGATGAGGTTAGGACTACAGTCAG
Organism: Ophion ellenae; assembly: GCA_963210295.1. Classification (NCBI taxonomy): domain Eukaryota; kingdom Metazoa; phylum Arthropoda; class Insecta; order Hymenoptera; family Ichneumonidae; genus Ophion; species Ophion ellenae. The sequence continues at coordinate 8,908,839 of OY723387.1, read as the reverse complement.
CTGTTGCCTTGCTGTCACGTCTCTTTATCGTAGCAAGTGGTATTAAATCCAATACCGGAAGTTCGAATTAAACTTGATATTACATAAAAATTAGGTCAATGAGCGTGATTTTTTTCGAGAGCATTGGATTAATACAAGTGTTAATTATGTAAACCTGATTATTTTTAAGAATCCGATGGATTCCCACTATTATATACACTTTTGTAGTGACCCACAGTGGTTTCAAACACCGAAAAGCTGGCCAAAAATCGAAATCATCGAAAAAACGGATGGTGGTGGGTATATATAGGTTTTGGGGGTCGCTGAATCCGAATCTGATGTTAGTTTTTCGAAAAAAAAATGAGTCAAAAAGTCAAAAACAAGATGGCGGACCAAAAAAAAATTTATATCAACTTTAAACAATAAAAAATGATGTTATAAGGAGTTTTTGAGGTCGCTAAATCGAAATTTGACATCAGTTTCATAAAAAAATGCAAAACAAAGCCAAAAAAAAGATGGCGGACCAAAAAAAATGATTATAATTGTAAAAGATAAAACCTGTTGATTAAGGGGTTTTCGACGTCGCTGAATCAGAATTTGACATTTAATCAACTTGGAAAAAAAATTTAATTAAGTTTTTTGAAAAAAATAATTTATTGTTTATAACAAATTCATTGTTTATAATGTCGAAATCATTGGTAGTATGTATACTCAACATTAAATAACTTAAACAAATTTATTTTGACGATATTGGGCTTCATATAACGTGAAAATCATATTTTTAGCCATTTTTTTAAGTAAATTTTCAAATTGCATTTTCTCAATTCTGGGCAAATTCGGGCAAAAGTTATTGGCGTCATAATTCAGTGCTATGATGCCCTTACCATATGCAATTAATTTCAGCCCGGGATCTAGCGGGACTTTCGAGAAAATGAGAAAGTAAAAGTGGCATAAAAATGACGAAATTTTGTGATTTACAAACAATAATATATAAACAATGTACAAGCACTTAAAATTTCAAACAAAACGTATTTTACTAACCTCAGATATCCCTCTCTTCGAAACAATTCACTTCACCATGAATAATTAACACTAACTTGTCTAAATTAAATGTTTAAGTGAGAAAACACGTGACATTCACGAAATTTAACCTTAACTTCACGACGCCACGCTGCCAACAAGTGTGTATTATTGGCATTGGTAATGCTGCGTTCTTAAAGTACAGGTACCAACCTAACATATGGCACACAAAAAAGTCCTATATTTAGTAACGCGATTTTCCCTACTTTTGGCCAGCTTTTCGGCGTTTGGAACCACTGTGCGACCGGAAATTGGGTTTTTGCATGTCGCCTCGGAATTCCTTCACAAAAGTACGCAATTTTTTTTTCTCTCTGTAAATAAGGTCGATAACCGACCCTGAAATTTTACAGAGCCGATTATTAATATATTTAGTGAAGATTCAAAAAAGAATGAAAATTATATGGTTTGAAGCCTGGCGGTAGGATTGCCTTAAAACAAAGTAACAATTTTCACGAAAAAACAGCGAGAACTTATTCAACATCGCAATATCTTGTTTTTCCTACATCGTTGATACACTATTCAAAAAAGAAGTCTGCCAAATCTTCAGAAAAAGTGTAATTTATCGTTAGAGTTATTCAGCCTCGCGGGGAAGACGAGCGGTCGCAGTAACTAATTTAGTTCACTTGGTTGGTCCGAGACACGGTCTTACGTACACGTGTGGAAACTTGTAGGGTGGGAACTGACTCACAAGGAATATCGCTTTAGGCGGTTATCCCATGTGACTGGTCCAAAGAATCGAAACATGTTTTTTGCACAAATTGTAATTGAACTTTTAAACGCATTTTGCTGAAAATTTTATTTTTTGAATTGGTGCCCATGATATCTCAAAAACTATTGAACGGATTTCACTCAAATTTTTATGGTATAGTCAGCACATCTCTAGTTCTCAACTGAACTAGATATCAGAATATTTCTGATATCTGCCGTAGTTTTTTTCAAGCTGAAAAAGTCTAAAAAAATTACGAAATTTGGAACTTAACTTTTAAAACCATGTCAAAAAATCAATTTTCGATATTTCTTCTTTACTCTAATTTCGGCGATAGCCTCAGGTGTACATTTAACTTCCGTTCGATTTTTTTTTATTTCAGATCCGCAAAACCTCCGGAATCATGGCAGCAGTCAACCAACTTTTTTTACGCATGTCTTCCGAACGGTGCAAAGTCGATTTAACTTGTTATTTTTGTTCGATAAAATTCTGCAGGACTGTAATATTGTTAATAAATGTGTGGTGAAAATTCAAAGATAGTGTATTTTAACCCTCAGTAGACACACATGGGTCTGTGGTGTCCGGCCGTTTCTAGAAATTGATAGGTCCCAACGGTTAGTCCATGAAATAACAATAATAAAGATTATTTTTAATCCATTACGTAATGCACGCTCTCTTTCCACTGATCTCAAACTACTGTCCTGATTTTTTTCCGGCTTTCTAAACGAGTCCAAGTATGGTAAAAAACGGTAGGGAACCGTAGACCCATGTGTGTCTTGGGAGGTGCGCAAATTATAGTGCGTCTACTGAGGGTTAATGGTACATCAGAAAAAATGCCCCCAAAAAAGCGAAAGAAAGCTGTCACATGGGATAACCCTGTTGAGGGTCCGCCTCCAATTTTGTTGGAACCCATACATGTGATAAAGCATTAAGGGGGGAGATACCTTTAGGCGAGGAACAAATTTGCTGATTTTTCATGATTTTTTATAACGAGGAAAGATTTCTTCAGAATTTTTCTAACTTAGGGTATGTTTTATGACTACTTTTGGCTGTGACATGCGATTTTTTTAACACTTCGTCTGTAAACCTGGGTATTTCGGGTCCGAGCCGAAACTACTTTTCTACCGAGTTGCTTCTTTGTCCAGCAAAAATATACGAAAAAAAAATTATTTTCCTACAATTTTATGATTGATATTTTAAATTGAACTTTTCGAGCACTAGCACGAAATTTTTCGAAATTTTTCGAATGCATTAACCGAGTGAAAAAACGGCAGTACTTTATACACCTGGGTTTACAGACGGAAGGTACCGGAAAAACGTTTACAGACGAAGTGTTAAAATTAATCTTAAAAAATCGCGGAGGTATGGCACCGTTTACAGTTTCCAGACCTGTATGCAAGAAGAAAAAAAAACGATATTCATTCGCTATTTATATCGTATCGGCTATCGTCTGACGAAAGATCTTTTCCATTGCCGTTCACAACGTTAATAACAATAACCCAAACTTATCGTGAAAAATTGTCGAGAAAAATAAATTTATTTTTCTTCGCCGACGAAAATAAAAACCAATAGGAAAATAATATAAAATAAAATAAAAATCGTAATAATAAATAAAATAAAATAAAACGCGTAATAATAAATAAAATAAAATAAAAAGCGTAATAATAAATAAAATAAAATAAAAACCGTTATAATAAAATAAACAATAAAAACTCTAATAATAAAAAGATTTTCAAAATCCGAGAAAAAGTAAAAAAATAAACTAAAAAAGGCTCCGACGCCGATATTCGTTACGATATAATTCCCGAATGAATTTCGTCTGTTTCAGACCAACCAGGTGGGCGGAATGAGGTCCATCTTCCGTTCCCTCGCTTTAACTACGATCCTAAATATCTCTGACAATTATTTATACTTTCGCATCAAACTTTACAAATATTTTTGTCAAGATGTACACTGAAGTTGTGCCAAAAATAAACCGAATCGCGCGACTAGTTTTCTCGCAATTAATTCCAAAAAGTTCCACCATTTTTTTCTCTCACTGTAGTCTGATCCCCGGAGTGAAACATTTCCCGGAAAGCCCGCTCGCTGAATATTTACCACCTTTTCCGTACGAGCAAAGGGGGAGGATTCGTATCGATCAAGGGATCAAGCGTTTATGAGAAACTTTTTCTCCGGCGCTTTGCCCCAAATCTCCGTCGTTATGTACGTATCTCATATATTCTTTTTTTTTCTTTCGTCCCTTCCGAGCCATTTCCCGCCAAAACCATTTACAGTTCACCCTCGGTCCTCTCTTATGCCGCGCATGTTTTTCCAATATTATTCATACGCTCGCAAATGGCCTTTGTGCTCTTTCACATTACTTTCTCCCTAATCGCTATTCGATTACTTTTTCTTCATTTTCAATCGAATTGGAGACAATTAATCGTACTAAGTAACGATTGCGTCGACGAGATGCAACGCATTTCGATCTGCCGCAAAATCGCCAGTCTTGCCTTTTTTTCTTCATTGTTCGAGTACGAGAAAGTTTATGGTCGGGGAAAACAAATAGAGAATTGGTTTGGAAATAATTTAGCGGGAGATGAACAATAATATATTTGGTTGATAAAAAATAATATTTTGATAGAGAAATATTCTTAGAATTTTTATTCTGCGAATACATTTTTCGTTCTTTTTTTAAAGGATTTATCGAGCAATTTTACGTATCTGAAAATATGCGAAAAAAATTATTCGACGGTATTTAAAAAGAAATATTTTGGAATTTTTCAAGGATTTTTACGTATTTAAAAATGCGAAAAAAAAAATTCTACGAATACATTTTTTATTATTTTATTTTCAAACTTTTATTCCTAGAATAAATCAACTTTATTAGTTAATTGGGAAAAATGAGATTTTCTTTTTAATAAACCGACGCTAATTCGCTTAAAAAAAGGTCCTGATTTTTTGCCTAAAAAATGGCTCTCATCTCTTATCGTAATATAGATTTTCGTTTTGTGTATTCTGCAAATTATACGTCATCTTTGAATCTAGTGAGCCTTTCTTGTACTCGCTAATAAAAAGAGCAAAAAGGCCGATTATTGGAGCTGTCAAGTTGCGTTTTTTCTCACCTTTTCGTAGGCTCGGTAATTGTGTTTTGGAATCGTTACATTTCCGGAATTCGATCACATTTGTTACTTAATCTTCCAATATTTTTTCAGCCACGCCCCAATGCTCTACCCCATGGGCAATACAATATCCGAGTAACCAAAAGCGACAAACTGAAATTAGAAGAAACGATGTTTTCTCAAAAATGCAACGAAATCGTCTAAAACCAAAATTTCTCAAGAAGAATTATCGATTTGTAATAAAAATTCCACATAATTTAATGATTTCGAAGTTTGCAAGCGTTGGAAGGCAACGGAAATTAATTCTGTTCAATTGATAAAATTTAGTTTCGGCCGATTCGACAAGTTACGAATATCTCTGGAATACTTTTACGTGTTCTCATTAGAGATTTACTACCGAAATTTACAAAAAAAATGGTTTTTGGCAATGATAAAAATAAAGAAGTCAAAAATTAATTTAAAAATAACAATAATCTCTCTTCGTAAAAAATAAAGATTATTCTTCCACCGAACACCCGCAGATTCTTCCTCCACCATTTTTCGAAGCTGCACACCCCTCAAAATTTTCAAATTTTACTAAAAAAATACTATTAAACCTTAAAAACCCGCCCTTAAAATAATCTTTCAAAAAATGCCTCAAAGGAGTAAAACCATTTATTTCAATATCGAATAATCGACGAAAAAATGACAAATGGATCGAGTTCTCAAAGCAGCTGAGATTACGAAAACTTTGGGCAGACCGTGGCTGTGAATATTGACGAAGACATGAGTGTTAAGATTTTTCCTGGGTTTTTTAAATTATTTTTATTTGCTGACTAGCGATCGAGCCTTTGACGATCGTCACCATTATAATATATTTCGTCTCGGGACGATTTTTCTTTACGTTGTTTGTTTTCCGTAAGACAGAACATATCGACATACCTATATAGATGCGTGATTACGCGTTATATAATTTTAATATTCTCTCAGTACGATACGCTAAGTGCGATTATAAAAAATAGAAACAACGATAATTTATAGAAGTTTTACGTCGTACACGTATACGTTACATATACATACATATATATGTATATATGTGTGTATATATATATATATATATATATATATATATATATATATATATATATATATATATATATATATATATATATATATATATATATATAATATCGAATTGTTGTCTCGGAAAATTGAACGATTCGATGATCTTGATTCGTTTATCGTAACCTGGTCGTTGTCATCCTCGTCTCTCTCCTCCTTTTCCTGCTATAACTTCCTCTTCTTCTCGTCCTTCCTATTTGGGCAGCAACGTAGTGGCAGTAGTCCTTGGGGTATTGTGAAAAGACCTCCTCTACCGTAGAATCAAGAGCCCCGTTACAACGAGAAGTAGAAGGGAGGCGGTGGCTCTTCGACTCGATCCCGCTACAATGAAATCACGAATTACGTTACCCGAGCCACCCTACTATTACACTGGGATTGTAGGCTCCATGTATCTTTATCTCTGTCCTTTTTTTCGTCTTTCTAGGTGTTTAAATATTTTTATCTCTCTGAATTTCTACTTCCCTTTTGCTCTTTCGCTTAGTGTCTGCCTCTGTCTCTTTTTTACGGCCTCGAAGTTTGCATAGTTGGAACGCAAGGAAAAAAAAAATTCTATTTTTCACTCGCAAATCACTGGCAATATTTGTTTCCGAATTTGCGTTGTAAATTTGAAAAGAATCCTAAAGAATAGTTGAGTGATTTTCGTAGCCTGGAAGCACCCAAAATTTGGAATGATAACGAGTTGGTTGTTGAAAAAAAAAATTTCGTCGCTTTCCGGCGATGCAAACTTCGACGTCATCATTGGCATAGCCAGGCACCAGTAGGCCCCCCATAGATATTCGGTGCCCCTCTAGAAAAAAATTGATCCAAAATAATTAAATTTGAATAATCGATCAATTTTATTGGTTTCACCCAAGCAAGGATGAAGGAATAAAGTAATAAAATTTTTATTGTTTTCTTCGTTGTAAATGCGTAACTTGTATGAGAAGTAGCTATTTCATTAGGTGAATTGAAACTTTTAAAAAGTTAAAAAAGTACGCGAGGTAATTCAAAAATCCCCTTGAAAACATTGTTGTTTGCTTTACCTTATAAAAAGTTATGGTTTACCTTACAAATAATAATAATTTGTTTAAATTCAAACAGTGGGTTCATTATGGTCCATTAATCAGCCGTAGAAAAAATCTAATGTAATAGCCAATTACAATGTACATAAGATGCATTACGTAACTTAAATGGATATTCAACAACTAACAAGGAACATCACTTAAGTGTCTGCCTCCTATTTTGTTTAAACTCATATATAAAATAAAGCATTGAAAATTATTAAACACGTAATTTTTTTTATCTGCGGAAAAACAGTTGTAAGGTGAGAAACCGCCCCTCAAAAGAAGCGTGTCGGGGGTGGTTTTGAAGTTTCATCCATGAGCAGTACACCGATCTGAATGGAACAAAAATGAAACTTCTTTTCATGTAAAGCGATGAAAAATCCACTATAGAAGTATTGAAAAAAAATTGAATTAAGGGGTGATCCACCCCACCATTTGCCTTCTTCTCACCCTACAGGTGGGAGGGTTGCATGAAAATGAATAAAACCGGTATCATTTTGAAGAGGGATCAAAATTCAAGTTTACGTGTTTTTGCATTTGTGCCGGACAGCAAACTTAAGGGGGCTAAACCACCCATTACATGAATTTATTTATCACAGTCGTGTTTTCTGTGCTTAAAATGTATCCGCAGATTCAAAATATTCCTATAAGCTACAATTTAATGTTTTCTCTTGGTTCGAAATTATTTCGTTCGTCTCAAGGGTAAAGTACCCCTTCTGAGTTTCTTCCCATTCACAGTTCCAAAAAATGTTCCACTTATTTCGGTGGAACTGCTACTATTGCATCGATAATAGGAATTTTATGTTTGTGTATGCATTAAGTGATGGATATTTGGTGGAACACTTAAGTGATGGTTCATACACAACCAGAAGTAAACATTAAACTGTGAGATCAACATTTACTTCCAAGCAATAGATAATATAATTGTAAATCTAAAATGCCGATTCGAGAATGTACCGTTAGCTCATGCAGTTAGCACCTTTTTTAAATTGAATATGAAGAACGGAGAGGATTTCATGGATATATATCATCAATAATTATTAAAACATGGAAAACTGAAGAGTGATTTTTCACAAGTAATTTACGAATTATTGCAACAAACAACATCCCATTTGTTGCTGTACTCATCATTATCATCATGAACATCTAGTAGTCGAAGAATACAAAATTTTTTCCATTCGAACTTTATTTTTATTTCGGCCCGTTCACGAGCTATAGAAAGAACAAAGTTTTAAAGGGTGCGTTGACCCCTTACGAGTGTCGTTCCTCGAAAAGGAGAAAATTTGTATCGACTGTTTTGATTGATTGTACTTTATTTGTAACCCATTTTTATTTCTACAAATTTTCGTTCATGCCGCACGGTAAGAACTTTGAACGTTTGCCTTTCAAGAGGGGGACTGTTGAGGGGGGCTGGAATGTGGCAATTGCGTCATAAAACGAACACATATTGACGAGAATTTAGACCAAAATGCCAAAGGGCTAGTTGATTATACGTTCTTGGCTAAAAAATCAACGGGCAGTTTCAACCCCTTAATCGTGAGATATCGGAAAAAGAAAAAATCCGTATCCGCACTTTTTCATTCTCTACATGTATGCAAATTTACATCCCAATTGATTAAAAATTCTCGGAGATACGGTTGAAAAAATTGCATTTTTGCAATAAACAATATGAAATTTGTTGCTATCTGCATCGTTCTCATCTCCAATGTATAGTACACGAAAAAATAAACATTGCTGCAATTTGAAGTTTTTTCATATCTCGTACCGTTAAAACGTTATCGACGAAAAACGAAAAACACCCCAATTTTCGAGGGTGCGTTTCAACCCTTAAAAATCGGGTTCCGCCGATATAAAAAAATACGTGTCGCCTATCTTTACCCATTTTACAAGCATGCCAAATTTCATCGAAATCGGAGACATCGACCTCGAAGCGACGGTCATGAAAAAACATACTTTCATTTAAACATGATGAAATAAATTCTGGAAATTTGAGAAAGCACACTCAAAAGAAGTGCTGCCCTAACTTGTATAAACTTTTTCAAGCAGCAATAGCACTCCCAGTGAGCTACGCAGGCTGTGAGAGGAGATTATCTGCCATGAGGCGGATAAAAGCGTGGCTTAGAAGCACAATGCTTCAGGAACGATTTTTTCACATGTCACTGCTGGACATGAATAATGATATTGTTGGAAAAAAAATTTCAACTAAAAAAGTGTTGGGCCAATTTGCAGATGAGAGCAAAGACTTACTTGATTGAGTACCTACTGGAAGTGAAGTTTAAAGACTGGTTACTGGGTTAAAGAATGAAGAAAAATTAATTGATTTTTTTAAGGTATTGCAAGAGTTTGATATTAATGTTGCCATGAAGGTGTCATTGAAGCTTCATATTTTATGTGTGGTACGTGATTATCGACTATTATATAAATTTTACAATATTTGAAAAAAAGATGATTGTGAACGAAACCACTTTTTTGCCGGGCCGGTTATCAGGCCGGCACCCCCATTGCTGGCTAATAATGAACGCCATCCCCTTTTTCCTCGCTCCTTGTCTCCAGTGTCTTTATTTTTTTTCCAATTATTCATTAACTCAGCTCTCTTTTTCCCTCGTCCTACGACCCTGCAACTCTTTCTTCATCTTCCATCGCCTTTTTCCATTTTTATCGTCTTTCCTCTACCTTTCCCAATCTCGCCCTTTTTCTCTCTTTCCTTTTCTCCCTCCCTTCCTTCCCTTCATTTGTGTCTTTTTTCCTTTACCTTTCCCAATCTCTCTCTATCTCTTCTTCCGCCCTACGTTCCTGTACCTCTTTCTTATCTCCTTTCGCCTTTTGCCATTTTTGTCGTTTTTCCTCTACCTTTTTCAATCTCGCCCTCTTCCTTGCTTCCCTTTTCTCCCTCCCTTCCTTCCCTATATTTGTGTCCTTTTTCCTTTACCTTTCCCAATCTCTCTATTTTTTCTTCCACCCTACGTTCTTCCAACTCATTCTCTCTCTCCCTCCCCTCTCTCTCTCTCTCTCTCTCCCTCTCTCCCTCTCTCTCCCTCTCTCTCCCTCTCTCTCTCTCTCTCTCTCTCTCTCTCTCTCTCTCTCTCTCTCTCTCTCTCCTCTCTCCTCTCTCTCTCTCTCTCTCTCTCTCTCTCTCTCTCTCTCTCTCTCTCTCTCTCTCTCTCTCTCATCTCTCTCTCTCTCTCTCTCTCTCTCTCTCTCTCTCTCTCTCTCTCTCTCTCTCTCCTCTCTCTCTCTCTCTCTCTCTCTCTCTCTCTCTCTCTCTCTCTCTCTCTCTCTCTCTCTCTCTCTCTCTCCCCCTCCCTCCCACTATCTTATTTTACCTCCACCTACTGTCTCCCTCTCTCCCCTTTTCTCTCCGGCTCCCCGAATTCTCGGCCCTCGCATTATTGGACGTGGATAAGGAGATGTCGGATGAAATGAGCAGGGCGGATATACATTTCGTCAAATGGCAGCTCGTAAAGCGTTATTTCGTATGTAGGTGAGAGACGCGGATATCACGATTGCCGGCAAATCGATTTACCTAAAATGTGCTCGGCGTGCGTGTGACCCTGGGCCCTGGTCTCTCTGCTCTCCATTACCGGCGCCTTGTAGGGCTTCTCGCCCTCTATACTCTGCTCATTCGTCTTCCAATAAACGGTCGCTATCGTAGCCAAACACTTAATCTTCATGTCGCCCCGTTTGAAGTGTTTTCTCTGCAGGCGAAATTCAAGACCCAGCACTGCGGTCTCCAGACCCTCGCGATCAACGTCGATTATGTGAGGTCCCCGTAACCACTGCGAGTCGACCTGCGCACGTACAAAGAGAATTTAAAGCCATCTATTTCGAAACTTTGACGCTATGCTTTATTTTTTTCTTCTTTCGCTGCTTTTCTTTTCTTTCCCTCGGTCGCCATTTCATCATTTATAATGGTTCGATTTTTATCTCGAGAGCCGCTTTAATGCATCGGACCACGATAGCTCGGGAACTCCGGGGGGCGAGAGTTCTTTTCGTTCAGCGTCCTCACGCTCGTACAATATGTATAGGGTGTCTCAAGATGACCTGACATTATGGTGTATTGATAAAACGTATTATTTATTTGAGAAGTAAGAATACTCTTATTTGAAGGCGGGATATAGATTCAAAACGATCAAAAATCGTTTTCTTTTTTTTCTCTTTAAACGATAGAACTATATATGTAAAATATTTGCCCAAAGTTCGAAAGCGAAATTCTAAAAACTTCAAACGTTACAGCCCGTCAACGCTGAGCCTCACCGCTCGGATTCGGAGCGGGCGAGAACTTCAAACGCGTTTTTCCCAAAACTGCATTATCGAAATTGGCGTGCAGGATTACTCAAGAACTATTAAGCCGATTGAGTTGAACTTGGCAGAAATATTGATAATATTGGTACCTTCTACTTGACGAGAATTGTTTTTGAAAAATTGGAAAAAAACTACTTTTTTAATCCCCTTTTTCAGAAATGTTGCGTGAAATTTTTTTTTTTTTGTAAATGCGTGCTATTTTCTTAAATATGCATTTTCTTCATTTTGATTACCGTCACATAGAAACTATACTTGTTCTAACTGAAAAAATCGTTGAACTTTTTGCAAACCAATGTCTACGGGAAGCTAGACTGCACGCCGATTCGCAACTCCCGCGGCGACCTTGCTGTAACACTCTCTCACAGCTCCGCCATTTTGATGATGAATTCATTTTAAAAAAGTGTTTCGTAATACCTCAAATATACTAATAAAGTATACCTAAAGTTTGATAATTGTAGAATAACTATGTCTTAGTTTCAAAAATCCCTCAATATTGCTTATTTTTTTCCTGTCTAAATGTTTTATCCCGCCTTAAGGGATCATCCCACTTTATCAACTTCAAAAGGACGATTTTTTGTGGATTTCAAAAATTTCAATAAGATCGGAGCGGTCTAACAAGAAACATCCCTCAGGTGTCCGCCTCCGATTTTGTTGAAACTCATATATGTGATAGAGCATCGAAAACTTTGAGACACGTATTTTTTTTCTATCTGCGGAAAACGGATTTGAGGTGCGAAACCGCCCCTCAAAGAAAGGCGTTGTCGAGGGATGATTTTGCAGTTTCACCCAGAAGCAATCCACCGATCTGAATGAAACAAAAACGAAAATTCTTCTAATGAAAAGTGATGAAAAATCCACTGTGAAAATGTTAAGAAAAAATTAAATTAAGGGGTAAACCACCCCTCAATTTGCCTTCTTTTCACCCCACACTTAAGAGGGTTGTATGCAAATTAATAAAACAGGTATCATTTTAAAGGGGAATTGAAATTAAAGTGGACGGGTTTTTGTGTTTTGGGCGGCATAGCAAGTTTAAGGGGTAAACCACCCCTAACATAAATTTATTTATCAAGGTCGTTTTTTCTTTGTTTAAAGTGTATCCGCTGATTTTAAATATTTCTATAAGCTACAATTCCATGTTTTATCATACTTCAAATTTATTACATTCGTCTTACCCTTCTGACGAGAAACATAATTGAAGTATCCGCTTTCGATTTCGTTGAAACCCATATATGTGGTAAAGCATTGCAAACTATTAAACATGTTTTTTTTTGTTTCGGAAAAAAAACGGTGTTAGGGGATGAAACCACCCCTCAAAGTTTCTCCCACAAGCAGTCCACCGATCTGAATGAAACAAAATCGAAAATTCCTCTAATATTAAGCGATGAAAAATCCACTACAAGAGTGTTGATTAGAAATATAATTAAGGGGTAAACCACCCCTCCATTTGCCGTTCTTCACCCCACGCTTAAGAGGGTTGTATGAAAATTGATAAAACAGGTATCATTTTAAAGGGGAATCAAAATTCAAGTTGACGCGTTTTTGCGTTTCAGCGGTACAGAAAATTTAAGGGGGTAAACCACCCCTAACATAAATTTGTTCACCACCGTCGTGTTTTCTGTGTTTAACATGTATCCGCGGATTCAAAATATTCTCCCGCGTTTTTAAATTATTATGTTTTTACATTTTTACATTTTCAGGGTAAACTCTAATTGCTTTAGGTTTGAAGTTTCGCAAAAGGTTTTACGAATTTCGTCAAAACTCCTTTCATTTAATCGGTAATATCAATTTTATGTTTGTGTGTGCAGGCATATTCGTTTTGAGCTTTAGGAGCGGCTCTTTGGGAGTGGCGTCGTGGGGCTACCCCTTACTCATAAGACTCACCTTTTCATATTGTCATAATTATATTTTTGTACCGAAATGTTTCCTCCTCTAATTCAAAAGTTTTGATGAAAGAATCTCCCATGCAAAGATGCAATGCCGTAACAAAAATATATTAACGATACTATTAATAAAATTCAAATGGTATATATAAATATATTTGGTTTGTTCGGTTTTTTATTCCGCGTAAAAAAAAATCATATGCAGATAAATGTTGACGCTTCGATTCTTAAATGCGTCATTATCCTGAATGCTCCCGTTCGGAAATCTTTTATCTCTGTGTATGAAGTTATACAATCAACGAACACACCGATGTTTATTTGCCTTATAACTTATTCTGGAAATTATTATAATTAATGATATAGTAGAAGTGTATGTAAATTCCTATGTAGATGCTTAATGGACGTGCATATTAAAATCGGAAGCGTTTCGAAACGAAAATATGAGTCTTATGAGTGAGGGGTAGCCTCACGTCCCCACTCCCAAAGTACCGGTCCTAAAGCTCAAAACGAATATGCCTGAACACACAAACATAAAATTGATATTACCGATGAAATGAAAGTAGTTTTAACGAAATTCGTGAAACCTTTTGCGAAACTTCAAACGAAAAGCAATTAGAGGGGGTTGCTTACCCTTAAAATGTAAAAATTTAAAAACGTAATAATTTAAAACCGCGGGAAAATATTTTGAATCCGCGGATACATGTTAAATACAGAAAACACGACGGTGATGAACAAATTTATGTTAGGCGTAGTTTGCCCCCTTAAATTTGCTGTCCCGCTGAAACGCAAAAACGCTCCAACTTGAATTTTGATTCCCCTTTAAAATGATACCTGTTTTATTAATTTTCATACAACCCTCTTAAGCGTGAGATGAAAAACGGCAAATGGAGGGTCGGTTTACTCCTTAATTATATTTTTAATCAACACTCTTGTAATGGATTTTTCATCGATTAATATTAGAGGAATTTTCGATTTTGTTTTATTCAGATCGGTGGACTGCTTGTGGGAGAAACTTGAAGGGTGGTTTTATCCCCTGACACCGTTTTTCTGCCGATACAAAAAAACATGTTTAATAGTTAGCAATGCTTTACCACATATATGAGTTTCAACGAAATCGAAAGCCGATACTTCAATGATGTTTCTCGTCAGAGGGGTAGTTACCCCTTAAGACGAATGTAATAATTTTGCAATATGATAAAAAATTAAATTGTAACTTATTATAAAAAATATTTAAAATCAGCGGATACACTTTAAATAAAGAAAAACCGACCATGATAAATAAATTTATGTTAGGGGTGGTTTACCCCCTTAAATTTGCTATGCCGCCAAAACGCAAAAACCCGTCAACTTTAATTTTAATTCCCCTTCAAAATGATGCCTGTTTTATTAATTTGCATACAACCCTCCTAAGTGTGGGGTGAAAAGAAGGCAAATTGAGGGGTGGTCTACCCCCTAATTAAATTTTTTCTTAACATTTTCATAGTGGATTTTTCATCGCTTTTAAATAGAAGAATTTTCGTTTTTTTTTCATTCAGATCGGTGGACTGCTTCCGGGTGAAACTGCAAAATCACCCCTCGAGAAGCCTTTCTTTGAGGGGCGGTTTCCCCCCCTCAAATCCATTTTTCCGCAGATAAAAAAATACGTGTCTCAAAGTTTTCGATGCTCTATCACATGTATGAGTTTCAATAAAATCGGAGGCGGACACCTGAGGGATGTTCCTTGTAAGTATTATTTGTCGAGTTTATTTGAGCGCGCTCTCCGGTGTGCTCTTACTCGAGCGCGAATTTCGAACGCCTTTTTCTCAATACCACTTTTTAAAGAGTGTATTTATTGAACAGTTTAAACCCCATATCGATATCTTTAATAGTATTCTCAGAAAAAATTCACGAAAATAGCGTTTTTTTCATGGTTTCAAAGTAGAATCCTGCCTTAACCGAAATATTACTCAAAAGAGTGTTATTTTTGGAGACTTTTTTCAACAGCCGCCATTTTGTTATTTTTGCATAAAAATTAATAATTTTAGTTCGGTCAGTAGCCACGACCATATTGAACTCATTTTTTTTGGTTTTTGTGTTTCAAATAAATCTACTCAGAAATAACATCAACGAAGCTGACATTGCCTTTTTCCGAGGGGCTATGCGGATGCTACTATCAGCGATAGATAAATTATGTAAAATGAATAAAAATTGTTTTCATACATTTCAAGAGTTATTTTATCAAGCCCAAAAAGATTTACATTAATATCTTCTATACGTACCATACAACAAATTCCCAAAAATACTTAACTTTTTAGCCGTCTAAAGTGGGATGATCCCTCAATACAAGGTACAAACATGGAGGTCATGTGTGGAACACAGTATCCGATAAATGGTCGTCTTGTCCCTGTTTGCAAACGTTCGATCTTTCGACAAAATCTTCAATAACATTTTGGCATAATTGCCGACTAATTTCACTTCATCATTGGCATACACTTTTCCTCCCAGAAAACCCCAAAGTAAGAAGTCCAATGGCGTTAACTCGCACGATCTTAGTGCGCCAATTCACACCAATTCAAGCATTGTTTCGCCCGCAGTGTGGCAGGTTGCGCCATCTTGTTGAAAGAATATGTCTTCCAAGTCTATGTCGTTTATGCCATTCATCGGATATTGTGTTGCACATAAAACCTCCATGTTTGTATCCTATATTGAAATTTAGAAACTCGTACTTTTCAAATGAATAATACGTTTTGTTAAAAAATTTAAATGTCAGATCATTTTGAGACACCCTTTACTTATACAAGGTGATTCAAAACTATAGGGGTTCCCTTGGTAAGCATGTAGGGCAGTGTTTTTCAACCTTCTTGAATACGCGACCCCTTGAGAAGTTGAAAAATTCTAGCGACCCCCCCCCCCAGAGCTGGCAAGGGAAGCTTTGAAATTAGTAGTGCCATTTGCCACTTCCTACCTCTGTGAACTAGTAGTCCAATAAAAGAGACAAAAATTCAGCACTTTCAGCCTAGGATTAGAATTTTTGACTGAAGCGAGATGGTTGCATACTGAAAGTAACCCAAATTAAATGTTGCCCCTCAACTCGCCGCAACCCTAAGAAATAGGGGTTGAAAACTAAAAAATCGCCGTATCTCGATAATTGCTAGCCCGATTGAAAAATGTTTCCACCAAAAGTTGTTTGGAATAATGAAATACATATAAAGTTGCTTGACATCCGACTCCCTATCTTTGAAAATAGCGGCACAAAAACGATTAGAAAATTCAGTGGTACTCTCTCGTTTCTGTGCCACTATTTTCAAAGATAGAGGATTGGACGTCAGATAACTTTACACGTACTTTATTATGCCAAACAACTTTAGTTTGAAGAATTTTTTCATCGTGCTATTAATTATCGAGATACGGCGTTTTTGAGTTTTCAACCCCTATTCCTCGGGGTTGGGGCAAGTTGAGGGGCAACATTTCATTGGGGTTACTTGCAGTATTCAGCCATCTAGCTTCAGTCAAAATTCTAATTCTACGCTAAAAGTGCTGGGTTTTCGTCTCTTTTACTGAACTATAACGTTCTCTTCAATGGTGAACAGAAAAACTAAGAAAATAAATAGGCTCCAATCAGAAAAGAAGATTGGATCACCAATCAGAAGAAGATTTGGTTATTTGCATCTCAAAAATAGAGCCACGACTCAACAAATTATTAAAAAATAAACAGGCACAGCCCTCTCACTGAAATTGTATTTTCATTGTTGTGTGGGACCCAATATCCTTGCTTTTTACCTTTACTTGGCTTGCGACCGTGACCCCCCAAGCAAGACTTTGCGACCCCCCTGTGGGTTGCGAACCACACGTTGAAAAATACTGATGTAGGGTGTCATTGCGAGCAAAAATTTTTTTTGTCGTGCGATAAAAATTGACCGAGACATTAGCGTTCAAAGTCCGAGGCTGAGTAAACAACTAGTTGCTGACACGCCTTTTTTTTTTATTAAAGAATTAAGGGGCAGTTTACAAGGTAAAGAAGAGCTTATGGCCGAAAATCCCCGAGGAAGATGAGGGACAACTGCATGGCCCCGGGATAGTAGATTAATCGGTAGGTCATCCAGACACAAAATTGTCGAGTCTTGAAACTTTAAGGGGGAAGATATCTTTAGGTGAGGAAAAAAGTTGCCGATTTTCATATTTTTATTTAAGGAAAGATTTTTTCACCTTTTTTGAGTTTCAGGGTATGTTTTATTGCTACTTTTGGCTGTTACATATTTTTTTAAATTCTTAATCTCTACAAATGGGGGAGGTATAGCAGGGTCTTCGAAAGTGCATTTTCAGAACTGGCGTGATGTATAGCTAAAAAACAAATGGACAGTTTCTGATGAAATTTGGTATAACATTTTCTAACCTCATTGTCTAAAACATTACAATATATGTTTTTGAAAATTAAAAAAAAAAGTAATAAGAATAATAATAATAATCGAGTTTTATTTACATAACTTGCTTTACAAGTTTTTTACAAAAAGTTTCCGATTTGTTTATACACATTTTTCTTATAACTACCTTAATTCTATGCTCTACCCCGCATACTCCTTTCCCTCGTAAAAAGAAAAAGTATGTTTTTATTGCAAAATATAGCCGTCTTTCGGCAAATTAAATCTTTTTATTTCAAAGCGTACCATTTAATCGATTTCTAACATTTCTCGCTCTTTTTTCATTCATATTCTGAGTATGAGTGTTAATGAAAGAAAAATCTTCGTTGGTTTTTGCAAATTAAGGCGTCATTCCATATCCTGATATCTGCCATAATTGTTTTTAAGCTAAAAAAATCGAGAAAAAAATTACGAAACTTGGAACTTAACTTTTAAAACCGCGCAAAAAAGTCAATTTTCGATATTTTTATTTAGCTATAGTTTCGGCGATAGCCTCATATGTACAAATTCAAATGCCGTTTGATTTTTTTTCTGATGAGCAAAACCTCCGGAATCATGGCAGCTATCAACCAACTTTTTTTACACGTGAATGTCTTCCGAACAGTGTAAAGTCGATTTAACTCGTTATTTTTTGCTTGATAAAATTCTGAGGGACTGTAAAAATGTTAATAAATGTGTGGTCAAAATTCAATGATAGTATGTTTTGATGGTTCACAAAAAAAAATTCTCAAAAAAGTGTAAAAAATAGCCGTCACATAAGATGACCCCCTTAATTGCGCCGACGCGACGTGTCACGCCGTCTGATAAATTTTTAAGATTTTTCGCAGCCATTTTTAAAGATTAATTTTACAAAAATACCATGCAACAGCCAGAAGTAGTAACAAAACATACTCTAAGTCTCACGAATGGTTAAGAAATTTTTCCTCAAAAAAAAATCATGGAAATCGGTCATTTTTTCCACGCCTAAAAGTATCCCTCTCCTGGAAATCATTTTTCTTCGGATTATATAATTCTTAGGATGTTTCTACATATGAACCATATAATTCTTGCGATGTTCACACATCATTTAAGGCGGGATATTCATTTAGACAGGAAAAAATATGCAACATTGAGGGCTTTTTAAACTAAGAAATAATTATTCTACAATTATCAAACTTTAGTTATACTTTAATCGTATATTGGAGTATACAAAACAATTTTTTTAAATTAATTCATCATCAAAATCACGGAGCTGTGGCAGAGTGTTACAGCAAGATCGCCGCGGGAGTTGCGAATCGGCGTGCAGTCTAGCTTCCCGTAGACTTTGATTTGCAAAAAAGTTCAAACATTTTTTCAGTTAAAACATGTATAGTTTCTATGTGACGGTAATTAAAATGAAGAAAATACAAATTTAAGATAATGGCACGCATTTACAAAAAAAAAATCAACATTTCACGCACCATTTCTGTAAAATGTGGATTAAAAAAGTAGTTTTTATTTCCAATTTTTCAAAAGCAATTCTCGTCAAGTAGTACAGTCGTGCTGTCGCTGAAAAATCCCGGAGTCGGAGAAAATTAGAATAAGGCTAGTTTTTTGACAGGTGTTTTTCTTGGTGCTGCGGGTGCTAAATGCATGTTTGCCTAAAAATCGGGGTGTAGGGTTTTTTTAGGGGTTGAAAGGAGATGGTAGTGGATAAATGCCGAACTAAAACCCCTACGAGGTGCGCGCCGTGAGACAAAATGTTCAGAAAAATCCGGGCTTTAGTTTTGTCCACGGCGCTGAAATCGTGGAAGGTCATTTTGGGGGTGAAAAAGTGGGGTGGAATTTTGAAAAATCAGTTTTAATTCAATAACACTTTAGAAAAAAATCGTACACTTTTTGTACAAATGGGAAAGTTGTAGCCCTTGAAAAGGCACGTCGATCGAGTATTTGATCATCACTCTCCGATAATATGTTCACCCCCCCAAAAAATGGTTAAAATACAACAAAAAAATTATTTATTTAATAACTCAAAAAACAATCGATTTTTCGGGTATGGTTCAAGTATACGAAACGTAGAGAATAATGTTCTCTATATTTTCGTTTCTATGGACCACCCTTGAATTTTGATTTTCCAATCCCTTTCGGAGGTTGAAAATTCAAAATGAAATTCTGGGAAAACTATTGACCGCACGAATTCGCCGCCGTGGAAGAATTTGTAGCTTGAGCCCTCAGCTACATTTTTGCCCATAGCGCCAAACTTGTATCTCTTTATTTTCGGTCAATAGTTTTCTCAGAATTTCGTTTTGAATTTTCAACCCCTGAGAGGGGTTCGAGCAAAAGCAAAATTCAAGGGTAGCCCATAGGAACGAGAATATCGAAAAAAATATTCTCTACATTTCGTACATTTAAACCGTCCCCGAAAAAATATTGTTTTTGAGTTATTCAATAAACAATTTTTTTGTTTATACTTCAACAATTCTTTTGGGGGGTGAAGATATTATTGGAGAGGGATGATCAAATACTCGATCGACGCGTCTTTTCAAGGGCTTCAACGTTCCCATTTGAACAAAAATTGTATGAATTTTTCCTAAAGAGTTATCGAAGGAAAAATGATTTTTCAAAATTTTACCCCACTATTTCACCCCCGAAATGAACTTCCACAACTTCGGCGCTGTGGACAAAAATAAAACCCGAATTTTTCTGCACATTTCGTCTCCCGGCGTCGACCTCGTGGGGGTTGCAGTTTGGCATTAATCCACCCCCATCCCCTTTCATCCACTAAAAAAAACCCTACACCCCGATTTTTAGGCAAACTTGGATTTAGCATCCGCCACACCTACGAAATCACCTGTCAAAAAACTAGCCTTCTTCAAATTTTTTCCGATCCCAATGTACAGCACGATTGTACCAAAGTAGAATGTACCAATATTGTCAATATTTCTACCAAGTTTCACCTCAATCGGCTTAATAGTATTAAGTAATCCGGCACGCCAATTTCGATAATGCAGTTTTGAGAAAAACGCGTTTGAAGTTCACGCCCGCTCCGAATCCGAGCGGTGAGGCACAGCGTTGACGGGTTGTAACGTTTGATGTTTTTCGAATTTCGCTTTGGAACTTCACGAAAATATTCTACGTATATAGTTCTATCGTTTAAAGAAAAAAAATAAATCGATTTTTCGATCGTTGTAAATGTATAATCCCGCCTTAAGACAATTAAAAAAACGATAAAAATTTTGTTTCCCAAGGGTATATAAGGCCTCAATTTTTTCGGTACGTCTAAATCATCTCAAAGTCATGGTAGTTCCTTGATTCTCTTTTTAAAAAAGTGCACGAGAGATTTGAAAAATGAGGGTTCCCATTTAAAAAGTCAAGTTGATAGTTCGACGCTTTCACTAGCAAAAAAAAACTAAAACGACCGAAATGTAGATCACGACGACCCCTTCAATTTAGTCTCCAACTTCTGTTGTCCAAAATCAATATTCATAGGAGTTCCCGAGCGTCCGATTTCCAGCGACTCACCCGGTACGTACTCCCGATTGGGACGCGTGTCCCGCTCGTATATTTCAATTCTGACGGATGTAAAAAATGGTGATATGGGCGGCGGGGGTGCGACTGCCTCGAGAGGAAAAAAAATTCGAAGCCATCACCGAATCGACCCACCTTGATGGTCGATTCTCCGGCAATTTTCGGCGAAACGGAATCTCAAATGAAGCGCGTCTAGTTTCGATTGTTTTTTTTTTTCAATATGCATGGAACGTACATGTGGTCGGAATGTTTCTGAACGAATAAATGCAGGGATTCAAACGACACGATGTTCAACAGCTTTGCATACTTGTTTTGTCTGTTGCGTTGTTTTTTTCGCGTCAGAGATTTGCATCAACTCCGCGTCGTTGGAAGAAGTTTTTATTTCTTTATTTTTAACCATTTGTTGAATTTTTTGGGTTTTCTAGAATATCTTTTAATATCATCCAACATGACGCGATATTTATTTTCCCCGGAGGACTTTTTTTTCGATCGGAAGCAATTTTCAAGGCAATTTTATTCTTCCCCTTTTTCGTCTTTGAACGGGGCCGGGTTGAAATTCCGAATAGGCCGAAAAAAGGGTTTTTTGGGGATTTTTTTTTCAGAAAAACTACAAAATAAATCGAGATTACAAAAAGGGGGTTTATCATACATATCATTGACTGTACACAATAATTCTTTTGAAGCGATTAATTCCAAAATGGCGGCTGTGCAGCGTTTATCTCAAAACTGCATTTTTTAAGTTGGCCCGAAACATAATTCAGACAATTCTCAACCGATTCACTTGAAATGTTGAATATATCTAAAAAAATACATTGTCTATGAAGTAGGATTTTTTTTATATTGCATAGTTAATTTGTTATTAACAATTATCTGACGATTTTTTAGGCAAATTTTTCACTTTCCAAAAATTTGCCTTAAAAATCGCTAATAACAAATTAACTATGCAATATGAAAAAAATCCTACGTAGTTCCATAGACAATGTATTTTTCAAGATATATTCAACATTCCAAGTAAATCGGTTGAAAATTGTCTGAGTTATGTTTCCGGCCAACTTAAAAAATGCAGTTTCGAGATAAACGCTGCGCAGCCGCCATTTTGAAATTAATCGCTTCAAAAAAATTATTGTATACAGTCACTGATATGTATGATCAACACCCTTTTTTGTAATCTCGATTTATTTTGTATTTTTTTTGAAAAAAAAAATCCACAAAAAGCCTATTTTTTCGGCCTCTAGAGTAGCCTAAGGCCTTAAGACTTGTACTAACATGTATAAAAAACCGAATTTAAAAATAATGTTTTGTTTTTCTCAAATAAATTGTCAAAAATGACCCTTGATTTTGCCCTCTCAAAGGTATATTCCCCCTTAAGGGGGAATGACACCTCATCGCGGTCGGTATGGTAGAACAATTATAGATTCCCAAAAATCTCTGAAACGGCTCTTCAGATCCCGTCGAAACTTTGCCAAACGACGTCAAATAGATAGACGAACTGCTGTCTTCCCCGCAAATTTTCTGAATTTGAGGAAAAAAAACTAGATTGGCTTATCATAAGCCAAGCTACATTTTTTTTCTCAAATTCAGAAAATTTGAGGGTAAGACAGCTGTTCGTCTATCTATTTGACGTCGTTTGGCAAAGTTTCGACGGGATCTGAAGAGCCGTTTCAGAGATTTTTGGGAATCTATAATTATTCTACCATACCGACCGCGATGTCATTCCCTCTTAATGTTCCGAAATTACAAAGTTCGTCAAGATCGTGCCAGTGTAAGTCTACACAGTTGGCTGTAAGTGATGTAGAACGTATAACATTGTCTAGACAAATTTCAAAATTGTCGTAAAATAATTTTCTCAGTAAAAAAAAGAGTTTGGAATCATTCGTCGATTAATTGAAAATTGTGAAACTTTTAAAACTTTCATAGCCGAATTATTTTGACGATGTTCAGATTTTCGGAGTTTTGGTCTTTCGTGTAAAATTCTTTCGGAGTTTTGATCTTTCGGGGTAGTATTCTTTCGGAGTTTCGATCTTTCGGGGTAGTGTTCTTTCGGAGTTTTGATCTTTCGGGGTAGTATTTGGTTTTTTCCTTATGTACACGCTTTTCGCGTTTGTTACCTATTCTTTTCCATCATTATGACTGTTCTTTCCTCTACTGTTTACTCCTTTTTGTCTACATCTTTCTCCCTGTTCCCCCCCGTTGCGGCCGCAGCCGACTTCCCCCTCTGTATTATATTCATCATGACATTTCTGTCATGGGTATAGGGAAACTGCGGAAAACCTATACCAATACAGCCGGTCATCGAGTTCGCCCCCCCAGTCGTGGAACTAGTCTTATTTCGCCGCGAAATGCCGAAGAAAAACATTTCACGACGAAATGTACGCGACTGGGATTCGAACCCGGGACCTCCCGGTCCGCTGGTTCAGTGGCGAGCACGCTACCCACTAGACCATCGCACCAGTTTCTTTCGGGGTAGTATTCTTTCGGAGTTTTGATCTTTCGGGGTAGTATTCTTTCGGAGTTTTGAGCGTTCTGATCATTCAAAGTTCGGAATTTCAACCCGGCCTCCTTTGAACGTCGTGTTTATTAATTTATCGATGATTTTTCGCGAGGTTGAAGCTTACCGGTTCGCCGTTGATGAACCAACTTAGCATAGCTGCTGGCTTCGATCGCACCGAAGTGCAATTGAACCTGACGACGTCGGACACTTGATAACGTGGCCTTCCGGGTCGTCCGGTTATGATTGGTCCGGCTTCCGGCAGGGCTTGACAAGTCAAAGATTAATTTTTAGTTTCTTACGCCTATTGTAATCCCGTTACATTGTGGGTACAGGATTAATTCGTGTTGGATTTTGCATCGTTGGAGTGCAGCGAAAGTTCTTTTGAGGGCTTACACCTAGATGAAATTTTCGAAAATATCGATCGTCGAAAGTGTCGATCATCAAAAATATCAATCATCAAAAATATCGATCATCGAAAATATCGATCATCGAAAATATCGATCATCGAAAATATCGATATAGATTCCCGAAATATTACATTTCCCAAATATTATCTGCAAATTTCAAGTCGATTCGTTCAAAATTAGGAGAGTTATGGGCGTTTATAAGTAGGTTCCGCGAACTGGCGAACTTTAAGGGGGAGATACCTTTAGGCGAGGAAATTATTTACTGGCTTTCATGATTCTTTTTTTAAAGGAAAGATTTCTTCACTATTTTTGAGACTTAGGATATGTTTTATTACTACTTTCCGCTGTTTCCTGGTATATATTTTTTAAATTAATCTTCCAAAATGGCGGAGGTATGGCACGGTCTTCTAAACTGCATTTTTTAAACTGGCGTGACGTACAGCTTAAAAACTAATCGACCGATTCTGATGAAATTTGGTATAAATCTTTTTAGCGTTACTGCTTGAAATATGAACCCAAATGGTTAAAAAAAAATGTAAGTATTTTTTTATGCCAAAATGGAGCAATTTTTTTTTGAAAATTCAGTCTTTGTTTCACAGCGTACGATTTCATCGATTTTCAACATTTCTCACTTTTTCTTGGTTCATATTCTGCGTATGAAGGTTAATGCAAGAGAAATATTTTCTGGTTTTTTTTCACATTAATCCCGCCGATGCTACGTGTCACGCCGACTGACACATCCGCCGCAACCCGTTTATAAGACCGTGCCATACGTCCGTCATTTTAAAAGATTAATTTTAAAAAGCCCATGTATCAGCCAAAAGTAGTAATGAAACATTCCCCGAGTCTCAAGAATGGTGAAGAAATATTCCCTTAAAAAAAAAAAACAAATCGTGAAAATCAGCAATTTTTTCCACGCTCCCTTAAACGCGTATCGCCTCCCTTAAACGTGTTTTTGTTTCAAAATGACCTTTTCAAGATCAGCGACCACGGTATCTAAAAAATCACTGCACCAATCAACTTCAAATTTTACAAGTTTCTTTTACATACCAAAATGCAGTGCTCTTGAATGAAGGATTTTTTTTCGAAGTAGTTTTTTTTGTCAACAAGAATACACCGTTTTTTTTTTACAAAAAAATCGATTCTTTCACTTTGGACAGCTCCCATTTTTTTTAAATCAATATTTTTATTAAATCCGTTGTCCAAGCGCTAGATAATTTTATGCCAAAATTAAATGCGTTTGATTTCTTTTTATTTCGTATGATTCGTTTCGGAGCAGCGGTGGTCGCCGCGAAGGACGTTTTTCAAACAGCTCTTTGCACAAACCATAGTTTCTACTACATTTATTAATATTTTTCAATATAATATATTGTAAAAGATTGTTTAAAACCATACGATTTAATGTAAAAAAAATGCATTTGAAAAACTGCCCGAGGTTAACAAAAATCGGGAAAATTCGTCATTTTTCCGGCCACTAGGTGTAACCCGTTAACCTTTTTTCACTTTTCATTTTTATTGTTATGCAAAATCATTGCGAGATTACGAAATTTTTTAACTGCCAAAAAAAAAAAAAATTGGCGATTAGAAAAAACATATTTTCGTTGCTTTCAAACAATGAAAACTTCAACACCATTGATTGGGTGGTGTTTCATCGGTTGAAAGATTCTTACCGATCACGAGCATGTCCGAGTGATCGGACACAGTTTGAAAGGACGGGGCCTCGGCGGAGACCTCGCACCTGTACCGTCCCGAGCTCATGAGATTCACTGAATTCAAAACGACGGACCTCTCGGTCGAATTGTGAATCTGAAATGAAAATATAGTCGTCATTATTTTTTCGGTAAATGTCTAGAATCGGGGCTCCTGACCAAGAAGGGGTTGAAATGTTTTTCACCGAGCTGATATTTTTCAGGGTACTTTCTTATGATTATACAACTCGGCGGATAATGGCCGAAAAAATAAGCTCTTTAGGGATTTTTTTTCAGAAAAACTACAAAAGAAATCGAGATTACAAAAAAGGGTGTTTATCATACAGTGGCTGTATACAGTATTTTTTTTAAGCGATTAATTTCAAAATGGCGGCTGTGCAGCGTTTGGCTCAAAACTGCATTTTTTAAGTTGGCCGGAAACATAACTCAGACAATTTTCAACCGATTCACTTGAAATGTTGAATATATCTTGAAAAATACATTGTCTATGGAAATACGTAGGATTTTTTTATATTGCATAGTTCATTTGTTATTAAGAATTATCTGACGATTTTTTAGGCAAATTTTTCACTTTCCACTTTAGAAGTGCGCCAATTGGCCAAAAATCAATATAACGGAAAAATCCTACGTACTTCTATAGCAGTTATTATATATAATCGAAAAAAATTCATTGGCTCATTATAATTAAAAAATTACAGGAGTTGTTTGTCCGGCCGTGGCCCCTGTAAAAACGGAGACTTCATCGCAAAAATGCTGCACAGCGGCATTTTGAAATGAATCGCTTCAAAAAAATTATTGTATACAGTCACTGACATGTATGATAAACACTCTTTTTTGTAATCTCGATTTATTTTGTAGTTTTTCTGAAAAAATCCCCAGAAAGCCTATTTTTTTGGCCCCTAGAGTGGCCTAATCCCTTAAACGTTGCCTCTCCACCACATTGGGTACACTTCATTACACTTTCTATCGCTCTATGTTTTTTCAACATTTCTAACCTTTTATGTGTGTGTGTGTGTGCGCGCTCTACTCCCTGACCTCAACATTCACGTCGAAGTGTTTAAAATCCGCAATTTTGTTGCATGTTTTCCGAATTGAAAAAAAAAACCAAAATTTATAAAATCAATAAAAATTGTTAGCCTTCGCCGACGAAATATCATTAGTGAAGACCAATTGAAGCTGCTCATGGCAAACAAAAATTTTGTTGACGTTTTTGCTCAGGAGCCTCGATTGTAGACATTTACCTTTTTTTCCGTGCTATAAATATAGCGCGCAGAAAGTTTCGGTTTTTTTTACACGTATGCATGAATATATGTTTAAAAGTATATAGCTTTCAGATAACATTGCAAAACTGTGCATTGTATATAACGAATATGAACCGGGATAGGCTTAGAGCATTTAATTACGAAATTAAATGTAAATATGAGACGTCAATCATCGTCCACTCACGTAACCTAAAAATAGAGGAAGTACGTGAGCGTTTTACAAAAAACAAAAAAAAACGTTTGATGCTATCACAATTCCACAGCTCTGCGATAGAAAAAAAATCGAAAAAGTCACCCGTATTGAAAATGCAAAGAACATGGCTTTCCCAATAACAAGACCGTCGAAAAGTTATAAATTAATTTGTCAAAATAACATTCTACTCAATAAATACCGATACGGATAAATAGTCAAATAATTTTTCGTACGTTTTGGAAAAGAGGCACGAAGAATCGTTAATTTTTGTGTACGTTGATGCAGGAAAAACTTAAGGGGTCTGTATACGCTTGAGATATCAAAAATAAGATTTTTTCATCGCATAGATTTATAGCTTAGGATTTTAGATTCCATTTTCAATCCTTATGACGATTTTTGTGGAGCATCAAATCGCCCTTTTTCTATGTCTTTTTCTCGAAACTGTGTTTTATGAAACGGTGTAAGTTGTATTTCAAAATCTATTCGTTCGATTCGCTTCAAATTCGGACAGAGCACAGTTTGTACTATTTTCTATCGTATGACCGGATGGATTTTTCATACGTTCATCCATTTATCAATAACGAATGACCAAAGTTGTTGTTTTGGTGAAAAATCGGACTTTTTTATTCTACATTTTGCCATTGTCGTAATTTTGAAAATTCCAAAAGAAGATTCAATCGTATGGAAGCTTCATTATTATACTAGAAGTACATTTTTTCCTTTTTAATTTAAAATCGTCCTAGTTGCCAGAACCTCCTATACCGATTGTCCACGCAACAACGGCGCCACTATCTTTAAATATTAATAACTTCATTGTTTATCAATATTTTTTTATGAGGAAAAAACTCAACCTTGCCAGGACTATGTATCAACTGTGTGTAAAATACTAACCTCGTCACCCCAATACTCTCATCAGAAAAAAATATTGAAAATCGACCTGTTTCGTGGCTTATGCAGACCCGTTAAATTACGATTGAGTTTGTGTCGTGTGAGACTTCGATCGGTGAACACGTATAACAAGCTGGGTCATATACAGTGTTAAAAAAAACTATATGTCCACGTCGTCTTTTTTAAATTGTCCTACCAAAAAAATAAAATCCTCTATGATGTTTTTGTATTCAACAATTTTGGCAAAGTTTACAAAGATTTTGAGAAAGTTTACAAAGATTTTGAGAAAGTTTACAAAATATTTTGGAAAGTTTACAAAATATTTGGGAAAGTTTACAAAAATTTTGGGAACGTTAAAAATTTTTTGGAGAAAACGCGTACAAAAAATTTAAGTCAAATTAACAACAGTCTCGTGTGAGATGTACAAATGTTTTTTTTTACCCACTGTATATGGTGAAGATAAGAAAACTCACGTCGACGGTTACACCCGGAAGTGGAAAAACCAACACGGGTGGCATGTCCTTCGGTACGAAACGATAAAACTCGTTCCCATCTTTGTACCACTTGACGGAGTACAGAGTCTCGCTGTCCAGGTTGAAAGTGCACTCGAGCCTCACCATCTGGCCTCGTACCACGTGCTCCGGTATTAGAAGCTCCATCATTCTCAGGGCATCGATTCCTGGAAATTCCACGTACAAAAATAAACGCGCTATCAGTGAACCAACAAAAAAAAACGTGTACATATACATGCATGTGTTTTCATGACGTATAATCAAGAGATATATAGACTAGGCATAAAGTCTGTAATCAGAATATAATCTATACTTCTTGAACGACTGCTTCGTTATATCTCTTATTAATCGTACGAGGGACGTCAGGAGAGTCTAGCAGAGGCTCGAGTCCTCGAGTGCAAAGGAAGAAGCATTTTCGATCGATCCTCGTTAGCGCAAACGAGCTCTCCTATCTTACAGTAGCCTCGTGTCTTGAAATACTCGACGAGGGTTTCCATCGTACAGCCACCTCGATCACGTATTAATACTCGAAAAAATGATTTTCACGAGCTACCGCGAGGATCGTCGATATCGTTAATTATTCGAGGATTTAACTTGACATTTTGGGAGGCGGACGTGGAGCGGAGTAATTTCTTTTTGGATTTAATTATTTTTAGCAAAGTGGAATATTTAATACAGCTTTGTTCATGTTTTGTTCATGTTCGGAGAACGTACATGCTGTATATGGTGTTGAAGTTTGCATCGTTGAAATGTAACAAATGTATGGTGTTGATGTTTGCATCGTCGGAATGCAACGAATGTATGGTGTTGAAGTTTGCATAGTTGGAATGCAACTAATATATGGTGTTGAAGTTTGCAGCGTTGGAATGCAACGAATGTATGACGTTGAAGTTTGCATAGTTGGAATGCAACGAATGTATGGTGTTGAAATTTGCAACGAATGTATGGTGTTGAAGTTAGCAACGAATGTATGGTGTTGAAGTTTGCAACGAATGTATGGTGTTGAAGTTTGCAACGAATGTATGGTGTTGAAGTTTGCAACGAATGTATGGTGTTGAAGTTTGCAACGAATGTATGGTGTTGAAGTTTGCAACGAATGTATGGTGTTGAAGCTTGCATCGTTTGAATGCAACGAGTGTCTGGTGCTGAAGTTTGCATAATTGGAATGCAACGAATGTATGGTGTTGAAGTTTGCATTGTCGGAATGCAACGAACGTAGGGTGTTGAAGTTTGAGTCGTTGGAATGCAACGAATGTATGGTGTTGAAGCTTGCATAGTTGGAATGCAACGAATGTATGGTGTTGAAGTTTGCATCGTTGGAATGAAACGAATATATGGTGATGAAGTTTGCATCCGTGGAATGCAACGAATGTATGGTATTGAAGCTTGCAGCGTTGGGATGCATCGAATGTATGGTGTTAAAGTTCACATCGTTGGCATGCGATGAATGTATGGTGTTGAAGTTTGCATCATTGGAATGTAACGAATGTATGGTGTTGAAGCTTGCGTAGTTAAAATGCAACGAATGTATGGTGTTGAAGTTCGCATCGTTGGAATGTAACGAATGTATGGTGTTAAAGTTTGCATCGTTGGAATGAAACGAATGTATGGTGATGAAGTTTGCATCCGTGGAATGCAACGAATGTATTGTTTTGATGTTTGCATGATTGGAATGCAACGAATGTATGGTGTTGAAGCTTGCATAGTTGGAATTCAACGAATGTACGGTGTTGAAGGTTGCAGTGTTGGAATGCAACGAATGTATGGTGTTGAAGTTTGCAGTGTAGGAATGTAACGAACGTATGGTGTTGAAGTTTGCAGTGTTGGAATGCAACGAATGTATGGTGTTGAAGTTTGCAGTGTAGGAATGTAACGAACGTATGGTGTTGAAGTTTGCCTAGTCGGAATGCAACGAATGTATGGTGTTGAAGTTTCCATCGTTGGAATGCAACTAATGTTTGGTGCTGAAGTTTGCAGCGTTGGAATGCAACGAATGTATGACGTTGAAGTTTGCATAGTTGGAATGCAACGAATGTATGGTGTTGAAATTTGCAACAAATGTATGGTGTTGAAGTTTGCAACGAATGTATGGTGCTGAAGCTTGCATCGTTTGAATGCAACGAGTGTATGGTGTTGAAGTTTGCATTGTCGGAATGCAACGAACGTAGGGTGTTGAAGTTTGAGTCGTTGGAATGCAACGAATGTATGGTGTTGAAGCTTGCATAGTTGGAATGCAACGAATGTACGGTGTTGAAGCTTGCGTAGTTGGAATGCAACGAATGTATGGTGTTGAAGTTTGCATCGTTGGCATGCAATGAGTGTATGGTGTTGAAGTTTGCATCATTGGAATGTAACGAATGTATGGTGTTGAAGTTTGCATCGTTGGAATGTAACAAATGTATGGTGTTGAAGCTTGCGTAGTTAAAATGCAACGAATGTATGGTGTTGAAGTTCGCATCGTTGGAATGTAACGAATGTATGGTGTTGAAGCTTGCATCGTTGGAATGAAACGAATATATGGTGATGAAGTTTGCATCCGTGGAATGCAACGAATGTATTGTGTTGAAGTTTGCATCGTTGGAATGCAACGAATGTATGGTGTTGAAGCTTGCATAGTTGGAATTCGACGAATGTACGGTGTTGAAGTTTGCTGTGTTGGAATGCAACGAACGTATGGTGTTGAAGTTTGCAGTGTAGGAATGTAACGAACGTATGGTGTTGAAGTTTGCCTAGTTGGAATGCAACAAATGTATGGTGTTGAAGATTGCAGCGTTGGAATACAACGAATGCATGGTGTTGAAGTTTGCATCGGTGGAATGTAACAAATGTATGGTGTTGAAGTTTGCATTGTTGGAATGTAACGAATGTATGGTGTTGAAGTTTGCATCGGTGGAATGCAACGAATGTAGAGTGTTGAAGTTTGCATCGTTGGAATGCAACGAATGTATGACGTTGAAGGTTGCATAGTTGGAATACAACGAATGTATGGTGTTGAAGATTGCAGCGTTGAAATACAACGAATGCATGGTGTTGAAGTTTGCATCGGTGGAATGTAACAAATGTATGGTGTTGAAGTTTGCATTGTTGGAATGTAACGAATGTATGGCGTTGAAGTTTGCATTGTTTGAATGCTACGAATGTATGGTGTTGAAGTTTGCATCGGTGGAATGCAACGAATGTATGGTGTTGAAGTTTTCAGCGTTGGAATGCAACGAATGTATGGTGTTGAAGCTTGCATCGTTGAAATGCAGCGAATGTATGGTGTTGAAGTTTGCATCGTTGGAGTACAACGAATTTTTTTTTTCGTCTTGTCCGAATTTGTCGCGCACGCTTAGGCTACAAAAATTACTGAAACGCTTTTGAGGATCCTTATATTAGGGATGTGTATCGTAAAACTGCAAAAAAAGATTTTAGATAATAATAAGAATGAAAAATTGAGAAAAAGAACAGAGGAGAATTTTCGTTGCATTCCAACCCTCCAAACTTCAACACCATACAAATGTTCTTTTTTGTATTTTTATTTCTGTATGTTTATTGTTATACAAAATCTCTTTTACGACTGTAGTTTATAGATCTTTCGGAAGAACATCTCAATCAATAGGTGGGGAAAAATCGTTGGCACAGACCGCAAAAAAAATTTAAGCAATCCAAAGAGGGATCATTTTCGTTGCATTCCATCGATGCGATTCAATCTCGACTTCAATATCAGCATGCTTTTTTTCATGACGTTGATGTTTGCAACGAAATTAATTACACATTTTTATTTATTCACAAATTTTTATTACTATCCAGAATCTTTCCTGGAGATTAATGAGGTAGATCTGTAATCAAAATTTAAAAAATGTTTCAGTAGATGTCGTAGGAACCAAAAAAAATTGGGCGATACGAAAAAACAAAATATCGTTACATTCCAAAGATCAAACTTCCGCAACGTCTTGTTCTCAGTTTCTATCAAATCTAATCCAAAGCCTGCGAAAAAATACCAAATAATGAAAAGATTGAAGAAATGAAGAAAATCAAGAAAAAAATGTTCGCTGCGTTCCAACGATGCAAACCTCGGTACTACAATTTACTTCTGCCTTTAACAGATTTCTCATTCACTCTATGAGTTATTCTGCTTATATATCTTTAAAAATTTATCGTAAATGTGAGTCCCATTATGGTATTCTTTAATCTCATCAGTCCGATTTATTATGATATTTATTTATTTATTTGAGCATTAGTACCTTCATCTCAAGATATAAACATTGAGGTCATTTACTCATGTATACACCCTTAATATTAATTATTCATTTTTCTTATTTTGTGTATTTTATCCGTCGCTTTTCATATCAATGCTATACTTCTTCCTTCATTAATTGATCCTTCATTTAATTGCCCCTTAGTACAACAAAGGTATAAATAATTTCAATATATTGATCAGTCTCCCCCCCCGGCTCTCTCTCTCCCTCTCCCTCTTCAGAAAATGTAAAATTCCAGATTTGATTAATCGCATTATCGTACGTGCCCCGAGTACATTCAAATTTGAGAATACTACCGTAATTATCGACAATTTTATAAAAAACGTGTCCATGGCGAAAAGAAACATCAACTTTAGCTCCACTAGACGTAATAAAGCGAACCCAGTTGGATGGAGCAACGGCGGAAATAATTCTTTTACAACTTAGTGGCAGTCGTTCCGTCGATTTTACCTCAAAACTTGGCGTTCTCTTTCACTCGCCGGGAATCCTCAGATATTCATGAGAACGTTAACTGCGTGAAAAACTGCCGCGACGCATTGCTCTTCGCAAAGTGCCCCGAGGCCGTTCAAGATCACGCGAAATATCCGACAAAGTTTCGCGGGCCTTTAGCAAAACGAGTTCCAGCTGTTTCGAAATTGCTCGACTGCTCACGGAATTATCCTTGTGACGCTTCATCCCGCGCTTCGTTTTGCGTCAACAGTCGGGAAAACGCGTGTACGCGTGCGCGGGTGTTGCACGATTTTTCTCTAATTGACAACTCAATTCCGCTCGTTAAAGAACTCCGTGCCAACTTGACATATTAATTACGCGTTTGGTATCCAATTTGGGAAAAAAAGTGACGCTTTCGGTCGTTCAATTTGCATGTGAATTCAGAAATGGCTGTAATTTGATAACGACGACTGAGAATCTTTTGCTTCGTCGGTAAATCTGGACAGGGCGATACGACGGACTCGGCTAATTGGAAAAATAAAATAAAGACGAGGCTACGTGACGTGAATGTTCGTGAACTCAATTATTTCACGTTTTGCAGCGTTTTATTTTATCCCAAAGTACATTATTTTCTCATGACGTTGGCATGTGTATCGTTGGAGAGCAACGATTTTTTTAAATTAATGTGTACTATTTTTTGAATTTTTTAGTTTGTGACTGAACATTTTTTTTGAATTTTTAGCCTAGGAAAATTACTGAAACGTTGCCGGCGATTTATGTCGAAGATTTGCGATCCCGATGAATTAATCTGAAAAGTTGTGAAAAAAAGTTCTTTGAATGCAAACGATAAAAATCGTGGAGCCGAAAATGTGTTGAAGTTTGCATCGTTTAAAATGCAACGAAATGTTTTGTTGATCTTCTTTTTATTCTGATTTTATTATTCTAATATTTCTGAAATCTGATGTTCTGAAATCTAAAATATTATTATTGTAATATTTCTATCTAAAATTTCTTTTTTGCTCATGTCCGTTATAGATATTTCATAAGGGTTCTCAAAAAAGTTTCAAGGATTTTCGCAGGCCAAGAAAAAAACAGCAAATACGAAAAAGTATTCGTATACGAAAAAGTATTGGTATACGAAATTACAGCACAATTAGCACAGCAAATACGAAAAAGTATTAGTATACGAAAACGTATTTCAAGGATTTTCGCAGGCCAAAAAGGTGCCAAAAAATACAGCAATACGAAAAAATAGCTGTTAATTACATTCCAATGTTGCAAACTTCGATAACGTGAACATTTGAAAAAAACTGCGATTTTTTGTTTTCGGATATTATGAGTATTTTCTTTTTACCGATTTATATATAAAATAGTGCGGCAAAGTCCTTTTTCAGTACAATCATCTAGGAAGTATATTTACATTACTATTGTTATCGTCATTCGTATTGTTGTTCATAAAAAAGTTCAAGCATTAAAAAAAGTTTCATTTATCTTGACAGCTCCAAAAATTAGCCCTCCAATTTTGGTACCTATGACGATTATGAGGAGGCAAACTAGACGTCATTGTGGTCAAAACGATTTTAAACTCTGCATCATTGGAACGCAACGAGAATTGTTTATTTTTTAATTTCTTTCTGTGTTTATATTTTATAGTTTAATTTTTCAAATTTGCATGGTATACCCTTTAAGGGTATTTACACGTAGTCCCCCTCACATATCATTCCCTTTGACATTTTTCCTTACACAATAAATTTATATTTCTTTCTATAAACTTCCTTTTGTTTTAGCATTGAAAATGCTTTTAAAACTGTATATGTCTGCAGGTAGGCTGGGTATAGGGGGTCTGACAAGGAACATCACTTTGGTGTCCTCCGATTGTGTTGAAACTTTTTTATCTGGAAGAGTATCAAAAACTAAGAGACACATCTTTTTTTTATCGGCGGAGAAACGGTTTTAAGAGGTGAAACGCACCCTCCAAAATAGGGGTGTTTTTCGTTTTTCGTCGATAACGTTATCGTTCTCATCTCCAATGTATAGTACACAAAAAAGTAACCATTGTTGCAATTTGAAATTTTTTTATATCTCGTACCGTTAAAACGTTATCGACGAAAAACGAAAAAATATCACTATTTTTAAGGGTACGTATCAACCCTTAAAAATGTTTTTCCGCCGATAAAAAATTACGTGTCTTAGTTGTTGATACTCTTCCACATGAAAAAGTTTCAACAAAATCGGAGGAGGACACCAAAGTGATGTTCCTTGTGAGTTAGCTGGATGTCACACGAAACTAACGCTACCCCCACTCCACTGCAACTGTATTGTAGTAGAGTGGGGGGAAGCTGCGACATGCTGAATGCCTGTGATCGGTTGAAAAACGCCCAGCCAATTCTAACCACATCATAATAAATAAATGAATAAGTTCCCCGAGTCGCATTTGACTTTGAGGTACTTCTGTAGTTTTGGTCAAATCTTAGGAATTGGCTGAAATCTAAGTATGGTGTAGATATGACCTTCATGGACTGATGCCCAAAAATTCAGTTTGATTCACCGTTTAGTTCCTGAGATAATTGCAATTGAATATGGGTATTTTTGTACGCGATCCCTATACCTAACACGTAAACCGATAGGAGTTTGCTCGCATTTCTCGATATAGGTTCTAAACGGATCTTAGGATTTCAAAATAAAAACACACGCGTACGCAGTACTATTGTGGGATTGATTTTTAAAAAAATGAGAAACTTTGACCGTGTAGTTTCGGAGATATCGACTTATGAAAAGTGGTAATTTTATTCCACACCGAACTCGGGCCCAACCATCTGTAACGGAATGGCAACAGTGTATGCTGCAGCCAGCTGATCGGCGCGTGGTCTGGGAACTCGAAGCGTGTTTTTTTTCCCCGAGTTCTAGTAATTCTGAGACGGACGTGAAATAAATTTAATCTGCAAACAAATTTAATTTGTTCAATTTATGCATGTACTTGTGCATGTATTTGTCTTTGTTACAGCGAATACAATTTAAACTGTCGTCAAGATGTTGTAAATTCACGATTCCGACGTCCTTCGACAGCGAATCTTTGTTGCTGATTGTTGAGGTTATGGTTATTCTCATCGCGTTTAGCCGCATTTGCTTGACACATGGCTGCCACAGCTTTCAGTCTTTTAGCAAGCGCCGTTTTTCTTGTAAACTTTCCTTTGTATCGCATTTGGGTTGACATTTTCAGGCTTTTTTTTAATTATATAAAATATTTCGCGAAAGACGGATCGTAGGAAGCTCAATGCTATGACTGCAGGAAAATCGCGCTGTTGCCACGATTACCGCGCCGCTCTCTATACGAGTATGAGACCTATCTATGCATGAGGTGCGAATGTGTGGGACATATAGAGGGTACATGCTCTGTCAAAAAATGCACAACCGTCAGCATCGTTAGGCATTGGATGTTACTATACGCTTCGACCGAAACTTTTGGCTCATACGTGTACCTACAGAACTACCTCAATTAACAAATCATATTACTTCAATCTATCGATATTTTTGCAAAATTAATCAAAACCAACTCATATTATTTACATGTACCTGTTTTTTATCACCCGGAATGTCTGATTCCATTTTCAATGCCATGAAATAGTTGCACTTTGTGTAATATTTATAGATTCTTTAAATAATATTTTTACTTTTTATTGTTCCATCGTACCTTTCTTCTTTTACGTGCCCATCTTATTCCATTTCCGTATTTCTCTCCATATGCATTTGATGTTTATATTCATATTCATTCTAC
Organism: Ophion ellenae; assembly: GCA_963210295.1. Classification (NCBI taxonomy): domain Eukaryota; kingdom Metazoa; phylum Arthropoda; class Insecta; order Hymenoptera; family Ichneumonidae; genus Ophion; species Ophion ellenae. The sequence goes on along the minus strand of OY723387.1, from coordinate 8,871,857 downwards.
ATCTCAATGCCTTAGGCCACACTAACGGGTATAAAATCACGTGCGAATTTAACAATTTGTTTTTCGTATCAAAAGCGACTCACTCATAAAATTAATTACACATCTATTTAGTATGAATATCAAGCTGTTAGAAAATATATATATTTTTTTTCGATGTACAAAGTGGCCGACTACTCGACACTTCTCGAAACAGCTTTTTTCCAATTGACGTGACAAATAACTTGAACAATTTTCACTCGATTTACTTCAATTTTTCAAGTTATATTCCTAATTGCATTTCGCAAAGAAGTACGTACGGATTCTGATTAGTTGAAAACTTTTCATTTTATGAGCACCTTATGAGCAGTTATAACGAAATGTTTCACTGAAAATTCATTTCTTAAGTTCAAATACCTACAACTTATGAATAAAACAATATTTTTGTAATTCCGTACGTACTTCTCTAGGTATTCTAATGTAGACTGACGAGAATTTTTGTTTTTTGTTTTAGGTAAAAAATTGTGGATGCTGAATGTCACGCCGCGGAGCGCCGAAAAAGACAACAAAAGAAAATATTACTAGTCGGGCATTTTGTACATCGAAAAAAAAATATATATATATATTTTCTAACAGCTTGATATTCATACTCAATAGATGTGTAATTAATTTTATGCATGACTCACTTTTTCATACGAAAAAAAATTGGTAAATTCGCACATGATTTTATACCCGTTACTGCACTGTAAAAAATGATATGAAATTTACAGTACATTTAACATACAAAGGAATTGAATTTTGCGAACTCAGTAGATAGAATTTAATCTGAAACACTTGTACCGTAAATTTAAAACAGGAACATGAAATTCTAACGTAGATATAGAATTTAATAGATGCAACATGGAATTTCAAAGACAAGTTTGTAAATTTGTGGAAAATGTATTGAATTAACCCGTGTCTTCAATTGAAAATTACTACAGATGTATAATAAATCAACTATAAAAAACAGAGCATTGAAAATACAAAACAAGTTTGAAATTTATTTACAGCAGCCTGAAAAATATAATATATGTGAAACTGAATTTTACGATACGTACAATGCATGATCACAACAGATTTATTTAAAAGTGCGAAACTGGAATTGAAAAAAAAAAAATCATAAACGCTCATGGAAATCACATGAAACAAGGTGAAAATTATATTAAATTTACACTACATTTAAGGCACAAAAGAATTGAATTTTACGAACTTAATATATGAACGAATTTAATACACACTCGTGCATTGATATCAGCAAATGGTTCTTGATTTCAATATACATGGATGTGAACATTTTTTTACACGTGCATTATTTTTCAAACGCACAAGTATATTAATATTACGGAGCTACACTTTTATTTTTAAAAGAACCTGCTTTGGATTTCCAAAATATTATCTGAAATTTCATAAACGGCGTCCGCATTAAAACATCATACACTTGTGTATTCATTTTTACACAGAAGCTTTTTACAGTGTACATTAAAGGTAATACTTTGTTTCCGTGAAATTAATACACACCCGTATGCTGATATTAGCAAATGGTTCTTGAATTTAATATACACTCGTATTTTGATATCAGCAAATGGTTCTTGATTTCATTATACTTGGATGTGATTATTCCTTTACACGTGCATTATTTGTCAAACGCACAAGTGTATTAATATTACGGAGCTACACTTTCATTTTTAAAATAACCTGTTTTGGATTTTCAAAATCGTATCTGAAATTTCATAAGCGGTACCCGCATAAAAACTTCCTACACTTGTGTATTAATTTTTATACAGAAATTTTTTACAGTGTGTGTCCGGCAAAATATTGACCCCTTTTGATAATTCGTCGGAAAATTTTGCTCGGTGTTAAAAACGCATATGACAAAAGTGAGTAATAAAGAAGAAAAAAAAAACAAATTTTCGCTGCATTCCAACGATGCGCACAACGTAATTAATTGAAAGCGGCAATAATTGATCAGCACGACGCAACCTCTGCGTAGGTTCTGGTGGTCGGCGACGAGAGAACAAAGAGTCAGCCTTAATTAGCGGAGCTGCTGGTCGACGTTTCGAATTTCACGAACATTTCGAGGTCACGCGATTCGTTTTTGCCATCCCCCGAGTACGTCAGGGGCAGGGGTTTGATCGTGCGTGCGGCTTCTCCGCACCACCCGATACGTCGAGTTTTAATTCGTTCCGGTTTGCCTCTCGTCACCAGCCGCCCAATCGGCCCAACATCATCACGCAATTTGCCACTACGTCTCTCCCTCGGGCCCCAAAATGATCCGAATTCGCAACAACAAAAAACCTCACCCCCTTGCCCTTTTTTTTTCAATGAGTCACCCCCGCGACGAAATATCTCGTTACGATCTGAAGCAGCCCTCTGAAGGACCAGCGACAATAAAACGAAGAAGAAAAAAAAACGAAGAAATTACGGTCGACTTTGAGTCAAAGTACTCCAACTTTTTGGGCCAAGTACGTACCCGTTTCCTCTCGATTTCGCAATCTCTTTTGCGCTCTTATCGTCGCGTTATTATAGCCAATTTGGGCCACCCTCGAGTCCGCACGTACCTGCTCTACAGCCAAATTATGCCGCTACGTTCCCGTATTCGGCGCGCAAAATTATGCAGCTCCATTAGATCCCTCATTGGGTTATATGTGCCCAAGAGGCAATTGATAACATCGTAAATTATGGAAGACGCCTCGGCCGATAGGCAATCGCGGCAGAGTGACGATCCGACGATAAATGCGTTTGGAATTTTGGGGCTTGGGATTTGGAACAAGGTTCGGCTGAACAGACAGCGTGAGAAGGCTCCTTGAGGGGAGGTACCTGAGTAAACGGCGAGAAAAACAGGCAAACTTCGGGAATTTTTATCTCAAAAACTAATTTTTCGATTGGATCCGGGTTTTTTTTTATTGGAAAATATGTACATTGAGGTATGTTTAGGAATTTTTAGAAATAAATTCGTTGACTGGAAGCGATTCAAACGCGATTATCTCGAAAAATAGTTTTCAAAGTCGGCGCCAGATGAATCTCGAAAACGGCTTGTCCGTTATTGTCCAAATTTGGATACAATATTCTTCGATAGTTTTTCTCTTCAGCATTAAGTGGGTTTCGAAGCCAAAAAAGCATATTTTCTCTTAAAAAAAATAATACATAAATAATTTTATTCGACATTTTGAGCACATAAAAGAGCAAGAATTCAACAATATTTAAAAAAAATGTCATCCAACAATTTGGGAATTTCAGCCGGTGGGACCTGGTTTCCGAAGGGCGCTAAAAAAATTGTTTCCAATTTTTTTCTGTGAGTAAATAAGTATAGCTCGTGATTGAACGAAGAGTTAAAAAAAAATTGAACTTTGAATTTTTGGCAGATTTGTATGCAAGATAGTTCAATTTTTGATACAATTTATTCCGGGGTTTTTCAGCGACAGCGACACTGCACTATTTGGGAGAATATTCAAGACATATTGCACCATTTGATAATAAAATAAAAAGATGCATTTTTTGAAAATTTCTAACCCACGTAAGCCTTTGAAATAACCAAGACGAGTGCATTGAAAAGAAACGGGAAATGGAATATCTCGGCGCAAAAATAACAAGAACCCCGAAAGTATCACCGTTGGGACTAAAGAGACTACACGGAAAAAAAGAAATAGTACAAAATACGGGGGCTACACAGTTCGCATTGGACTCGAGCGATTGCACAGCGATATTTACTGAAACACAGTGCTCAAAGTGAATCATTACAGTTCCTATACTGTCTTCTTGGAACTCGAACCGCTCTACTGTATCTTTTACTGGAACACACAGTCCAAAATACAGTGTAGTCAAAAGTAAATTTTGACAGTTCAACACTGTAATATAAATTTAACAAAACTTGTAATTTGACAGTTGGTTAGTCTGTATTATGTACAATGAATGCGCCAGTTATATCGACAGAGTTTATGTAGGTGTTTTAACAGTGAAGTCCTCTGTTCTAGAAACTGGTTAGCAACAGATATAGTTTCAGTTTTCAATCGTTGCTTTTTACCGTATAAACACGGGAAACGTTCGAGTTTTAATACTGTAATTCAAACTTGATCAACCCCGTAATTTAATAGTGCCACAAATCGTATATTATACAAAATTAGGGGTAAAAATAACATTAGATAGCGGTGAAAGAACTGACAGTTCTTTGTGTCCTGGTCGCTTCACGCGTGAGACAAGTCCTAACCAGTGACCCAGGTAGGAATAGACGATGAAAAAAGGGCTCGCCAAGCTCTGAAACAAGGCTCACATTTTTTAATTCAGGCTGAGCACCAGCCTGATTTCAGGCCTCGCTGAACCTCTGAATGATAACGCGGTTTCAGGCTCTTGCACACAGGCTTGGCCAAAGGCTGGTAGAAAAGCCTGTACTAAGCCTGAAACGACGAAACAGCAAGGTTCAAAACGAGCCTTAATAAAGTATTCACGAGCATTTATGACCAGGCTTATCCCAAACTCTTCTCGAGGCTATATGAGGCCTGTTTTTAGTTTTCTATATTCTACATTGGGGTAAATTTAATAAATTTGTAAAGAATTCATTGTATTTATTATATATATTTATTATTCATTATATTATTTGTTATAAAATATATATATAAATATTTTAAACACAATCCTTTATTTTATTTATTGTTTATGGGACACGTAATACACAGAGTGTACGCAAACTCCAGAGAGTGAGTATATACGTAATCTGTGTGTGACGAGAAAAAAACTTTTTTGTGTACCTCATAAATATCGATAAGGGAATATGTTTAAATGTTCTGAGCTGCCTCCTTCGCTTTCGTTTTTCGTGCATTCGCACCCGACAAATTTATTGCTAATTTTTTTTTTCATAAAAGTACAGAAAAATTATTATTTAAAATTTATTTTATTTTATCACAACCTGAAACAAGCCTACATCCAGCCTTGATTTTTTAGCCTTAAAATTCACTGGCTGAATAAAGCTTGAAATAACTCTGAGTTTAGGCTAAGCAGCCAGTCTTGGTTCCAGGCTGCTCCAAACGATGCAATGAAACCTGGCCCAGGTCTGTCTCACTCAGGCTCGGTGAAACAAGGCTCGCACAAGTTTGTTTCCATCGTCAGCCTTTTGATTCCCTACCTGGGGAGTACCGTTCACAACGCCACACTGTAAATTTGATTATACATTTTTTTTTTTTAATCGGCGAAACCTTTGCTTACAATGTATATATATATATAAAGAATAGAATGAAGTGAATGAGACACGCAAAAAAAAGTTTATCCATAAAAGAAGTTTGAAAAAATGTGTAGAAAATATAAAAAAAATCAGTCACATACACAAGAACGTACCTTTTTGTAAATAATTCTCTCTTTTTTATAATTTCTTGAATTATGTCGCACGAATTTCAACGTTCGCATCCTATCGACCACGCACTACCAACTGGCAATCCTTTGTGTCCTGGCCACGTGCCTCACCCCACGCGCGAGACAAGTCCTAATTAGACAAGAACGTACCTTTTTTTAAAAATTCTTTCTTTCTTTATAATTTCTTGAATTCTGAGGCACAAATTTCGATGTCCGCGTCCCATCAACCACGCACTACTAACTGGCAATCCTTTGTGTCCTGGCCTCGTGCCTCACCTCGTGCCTCATTTGCGTACAGTATAAAAATCAGTGATCGCATTTAAATTTGACAGTTGAATATTTTTACTGAAATCACTGATGTATTCACAATATCAAACTGCAAATACACCAGTGTAACTGTAAAAATCTCAGAGTGCACAGATAACGTCACGAATTGTCGAAAGAAAAGTAAAACTACCGTGGCACACTGTGAAATTTAATGAATCACTCTGTACTCAATACAGTGTACACTGTAACCCTTGCACTTTACGTACAGTAGAAAAATCAGTGGCCTCATTTAAATTTTACCATTGAATATTTTTACAGAAATCACTGATTTATTCACAATACCAAACTGCAAATAAACCAGTGTTACTGTAAAAATCTCAGAGTGCACAGATCACGTCACGAACTGTCGAAAGAAGAGTAAAACTACCGTGCCATACTACAATTTAATGAATCACTCTGTACTCAATACAGTGTACACTGTAACCCTTGTAGTTTGCGTACAGTATAAAAATCAGTGATCTCATGTAAATTTTACAGTTGAATATTTTTTACCGAAAACACTGATGTATTCACAGAGTACCGAACTGTAAATAAGCCAGTGTAACTGTAAAAATCTCAGTGTGTACAGGAAAATTCGTCATTTTTGTAGGACAGGATTTACATTAGTGTGTTTTAGTGTAAAATGAAATATGGCACCCTGTTTTTTATGCGGTTTATACTGTTATTTTCGCTGTTTCTTTTTTTCCGTGTAAATATTACAAAACACCTAATAGCAACCCTCCAGAGCGTTATCGGTCGATTCACACAAATCGACGTATACGACAAATGGCGAGTAATACGAGCATGCATACTCCTATCACTGAATTACGCCACTGGGTGCCTTCTTCCGTTCTATAACAAAACCAACCTCAAAAAGCTCGAAGTTGTCTACAAGAAAGCGCTCAAGAACGCCGCCGGTCTACCTATGTGGTTCCCCACAATCGATCTGTGGTCAATGCTCGACGAGGTTTCATTCCTCGAACGGAATAACATCCACAACGAAGTTTTTTTAAGTAAGTAAGTAGTTTTATTTAGTGTTCTTTTGTTTACATTTGGTTACAGCTTGCCTTTGGCTTTTTTTTAATCAAACACGTGTGCTGAGATCCTCGGTGATTAACAACTATTTGTCTTACGACTATTTGGTGTTGTTTACATTTTTTATATTTGTGTCTTCGGTTACGTCCACAACGAAAACCTGGCAAAACTAACATCACACGCTTGCCTGCACCTAAGAGGTTTGACAGTTGCGAATCGTCAACAATACCAACGCCCCGAGACAAGGAAAAACATTCTCTGCCCAGTCCTTCCTGCAGCATAAGGACTCCGGAAAAACCATATCGCCCATACCTTTATTTGTAAATACGCATCCTAACCCCTCATCTCATCATAATATAATGGGCCTAACGAACAATAATTAAAACGAGCCGCGAGGCAGTAAAACACACATTCACATTAAGAGGTCTTTTCACTCTAGACGCTAAAAAAGGATATTTTTATGCATTTTTTGATAGGTTTATATTATAGATATTGATATAAAAATTGTTACACTTAAGGGGTTAGGCCACAGTAACGGGTATAAAATCATGTGCGAATTTGACATTTTTTTTTCGTTTGATAAAGTGATTCACTCATAAAATTAATTATACATCTATTTAGTATGAATATCAAGCTGTTAGAAAATATATATATATTTTTTTTTCGATGTACAAAATGGCCGACTACTAATATTTTCTTTTGTTAGCTTTTTTTAGTAGACATTTAGTATACATAATTTTTTACTTAGAACAAGAAACGAAAATTCTCGTCAATCTACTATTTTAAATTAAATTAAATTAAAAAAAAACATTGTTTTATTCAAAAGTTGTAGGTATTTGAATTGAGTTGTGGGTATTTGAATGAATTTTCAGTGAAAAATTTCGTATACAACTGCTCATAAAATGAGAAGTTTTCGATTAATCAGAAATCCCGTACGTACTTTTCTTCGAAATGCAATTAGGAACGTAATTTTCAAATTCGAATTAAATCGAGTGAAAGTTGTTGAAGTTATTTGTCACGCCAATTGGAAAAAAGCTGTTTCGAGGAAAACGCGTTTAAAGTTTTAGGTACTCTGTGGCCGTGCCAGAGGTGGGCTTACGTTATACGCTCAAAGTCGGCGAAAAAAAAATTCCTTGCTATAAATCGATTAGTAACTTATTCTGATGATGATAAAGCACCGTTTTAGCGAAAAAATCGATTTTTCGAAAATTCTACTGTGGCCTTTTACCCCTTAATGAATACACTTTTGAAATACTTAAATAAAAATACACTTTTACACATACATACTTAAATAAAAATACACAAAAACACACTTTCGAAATACTTAAATTCGAAATACTTAAATAAAAATACACTTAAAAAAATATATATTTATGTAACCCAAACAAACTTTAAACGCGTTTTTCTCGAAATAACTTTTTTCGACGGTTTGTTGATAAAATCCCCGAAACTACTGAACCGATCCTTATGAAATTATAATCACATATTCTTTACAACTATAGCTATAGTGTATATCAAGGATTTTTTAAATTATGATATTTACTATTTTTTTTGCCAAAAACGGTGAAAAACACGTTTTTTTGTTTTTTCGAAAAATGGCCGCCATTTTGTTATTTTTGCATATATCAAAAATCGTATAATATGCGCTATAGCCATTAACATACTGAATTTAAAACCGTTCGATTTTTTTTGTTTCGGATGATCCATCTCCGAGATTTCATCAACAGCGCAGACCTACCATTTTTTGGAAATTTTTCAAAATACCATTTCCGTCTGTATATAGTGACTTGAATCAATAAAAACAAATTTAAATATATTTCAAAAGTGTATTTATTATGTGTAACAACTTTTGTATCAATATCGATGTCGTAAACTAATCAAAAAAATTCATAAAAATAGCCTTTTTTAGCGTCTAAAGTGAGAAGTCCCCTTAACACATAAATATCTATCCTATAAAAGTATAGAGACTCTAGGAGCAATAAAATAATACAGTACTGCAAACTTGAATTTGCTTGGGTGCTAATCAGGTGTCAAGTATACGAGCAAAGGCCTGTGTTTCGCTTCGGATAATGTTCAAGCTTGCATCGTTGAAATGGAGTGAAAATTCATCTCGATAAATCAACAACTTAAAACTCATTCCTTACTTTTTAGTAGTATCTAAATACTTTTTTTCCAATCTTAAGTTATGGAACTCTAATAACAATATTCTATAAGAAGGATCTTCTAAAATGATTTAGTGATTTTTGTAAAAATTGTTTGAAAATTGGGGAATACGAAACAAAAAAATTTCGTTGCGTCCCAACGATGTAAACTTGACTACCACCCCTCCCCTCCTGCAACTATTACCTCTATTTTTACAATAATCTTTGCATAGATTTATCACGATCTAAATGGATCTCTGCAAATAAATAAGGAATAAATAAAAATAAATGAAATTCGTAATCGTCATTTTCGTTTTGATGAATACCAATACAAATAATTGTATTTATATTTAGCTGTCCTGTATAGTTTATATGTACCTACAAAAAGATGTTTTTTTTTTAAATTGATATTCCTTATAAATCCACCCGTCATGTATACAAGCAAATTAATTAAACGTAAGTAAATAAACCAGGAATAAAAATAATTTAACTTAGTGAATGATAATCACGGATGACGAATAAAAAATCAATAAAAATATTGAATAAAAATCGTTTTTTCTTCCTCGGTACCTAAAAAATTCACGTATACCGTAAATCCTCCACAAAAAGAGCTTCTCTCTAGCGGTGCGTTCAAAATTCACGACGTGTCGTTAATTCCATTGCACACACGATATAGGCTAAGCTTCCTCTCAGCCTGTACATTAGAGTTCCCCAGCCGCTAGGAATCCGTATAATTACCTCGTGTCCGCCCATCCGTCTGCCAAAGCTTCGACGCTCTCACAGCTTATCGCCTAGCGTGCGCAAGTTTGCCGTGCGGACGTTTCAAGCTCGGGCGATATCAGGTATAGCGATAAATTTCTTGACACATCTGAGTAAATGTTTTTTTTCCAACCTATTGGAAATGTCGATGGAAAAAAATAATTCGCGCATCCCGTCGCTGGATAGCGAACTAAAAATCATGCAGAATTAAATTTAGCACAGTCGTGCTGTCGCTGAAAAACCCCGGAATCGGAGGAAATTAGAAGAAGGCTAGTTTTTTGACAGGTGATTTTGTAGGTGCCGCGGGTGCTAAATGCAAGTTTGCCTAAAAATTGGGGTGTAGGTTTTTTTAGGGGATGAAAGAAGATGGGGGTGGATTAATGCCAAACGACAACCCCGACGAGGTCAGCGCCGTGAGACAAAATGTTCAGAAAAATCCGGGCTTTAATTTTGTCCACGGCGCCGAAGTCGTGGAAGTTCATTTTGGCGGTGAAAAAGTAGGTTGAAATTTTGAAAAATCAGTTTTAATTAAATAACTCTTTAGAAAAAAATCCTACACTTTTTCTTCAAATGAGAAAGTTGTAGCCGTTGAAAAGACGCGTCGATCGAGTATTTGATCATCACTCTCCGGTAATATGTTCACCCCCAAAAAAATGGTCAGAATACCAAAAAAAAAGTTTATTAAATAACCCAAAAACAATCGATTTTTCGGGTATGGTTCGAATTTGCGAAATGTAGAGAATAATTTTCTTTATATGTTCGCTTCTATGGATCACCCTTGAATTTTGATTTTCCAACCCCGCTCGGGGGATGAAAATTCAAAATGAAATTCTGTGAAAACTATTGGCCGCACGAATTCGCCGCCGTAAAAGAATTTGTAGCTTGAACCCTCAGCTACATTTTTGTCCACAGCGCCAAACTCGTATCTCTTTACTTTCGGTCAATAGTTTTCCCAGAATCTCATTTTGAATTTTCAATCCCTGAGAGGGGTTCGAAAAAGCAAAATTCAAGGGTGGTCCATAGAAACGAAAATATAGGGAAAATTATTCTCTACATTTCGTACATTTAAATCATCCCAGAAAAATAGATTGTTTTTGAGTTATTCAATAATGATTTTTTTTTTTTACGTCCACAATTCTTTTCGGGGTGAAGATATTATTGGAGAGGGATGATCGACCTCGTGGGGGTATTATTGGAGAGGGATGAAATACTCGATCGACGCGTCTTTTCAATGGGTATAACGTTGCCATTTGAACAAGAATTGTATGCATTTTCCCTAAAGAGTTATCGAATGAAAACTGATTTTTCAAAATTTCACCCCAATTTTTCACCCCCAAAATGAACTTCCACGACCTCGGCGCTGTGGACAGAAAAAAAAACCCGGATTTTTCTGAACATTTTGTCTCTCGGCGTCGACCTTGTAGGGGTTGTAGTTTGGCATTAGTCCACCCCCATTCCTTTTCATCCCCTAAAAATAACCCTACACCCCGATTTTTAGGCAAACTTGGATTTAGCACCCGCGGCACCTACAAAATCACCCGTCAATAAACCAGCCTACTTCTCATTTTTTCCGATTCCAATATACAGCACCACTGTACTAAGTTAAAAAAATACTTCGAAAATGACAGCAGCCCCGTCGCTATGAGGCTCCCTACGATGTTGAAGTTTGTATCGTTGGAATGTAACTGGAATATATATTTTTCGTATTGGTGTATTTTTTTTACCACATTTAGGCTATGAAAATCACTGAAATATTTTTGAGGTTTCGCGTAGAAAATCTATAAAATTCAATCCAAAGACTGCAACAAAATTTTTTGGATAATTAAAAGATTGAAGAAATAAAAGAAATCAAGACAAATTTTCGCTGCATTCCAGCAATGCAAACCTCGCTACTGGAATGTACTTCTATCAGATTCACTTTATGAGTTATTCTGCTAACATATCTTTGATAAATTATCCCAAACGTAAGTCCCATTATGTGATTTCTTAATCGAGTTTTTCTGATTTATTATTATGTTTATTTATTTATTTGAATAACTCTTAAATATTATTTATTTTATTTATTTTCCCCGTCACCTTACACATGAATATTATATTCTTTTCTTAAGGTGTCTTCTCACTTCAAACGCTGAAAAAGGTTATTTTCATGAATTTTTTTGATAGGTTTATATTATAGATATTGATATAAAAGTTGTTGCACTTAATAAACACACTTTCAAAATACATTTAGAAAAAAGTTATTTATTGAAGTCACTATTTATAGACGAAAATGGTAGTTCAAGAAATGTCCTAAAAAAATGGTAGGTCTGTGCTGTTGATGAAATCTCGGAGATCGATCATCCGAAACAAAAAAATCCACCGGTTTTAGATTCAGTATGTTAATGACTATAGCGCATATCATGCGATTTTTGATATTCGCAAAAATAACAAAATGGCGGACATTTTTCTAAAAAACAAAAAAAAAACGTTTTGATCACCGTTTTCGGCAAAAAAAGAAGTGTCAAAATTATTTTAAAAAAACCTCGATATGCGCTATAGCTGTAGTTGTAAAGGATATGTGGTTAACATTTCATAAAGATCGGTTCAGTAGTTTCGAAGATTTTATCAACAAGCCGTCGAAAAACGTTGTTTCGAGAAAAACGCGTTTAACGTTTGTTTGGGTTACATCAATACATGAATTATTGAAAAAAATCTATTTCGAAAGTGTATTCATTAAGTGTAACAACTTTCACCCCAATATCTATTATATAAACCTATAAAAAATGCATGAAAATAGCCTTTTTAGCGTCTGAAGTGAGAAGACCCCTTAAAGCAACAAAAAATAATACCAAGTATACTGTAAAAAAAAGTAATTTTCTATTCATTTTTATGATGGGCACTCTTTTTACTTTTGTTCGTTATTAAATAACTAAGTACTTACTGTTGGCTTTAAGCAACGTCGATACGTTGCGCATTATTGCTCTTTTTATTAATAAATGTTGCTACCGCTACCATAACAGACCATTTGATTGAAAACGACATAATGTCCCTTATTTTCATCCTTGGTCCTTTATTTTATCTTATCAAATCCTCTAAAAGACAAAACGGAAGTTGGCGACCCTACTCCCGCCTCTATTCTTACAAACCTTTGACTCGAAAATGTGAAATAATTCATGAAAATAGCATTTAGAGGGTTTCAAAGTACTTTCGTTCAGTTCAAAGGGCGCCTCGTTATCGTCACTCGACATTCGTCGATTAATCGTCGTAATTTAGATTCGTACATGTGACTCGTATACACGTAGGGTGTAAACACGTATACCTATATATGTGCACACGACATTATATGATCGATGTGGGCTAGAAAGAGACTGACGAGCCGAGACAAAGAGAAAAGATGGGGCTGCGGGTACGTGCGGTTGATAGGTCGAAGCCAGTAGGGGTTGATTATTCCCTCCTCGCTTCATCCCTCAAGTATACATGTGTATGCATATATAAATATACCGAGCGTCCCATTTTAATCTTACACATAATTTATCTCGTAAAATACCTCCGCGATCAAGTATTGAGTATAATTAAGGGGGAATATACCTTTGTGAGGGCAAAATCAAGGGTCATTTTTGACAATTTATTTAAGAAAAACAAAACGATATTTTTCAATTCGGATTTTTATACATGTTAGTATAAGTCGTAAAGTAAAATAAAATTTTTTAAATTATTTTGAAACCAAATGGCGGCGCAGTAGGCGATGAAAGAAATCTCCTTTTTTTCATAGTCCTCTGCGGGCGTATTCGCACAAGTCATAATTTTGAAGCTAGAACAAAAAAGGAAAAATATTTGAAAGTAGATGAAAAAAACTAGTCCAGTACGTAGGGGGTTTTTCAAAATATAGATTTAAAAAAAATGGTGTTAATATGAAAAACGAAAAAAATCGGTCGAATATCGATCATAGCATTTTTAAATTTCAACTTATCGAAAAAATCTTACGTACTGGACTAGAAAATGTTGTCAAGAAGCTACACTTCAAATTTCAAGTCAATCGATTGAAAACGGGAAGCGCCACGCATACGCCCGTGTCCAAAAACATAGTTTCGAGAAAAACGCGTTTAAGGCGTTACCCCCACTTGTAGCGCAAAAAAAGGGCCTTTTTCATGAATTTTTTTAAAGAAAACTACAAAACTTTTTTAATCGATCAATATACCATCTTAAAGAACACATCTTGAAGAACTTTCAGTAATTTTTTTATTGAAAAACATTACATTGTTTAGTGGCAAATGGCCGTCAATGAGATAATGTTTTTATATACACGGTTTGCGGTGACCAACATTGCGGCGAAGTGGATTACTGAAAAAAAAAATGCGGATGGATTTAGTCAAATATAAGTATAAACTATTCTTTAATCGAAGGATTTTAAAAAATATTCATTTTTCACAAAATGGCGGACCGTCAAAGTTTATGGTTCGATTTTAACGAAAAAAATCGAACGATTAAAGACTGTATTAAATAAGCCTGTAAAATTTCAAGAAGATCGGTTCATTAGTGTTCGAGTAATCTTGGTCACCGACTTCAGAAATGCCATTTTGAGAAAAACGCGTTTAAAGTTTCACTTTCAACGCTCTTTCAACGCTCATATCTCAGTCAATTTTTTTCGGATCGACTTGAAATTTTCAGGACATATTCTCAGATACTTATACTTCAAAAAAATGCAATAAAAAAAATCGATTTTTTCAAAATCGCAAGTGGGGGTAACCCCTTAAAGTTTTAAGTACTGTTAAATCAAGGAAATTTCGTGTTTACCTTTAATCAGCGATGCCTAGACCATACAATTGCCCTTCTAATTCAACAGTTTTGGATAGTTGCGGGGCCATCTAGCCAAGAAAAAATTACAAAGATATATTTGCCCTTAAACTTTCTAGGTTCAAGGGGAATGTTAAAAAAAACTTTTGTGGTAAAAAATTGAAAATGGCGACGTTAAGATCGCCGACATGTTTAAAAAAAATGGGATCATGAATTCTGTTTTTCACCGAAAAAATGGTCAGGCCAAAACTAACAACTTTTGTAGGAAAAGTTTTTTGATGACGCTCATAATTTTTAGGTTAGAATACCATTTTCTACGTTTTTAGCGCTACCCAGAATGCGGCAAAAAGAGGTCGAGTTTTCAACATCCTTAGTGTAAATGTGCGTGTGTGTGTATGGGTGTGAGTGTTTTAAGTTGTTTAGATTTGTTCGATAACACAAACAAACCCAAACAAGGGGTTTGTTCGACAACCCAAACAAACGCAAACAAGCTCATCACTTCCGTCATCAAACAAACCCAAGTGTAAGTGTGCGTGTGAGTATGTTTGGGATTTTTTCAAAGGGGCCCCTCATAGAAAGGCCCCCCTTGTGTCACCCCTTATTTTTTTCAATGCTTCTATAGTGGATTTTTAATCCCCGAAAAATACGAGTCTAGTAGTTTTCAATACTTCATCCCATACATGAGTTTCAGCAAAATCGAAAGCGGACACTTAAGGGGAGGGTAGGGGTTTCAGCGTGAAAAAAACACTTTTTTGCGAATTTTTTTTTTCATCTATATGGATAGAGTAAATTTATTGAAACCTTTTGTACATTGTTAAGTGTCATTTAAAGAACATTCCGTGAAATTTGCACGCGAAAATATCTGCAAACAAGCCGGTGCCGCGTTTTTCTCGAAACCACTTTTTCAAAGTCCGTGTTCACTGCCATTTGAAAACTACATGACCGATTTATTTTAAACTTGGTACACACTTTCTACATATAAAATACCTCCCCCCAACGGTTAGTTTGAGATTTTTTTTACATTGAGGGGGTTTTCCACTCCCAAAATGGCGGAATTTTTCGTGAAAAATAGCACTTTTCACTTTACATGGCCACCAAAAATTTAGAAACGAAAAAAAAATTACAATTAAATAACACAGCATATATAACATAGGATCGATAACGTAGCAAAAATAGGATTTGGGATGATTAGAGAAGTATTCAGAATAGAATACATCCCATTCGACATGAATTTCATCTGAAACCACATTTTTTAAGTTTTTTTACATGCAAGACCAAAAAAGGAGTCTTCTGACTTCCGAACTATCGAATAATCATCCCCAAAATCGAAATTTCCCCAAAAAATTAGTAAATATGGGAAGCACAAGTTGAGTTACATACAAACATTTTTTACGGAAAATTATTCTGTCTAAATTTCAAAGCAGACCCTACAGTGTTAAAAGTTACAATTTTAAAACCCATTATCTCCCAATCTAAATAGTCGACTGTTCTGAAATTTCACTCAAACATGCATAATTATATGAACAATGTCTGGTTAAAATTTGAACAAAATCTATAGAAATCAAAAGCGCGCGCTCGTTCTACCTTAAGTGGATTTTTTGATTTTTGCAGCTGCCGAAGGAAATAGGGGAAACATTTTGAAAAAACAGTTGTTTTTTTTCCACTAGGAGTGAGGTTTTCCACTATGGAAATCAATAATTACCGATGGTGAGGGAATCCTTGTTTGAGTTGAGCTGGAATACCCCACAAATATATATAATTTGTACGCCATACAATCCAAGCTTAGCTATTCATCACTGCATTTCACGCACGCTTTCCGATATAGCCGTATAGCATAGTGCTCGTTCTAATTAGCGTGGCCGCATGTGTGCATACTAAACTACTAATTACTAAACTACTACTCGGTGTGGTACAGGCCACGGGTAGGCTTGCATAGGGCGTCGACGTTTCATTTGGAATTTCGTTGGGAAACATGCGATATCTTGGATAACGAGGATATGTACAGGGCTATTCACAATTATTGGGATTCTCTTTGTGAGCATATAGGGTGTCATTGCGACGAAAAAGCTTTTTTCAAATGTCATGGGACAAAAATTGGCCGAGATATTCGCGTTCAAAGTCCAAGTAGTGAAGAATGGCGCAGGAGTTGCTCGAATCCACCATCGGACAAGTGAAAACTTTTTTCTTAAATTTCGTTTTCGTAAAAAAATTACAAACACGGAGACACGCTGTGAAAATTGATAATATGATTCACTAATTTTCGTTTATTATTTAGTACTTGAAGAAAGAAAGTCGTTAGCTGACTTGCCTAGATTCTTTGGACCTAGGGCCAACCTTAGGTGCATGTAGGCCAAACGACTTTCTTTCAATTAGAGATTTCTCTTTTTCGTATAGCGGATTCTTCGATTAATATTGTAACTGATTATCGAATATTATTCACGGATTCTGCAAAAAAATTAATTCTCTTTCCCCGAAGCTTTATTCGCGACCAATGTCAAGCGAGAAATTCGTTTCGTAATGAATCTTTCTTTCTATTCCAACAATTACACGACTCGGATGATCGATATTCCGAATGTGATCAGCCAGTACAGAGTTCGACGAGAATATGCGGAGAAACGCGTGCCAACGATAAGAAGCCGTACTCCCAATACAAGGCTATAAAAAAAAGAGCAGCGTGTAAGAAGTGTAAGAAAGACATAAAAAAAAGGAAAAGACATGAAAAAGTCACATAAAAAATGTACATCCTTCCGGTAGGGGGACTATACTCCTCGTAGTTGCTTTCCATTTATCCTGCCGAAGTTCAAGGTCTCCCGATTCCCGGCTCGTACATTTTTACATGCACCCTCCCCAACTTATATCTCATACGCTTTTCCGCTTTACGATCCTAGCAATCCTCATTTCTCGAGGGTCGCGAAGAATCATGATTCGTGGCAGATTCGTCATAAAACATTTGGGGAGCTGGTAGAATGCTTCGGGAGCATCCGAATAATCTTTACTAAAGAGGAATCAGTGGATTTTTCGCATCGAAACGATACATCTATTGAAGACTCCCCTACCAAGTGCTAGGAGGTTCTAAGCAGAGCTATCGGCGCCTTCACCCAAACGGTTCGTGAGGACTTTGCAAAATGGTGCTCTAGTTGCAGAAGATGAGCAGCCCAAGGGGGTTTGAGGGTGTGTGTGCCGAGGGTGAAGGTGTGTGTGTGTGTGTGTGTGTGTGTGTGCGCGCGTGTGTGCGTGTGTGCGTGTGTGCGCGCGCGTGTGTGTGTGTGTGTGTGTGTGCGAACGGCGAAGATGTGTGTGCCATGAATGAAGGTGCGTGTGTATGCCTAGGGTGAAGGTATGTGTGCGAAGGGTGAAGATGTGTGTGCCATAAGTGAAGGTGTGTGTGTGTATGCCAAGAGTGAAGGTGTGTGTGTGTGCCAAGGGTGAAGGTGTGTCACGGGTGAAGGTGTGTGTGCCGTGGGGGAAGATGTGTGTGACACGGGTGAAGGTGTGTGTGTGCCATTGGTGAAGGTGTACGTTGCATGGGTGAAGATGTGTGTGCCATGGGTGAATGTGTGTGTGTGTATGCCAAGCGTGAAGTTGTGTGTGCCACGGGTGAAGGTGTGTGTGCCAAGGGTGAAAATGTGTGTGCGAAGGGTGAAGATGTGTGTGTCAAGAGTGAAGGTATGTGTGTGCCAAGAGCGAAGGTGTGTGCGCTACGGGTGAAGGTGTGTGTGCCAAGGGTTAAGATGTGTGTGCCATGGGTGAAGGTATGTGTATATGCCAAGAGTGAAGGTGTGTGTGTGCTATGAGCGAAGGTGTGTGTGCCACGGGTGAAGGTGTGTGCGCCATGGGTGAAGATGTGTGTGGCATGGGTAAAGGTGTGTGTGTGCCAAGAGTCAAGGTGTGTGTGCCATGGGTGAAGATGTGTGTAACATGGGGGAGGGTGTGTGAGTGTGTGCCAAGAGTGAAGGTGTGTGTGCCACGGGTGAAGGTGTGTGTGCCATGGGTGAAGTTGTGTGTATATGCCAAGAGTGAAGGTGTGTGTGTACCAAGAGTGAAGGTGTGTGTGCCAAGAGTGAAGGTGTGTGTGCTACGGGTGAAGGTGTGTGTGCCAAGGGTGAATATGTGTGTGCCATGGGTGAAGGTGTGTGTATATGCCAAGAGTGAAGAAGTGTGTGTGGCAAGAGTGAAGGTGTGTGTGCCACGGGTGAAGATGTGTGTGCCAAGAGTGAGGGTGTGTGTGTCACGGGTGAAGGTGTGTGTGTGCCAGGGATGAAGATGTGTGTGCCATGCGTGAAGGTGTGTGTGCCACGGGTGAAGGTGTGTGTGCATATACTATAGGGTAAATTGTGTATGCAGGGTATCAACATTGATATGTACGTGCACGAAAGTGTGTGCACTAAGTGCAGTATAGTTAGGCAACAATGCGGAGTAGTTTGCTCAGTAGCATGATGCATGAAAGACGGGCTGGTTTTGAGTAAGTATCGTGGGGAACTCGAGTGTGTATAGATGTATACACCCGCGTACCATCTTCTTGGTTGGCTTTGAGGCCTCTTATTCATCGGCTGGTACGACTTGTTAGGTGAAAGGAAGTATATAGAGAAAGGCAACAAGGGATAGAGCGAGTCTAGGAGAGGGAGAAGCTTTTCAACCCCCTACACGTTTGAAAGTCATTCTGTGAGTTCATACTCTCCTTCTCTCTCTCCCACACACGCTCTCAATGACTCACACGATGAACAATTCCAAAGTACCGAGACTGTCGTTCGATCTTTCGGGGCACCAGCCCCAAAGTTTATTTCGCCACCACCCGCTGTTTAATATGCATGAGTTATAATTCACGAGGCTCGCATCCATGAATCAGAGCTCGTTAAGTGGCGCAAGTCATGAAGAACACGGCCAATTCGTCATTTCTATTTTTCAAAACTCACCCTCCTTTTGAGACTGCGCAAACCTTAATGCCTTTTTCCTCATTCCATAAATTTCGATTTTCCCTCGTTCTTTTCGCGCAAGCCCTTAAGGGGCTAGAAACATTTTTCTTCCCTCTTTTTCGCCGGTCACGGCGTAGGAAGCTACGGAACAAGTTGCAAATAACGGGCGCGCGTACATTAAGCGCAACTTTAGTGGTGCGTAGCCCCTTATAGCTGTGTACACACGATTAAGCGGACCATATCTAGCGTACGTGGCTTCGAGTATCTCTTTCGCTTCAGTCGACGCGCTCTTAAATCGTGCAATTACACGCTCGTCTGTCTCTCTCTCTCTCTCTCTCTTGCTTGTTTGTCGCCGTTTCTGAAACGATGCAGGCGACGACAACGATGATATACTAGGTATATGACTGTCCGAGACAGAAAACGAGATGAGACCTCGACTTGGATCTTTACACGAGTTGAAGCGAGCTTGCAATTTTCTCAATTAAGAGACTCCCTGGTTTCTGTAAACATCTCCCTCTTTCTTCCATCCTTCTTCTTCGTACCTCACTTCTTTTCTCTCGCTGTTTGCTCCTCTCTCCCTCTTCCTGTCCCACTGCATCGTTCCGTTGCTCTCTCTCTCTCTCTTTTCTCTCTCTCCTTCACCACATTCCAACACCCTGGACATCGTTTCTCTCCAAGAAGACGTTACATTCCACGTCCTTACAGGGCGTTTTTTGACGGTTTTATCTTTTCATTTTGTCACACTTGCGACCCCCACCTCCGTGTCTCCACAGTCTCTACTTATACTAGACTCGGGACAGACAGAAGCAGCGAGGCGACATCAAAACTTAACCCTCTTTCCTGACCCCTCCCCCCTTCAGCATCTCCTCCGTTGATCGCGAACGGTCGGACCATGCAATTAGATTTTTGTTGAAGTCTTACAGAAGCACAGAAGAATGGATACGATGCAAAAGAGAAAGAGAAGGAGAGAGAGAGAGAGAGAGAGAGAGAGAGTCGTGAAAAGACCCCCAGGGTGAGGCTCTCCGTTACAGAAGGCCGGAAGCCACCCCCGTTGTGTCCTGTCGCCGATGAACGTGAGCTGCAATGCAACTCTCGAGGTTGCTGCTGAGCGCGAGCACCGACTTCACAAGGGCTCGTATGTATTGAATGTGTAAAAAGAGGTAGAACGAGACAACACGACGAGGTCAGGTGTCGCGGCCCTTTCTCGGTGTTGCTCTCCATCGAGCTAAGCTCGAATCGCTTAATTTTCAAAGTAGCCGTACAGTCGTGTCCAATGAACAGCAAATGGCCCAATACGAGTGCTCATTTTAGCTTCGAATGATTACTGAAAAATGGCACTCGATGGAAAAACGAATACGAGCAATAAATAGAGCCCTGGCAATCACGGGTACCGATCGCTCGCCCGTTCGATTCAGTGGATGGTCATCGTATAAAATAAATATAAATTAATCCGCCGTCGTCATATCTCGAATCATTTCACGCTGATTTTATTCCCGATGTTCAATCAACTCGACGGTTTTCAAATTACTCTCGTATGAATCGTATGTCCGTTAAATACGCTCGAAAAATTGCGAACGTATTTTGAACATTGTAGAATATGACATAACCGAATGAAACTGAAAAATTGGAAGCGGACAGGTTCGAATAAAATTGCGGTAATGCAAGTTGCAGAAATAAGTATTGGTTTTGTGTATACTTAAGAACGTCGCGTTTTTACTGTCGCATTTTTACTGTTTTGAGGAATGAAATTCATTGGTGTACATACACACACGTGTGTGTATATTAATTTTGTACCAATTAATTTCCGGCTTTTGAAAATAAAATTTTAGAGCTCTAAGCTTCCTCGTATGTTATACGTGTATTCATGACGATGCAGGAAACATTTCTGTTGATGAAAGAGTTCTCATTATTTTCGAAGACCCTGCGGATGATAGAGACTATTTTATCAGTCAAAACATAATTTATTTTCTGTATGTGAATATACCAGGTGTAGAAGTATGAAACCGGATTTTTTTTGTAAAGATTACACGTCTGTTGTTTGAAAATGATAAAAAACAGTTTATTCAAAATAATCTTCATTCCCGAGTCAAAATTTTTAGCCTCCTCTGAGCCCTCGCAGGGCCCATTTCTTTTGTAATACATGGGCCGCCAGCCTCCGTTGAACCGACGAAACCCTATTTGTCGAGTTCAGTGCCATGAAGAGACCTCCTATTGGTCCAGTGTGGCCTCTGTTAGACCTCCCAAACCTTCTTTTGACCCCCAGTTTCAGTGAAACGTGCAGAACACAGGCCTCCTCAACCTGCTTTCAATCTCAAATCGTTGCCTCGACCCCACCTAACTTGCTTTCGGCCCAAATTAGATATCTCCTCCATCATCACTCCATTGTAGCCTGATCGGTAACCCTTGCTATTTATACATTTTTCCCACCTCTCCGGCAGTTTATGAATGCCACGCCAAAAAACAGTTCTTCTTTTGAAGCGCACCACTTGTCGAGTCATTTTCGTACATTTTCATACGAATTGAAGCGTTGTTTAGCGTTGTGTCTCATTGATGCGAATAGATGATAATCGGACGGAGCTAAGTCTGGAGAATGACCCGCATGCGCTAGTATTTCCTAACTGAACGCCTCGATCGTTTCCCTGCCCCGTTTTGCTGTGTGTGATGGACCATTATCATGGAGCGAAATAACTTTGTGTTGCATTTTTTCGTATTCCGGTCTTTCAAACGAATGGAGACGGCTTTCTGCGTCACATTCAATTGATCCGCGAGTTCTTGTTGACTTTGAGTATCATCTTCATCCAATAAGGCTTGCAATTCGTTGTCTGCAAACTTTTTCGGTGGTTTCCCACGCTCTTCGTTTCTCACGTAAAAATCACCACTTTTTAATTTTTGTAACCACTCGAAACACTTCACCAAGAGCATGTTCACCGTAAGCTTCGACAGGCATTCGATGCGATTCTGCAGCAGTTTTCTTCAAATGACAACGGAAAACCAACGCTGTTCGCAAATCGTAGTTCGTATTTAAAACTCGACATGCTTAAGGTTATAGAAAAATATAGCGGTGTAGGGAACTTGGGTTGTTGTGTGTTAAGAATCTTCGTTAGCTGTTAGAGGGAGATAATGGCACTGCAGAAGCGATCTTACGGTCCTTAAACTGATGGCTAGCACCATCTATAGGGAAATTCCGGTTTCATACTTTTACACTTGGTATAGTGGGCGTGCACATTTATGTATTCCCTCTTGACTTTAAAATGCATCCATTAATAAAAGAATAAATATTTTGATTAATAAAATAGCTTCTATCTCTTTTGGATGACCATGAGACGACGGAAGACTATTTTATTCGTCATAATCTCCGTCCTAACTGTACAAATGGTTTTTGAAATTTACAGAAAGCAAGACATTAATTTGTCCACATGATGTATCTAGATATATAGCTTTATTAGAGTACAATATGATTTTATAAGTTTTGATTGCAGTTTACTCTACATATATGTGTGTATGTATATATAGATATATATATACACATACACACATACACAGGGCTGCTAGTTACTGGTCACGATCCCGTAAAGGGGTTGAAGGACATGTTTTCCGCTATTAAATAATCCAGTAATGCTTTATGCATATGCAAAAGTGAACCGCTTTCAAGATGTTATTACAGTTATCATTTTTTTTACTGAGGGGTAGGCAACTTCGAAACTGTTGCAAAAAAACTGTTGTATGGAATCGAACTTTTTGATCATTTGTAGTTTGAGCACACAGTAACAAAGAATTGTCAACAATAAAAAAGAATAATTTGCTTGCGACTTGCGACTTTTGGACCCCTAATTCAAAACTGTTCGCAGATTATTTTTAGTTTATTGTTGATAATTCTTCACTACTGTTTCCTCAAACTACGAATAAAAAAGAAGGTTAATGCAATACCTTTTTAAAATCAAATCAAGTTGATTTCACCTCCTCATTCTACGTGATTACTATCCTCATGAAACTACTCCTTACATTATTCTAATATAATTTTGCAGTTATCCAAAGTGGTCGAAAACGTTTGGCCGGTTCTGTACATCGCTTAAAAGTAGTTGTACATCCCGTTTTCTCCTCCAGGTTTTTTGAGACTATTGACAAACTATATTTATAAATAAAACCTACTTTTTCCGAAATAAGCAAACGAATAAAGTAAACCGCAAAAATACGCTTTGTTCCTTCGAAGAGTAATTTTGGAAAAGCAATGTGTGCAAACACGTTCTTTTTGCACCCACAGTAGGTACACGTTGGCGTAAGAAGAGTAATTTTGGAATA
>OY723387.1:8823276-8845776 GCA_963210295.1 Ophion ellenae | reverse complement strand
TCTCTCTCTTTCCTGCCTTCCGCCCCCCCCCCCATTCGCCGAGACTCGATCCTGTTCGTGGCACTCGACAATCCCGTTGTACATATGGTAATTACGTTATGGGCTAAACGCACAAACGGTGCACATACACGAGGTCGTGACTACGTGCAGCTCGATTACTTCATGCGAATTCAACATGATTCTCTCTCTCTCTCGCTCTTTCTCTCTCTGGCTCGCTTTTAAATGCGCGTTACGTTCGTATTTTGAAAAGAATTAGGCAATTTCCGCGAATCCAATTAACGAGCCAATGGCGAATTAATTAGCCACGCGTGTTCGGCATTTTCGATGTTTCGCTCGATTTACCTCTCATCGTCAAATACATCGGGAGAAAATACCATCTCGTGTTATTCCCAATCCCGTGTATTCTCTTATATTCAAATATCACGAATAATTATGAATATTTTCTCGCATCCGCGCACCCACACGTCGAAGTGCGAAAATTCTCATTATCGACACTCCCCCGATGAATCGTGGACACGGGGCCGGGTTGAAATTCCGAACTTTGAATGCTCGGACGGTTTAAAATTCCGAATTTTAATGTTCCGAAATTCAAGATGCGGCCGGGTTGAAATTCTGAACTTTGAATGGTCAGAACGCTCAAAACTCCGAAAGAATAGTACCCCGAAAGAAAAAATTTCTGAAAGCATTTTACACGAAAGACCAAAACTCCGAAAATCTTAACACAGGCAAAATAATTCGGCTTTGGAAGTTCTAAAACTTCCAAAATTTTCAATAAATCGGGGAATTAATTCAAGATTTTTTTAAATTATGAAGTGATTTTGCGTCAATTTTGAAATTTGTGTAGACAACGATATACGTTCTACATCATTTACAGTCAACTGTCTAGACTTTCGCTGGCATGATCTTAACATGACGGCCGGGTTGAAACTCCAAACTTTGAATGCGCCGACGATTTAAAATTCCTAATTTTAATGTTCCGAAATTACAAGGTTCGTCAAGATTATGCCAGCGAAAGTCTACGCAGTTGACTGTAAATGATGTAGAAGTATAACATTGTCTAGACAAATTTCAAAATTGTCGTAAAGTCAATTCATAAAAATAAAATCTTGAAACAATTCGTCGATTTATTGAACATTTTGGAACTTTTAAAACTGCCATAGCCGAATTATTTTGACGATGTTCAGATTTTCGGAGTTTTGGTCTTTCGTGTAAAATTCTTTCGGAGTTTTGATCTTTCTGTTCTGATCAATTCAAGTTCGGAATTTCAACCCGGCCCCCTGGCCACTCGTTTCACGTGGCGGCATGATTCCCGTTTCAACGGTGTAGAAAGGTTGAAAGCTCGCACGAAAGACGATTTGGTCATGACGTTAAAGTTAGCATCGTTGTAATGCGACGGAATTTTATTATTTAAAAATCTTTAACTTGTTATCATCCTAATTTTGTTGGCTCTCGTAAGCTCGGAGAATCACTTGAATGTTTTTTGAGATTTTTCCCAAGTTGTACAACGGAAATGTTCAAACAAATATTGTTGGTTTCGTTGCAACCCAAACAAACCCAAACAATTATCTGACGTTTTTTTAGGCAAATTTTTCGCTTTCCAAAAATTTGTCTAAAAAATCGTCAGATAATTGTTAACAACAAATAAACATGCAATGTAAAAAAAAATGTACGTACTTCCATAGCCAATGTATTTTCCAAGATATATTCAACATTTCAAGTGGATCGGTTGAAAATTGTCTGAGTTATGTTTCCGGCCAACTTAAAAAATGCAGTTATGAGATAAACGCTGCACAGTCGCCATTTTCAAATTAATGGCTTCAAAAACATTATTGTATACAGTCACTGATATGTATAATAAACACCTTTTTTGTAATCTCGACTTATTTTGTAGTTTTTCTGAAAAAAAAATCCCCAAAAAGCCTATTTTTTCGGCCTCTAGAGTGGCCTAAGGCCTTAAATGCGTTTTTCTCGAAACCACGTTTTTCAAACTGGGCAGACGGATTACTCGAACACCTTTGCATGGATCGGTTTGAAACTTTGAAAGTAGCTTCACAATTACATTCTCTATGGGAGTACGTAACCGTTTTTGGATTAAATGTAAACTTTTTTCTTTATAAACAATTTACTGCGTATTTTTTTTTGGCGAAAAAATCGATTTTTTTCTTTTAAAGTGCGCCATTTTTTCAAAATTTAATAAAAAAATCCTCACGTAGTCCCATAGCTAATAATATATAGGTTATAATTTTGTTTGGTTTTTGTTCCCGGTCTTATACTTTACGAGAAAACCGTCCTCCCGTGAATATATTTGTAAAAAACACGTTTTTCAAGATGGGCTCTGTCGCCGCCATTTTGTATGAAAATTATAATAATTTTTTCTTAAATACTTTAATATGTGTTGAATAAACCCTCTCAAAATAAGTCCTATTCCTTTTTCATACTCCCAAAATAAGTTGTCAAAGTTAGGCCTTATATTCCATCCCTTAATTTTCTACTTACATTTTCTACTATTGAACGAGCACGACTTTCATGTTCGTATATTTTTGTATGTTTGATCTTCAAAACGCATCAATCTTAACTTTAATTTGCAACAAAGATTATGTAAAAATTCCAAAAATTCACCGAGTTCTGAGGCTTTTTGTGTAGGGTTGCGCTACGGCGATCCGCCCCGCTGCGAAATCCTTTTTTCTTTTGCGTGTTTCTCGAAACGATGTTTTATGAATCGCCGTAAGTCGTATCTCAAAATCTAATTGTCCGATTCGGACGGAGCATAGTTTATAACATTTTTTATCGTATAACCGGATGTTCTTTTGAAATGTTTATCCACCCTTAATACTAGTACTTTATTATCTTGCGTCTTATCCCCTGTTATGTAATATCGTATTTTTTTTACATTCCATTGCTCTTCTTTCCTCTTTGTTTATCTTGCCCACCTAATTTTGTGTGTATTCTTTTCTATTTTTATTTTACTAACACTAAATTTGTTCATTTTTCATTTCGGATCACCGTAGGTGCAAAAACCACCTACACCAAATAGCCATGCAGCAACAGGGGCCCTTTGCTTAAGCAATAATACCTCCATCGTTTATCAATATTCTTCAACAAAAAAAAACACAACCTTGGTATGACTATGTATCAACTGTGTGTAAAATTCCGAATTCGTCATCTCCGTACTCGCATAAGAAAAACAATATTGAAAATCGACCTGTTTTTCGGGCCCCAAGGGCGGACCCTTCAAAGCAGATTGGGGCGCGACACCCTTCAGCATTGATAAAGAAGCCGTTCAGTAAACACCCAAAACAGCTGCATTACCTTTAATGGGTACTAGGGCTCTACTGTTAAAAAAGAACTGCTAAAAATTCTACTGCTAAACGGGCTCTACTCCTAAAACTGTACTGCCAAAAGCTCTACTGTTAAAATTGTACTGCTAAAAGCTCTAGTGCTAGAACTGGACTGCTAAATAGACTCTAGTGCTAAAAGCAGCACTGCTAAAGAGTCTCAACTGCTAAAACGCAAAAACCCAAGCAAACATATATCGACATATCGAAAATCTTATGATTTTTCGTCAATAATGCAGCCCTAAGGTAAACTTTGGTAGGTATTTCTAACTTTTGACGTTCCTTACGTCACTGGAGTACAAATGAGGTGTCTACAGACGCATCCCGCCGAGTGCAGCACAATGGCGCCGATAGCAAGGCAAGTTTTCTAAGAAAAATCTGAAAAAATCGTCAAAAAACCGCAAATAGTATAGTATAACCTCCATCAGCGAGGCTTATATGAGCCCTCTGTCACAAGCTAGTTTTAGCAGCCCAGTTTTAGCAGTAGAGCCCGTTTAGTAGTACAGTTTTAGCAGTAGAGCCTTTAGCAGTACTCTTTGAGCAGTGCTTTTTTAGCAGTAGCCCGACCACGCCTCTAATGATTCTCCAACTCGTTTTTCTATCTTCCCTCGTACAATGTTGAAGTTTGCATCGTTGGAATGCAACGGAAAATCTACACTTTTAGATCCCTTAAGGCCTTAGGCCACAGTAACGGGTATAAAATCAAGCGCGAATTTAACATTTTTTTCGTTCGAA
This sequence comes from Ophion ellenae, assembly GCA_963210295.1. Classification (NCBI taxonomy): domain Eukaryota; kingdom Metazoa; phylum Arthropoda; class Insecta; order Hymenoptera; family Ichneumonidae; genus Ophion; species Ophion ellenae. The sequence goes on along the minus strand of OY723387.1, from coordinate 8,841,706 downwards.
AAAGTGATTCACTCATAACCCTAATTACACATCTATTTAGTATGAATATAAAGCTGTTAGAAAATATGTATTTTTTTTTCGATGTACAAAATGGCCGACCACTCGAAACTTCTCGAAACAGCTTTTTTCCAATTAGCGTGATAAATAACTTCAATAATTTTTACTCGATTTGCTTCAAATTAAACGGTCATGTTCCTAATTGCATTTCGCAGACAAGTACGTACGGAATTTCTGATTAATCGAAAACTTTTCATTTTATGAGCAGTTATAACGGAATTCTTCACTGAAAATTCATTTCTTAAGGTAGTACCTCCACAGAAGAGTTGAATTAAGAAATGGTTGAAATTTGACATATACGTTATTTAATACATAATCCAAACATCTGTGCAATTTGAATAAGTTTGACCACCCCAAACCTGAGATATTTACACTTAAAGTTGGCTTGGTTTACACGTAACAAATGCGTTATGATGGGCAAACAGAGCATCATTAATTCTACCGTCAAAACTAAAATTAAGAAATTGATAAAAAACGAGGATAAGCTACAGTAAGATATCACGAATAATGTGAAAAAAATGAGAATGATTCACCATCTAGTTTCCAAGATATAACCATGAGAAGCCTTCACAATTTTGGTGCAAAGCCTGGCAAAGCCTGGAAAAAAAACAATTGGGGCAAAGCCTGGACAGTCCTGGCAAAAAGTTTACTGGCAATGGTCGATCAAAAACACAATACAAAATATATTTTACGGCAATAAGTGATATCCATCGTATTAGCTACTAGTACCGTGTCAATATTGCGTAGTTTTTAATTTTATTCATTACTAATTAAACCAATTATCAATCTTTTAAACATGAACATGGTATGTAAACTTTTGGTTGAGATTTTCGCAGAGGAACTACCTTAAGTTCAAATACCTACAACTTTTGAATAAAAGAATATTTTTTAAATTTCGTACGTACTTCTGTAGGTATTCTAATGTAGATTGACAAGAATTTTTGTTTTTTGTTGTACGTAAAAAAATGTGGATGCCAAATGTTACGCCGCGGAGCGCCTAAAAAACGATAACAAAAGAAAATATTAGTAAACGGCCATTTTGTACATAAAAATTTAATATCAATTCTATAAGGCCTATTAATATAATTATATACAATAATATCATTAATATAAGGCCTTAATTTTCATTATCATCTAAGATCTTTCCTTGTCAATTCAGGCCACAGCTCGCTGATAACAATCCTCGAAAACGTTTCGTTGATTTCCATACCGCAAATTTGCCAAACAAAAGTTGGGCTGTGAAATTTTCATTTCGTTCCAACGATGCAAACCTCAATATCATTTCCTGTTCATTCGATTACGACCGACCATCAACCCATCTAGAAAACTGCTTTTTCCATTACATCTATTCAACTTCCGTACGCAATGTCTAATTAAGGCGGTCCTCTAGTTTCTCGGCTGTTTTTTTACGGCTTTTTCAATAATTTTTTACGGGCAAAGCATCGAAATAATCAATCTCATTGTTTTTGCATAATCTTTATTAACATTTAAATAAGCTTTACAAATTTTTTGAAGGCAAAATATATAACAGAATAAAAGTTATAGTGGCCGACAGGAAGACATCAAGTAAAAGAGGTGCTTGACGGTGACCAAGATTGCTACTGTTCTGCTTATCTGAAATAAAAAAACCAAACGGCATTTTAATCTTCATATTGAAGACTATCGATTGAACTAGAGTGAATTCTAAATGACAAAAATTGACTTTTTTATACACTTTTGAAAATTACATTCTATTTTTTACTCATTTTTTCTTAAGTTTTTCGCTCGTACAAAAAAAACTATCGAAGCAATCATGATAATCCTAGTTCAATCGCTGGCTTATAACATATTAAAGATGCCGTATAAATTTGAACAAGATCGGTGCAGTAGTTTCTGAAATGTCGTGATCACCGTTTCGAAAAATGGTGTTTCGAGAAAAACGCGTTTGAAAGTTCGCGCATGTGATTTATACTAAAAATTTCATCTCACCGTCAATCTGCTATGCCTGGACCATACAATAGGCCTTCCTCTTCTTCTTGGAAGTCACGCAGAGCTGCTCCGTCTTCCCTTTTCGCGATTCGGGCCTGTTTTACAACATCACTCGTGCGCCTTTCTGAACGGTCGATCCGAGAGCTATCACGCTGTTGAACATATCCTTTAGCTTGTGGGCCGATTTTCACTCCCATGGTTTCCAAGGTCTTCAGGATAGATTTGAATCCTTCGTTGAAGATTATGACAGCGAGAAACGTGGCGATTTCAACCACTTTTGGCCCAGAATGGAGGTGCTTCGGAGCAAAAGTCCAGATTAACGAATTGAGCGACTCGTGATTATTTTGTGTTTCCGCTCCCAGGCATCTGCTTAACAATTCTTCTTTGGATAAATCCTCATAAATTGGCTTTAAAACTTTTTGAACTGCTTCAGAAAGAGGCGGTTTATTGTGTTTGAATCGCTCAGCCTCTCCGAGAAACTCAGCTCTGCGCCATTTGCACCAGCTAGATTCCCCTGCAGGACAATTTTGATGCTGTGGATTGCTGTCTGTGGAAATCTCGTGAAAGAATGTTGCCCAAATTTTCTTTCTCATTTCCTCGATAGAATCTGGATGTCTCCGAATAGCTAATCCATAATACGTTGTCATCTCACCAATCAATTTATCAGTGACTTTTCCTGCACCTTTCCCACCAATGCCTTTATTAGATTTTTTTGTATTTCGGAGCCCCGTCCCCATCCTCTTTTCAACGTGTCCAACACTCTTTTTTTACAACAACGACAATGGTCAGCGTCTCTTGGCTTTCGGAGCAGCCCGGCGCGCGCACCGTATACCTGCTCCGTTCCAGGGCCGTAACTTGTGAACCACTTCGAATATCGAAAAATCCTTTGCCACACATTTTCTACACATGTTGTAGATGTGATTTATGAAAAAAAAATCGATTTTACCGACCCGAGAAACTAGAGGACCGCCTTAAGAAGTTTCCAATCGTGATTCAACAGTCGGATTCCTCGATGATAATATCCCATCGGATGACCGTCGAGTTTGATGTCCCTTATCGGTGATCCGTTATTAGATAAGATATACGGATATTTGGCGGGTGTACATAGTCCATAGTTTGGAGGCTTTGTGGGCCCGGAGCCTTCAAACGTACCCCAGGGGGGGTCTCTTCCTGCCCGCTGGGCTACGACGAGACCCGTCACACCCTGTCGTAATGCCTCCATGTCTCTCTCTCTCTTTCTCCCCCCCTCATCTGCCTCTCCGCAAGATCCGACCAGTAAGCTCTGCTCCATGCGAAGGCATCGATTCCGTCTATAGTCTGCTCCATTCTGTATTCGCGCTGCGAGCGAAATCGAGAAGGGTTGCACAACCTACACCATCAGTACTCGTATATTATCGCGATACAGCCTGAAAACCCCCCATACATATATATACGTGCGTGTACCAGTCTCTCTCCTCCATGAGGGTGGTTCTCCGTCTGCTGTTGGCACGCTCGCACTGCCTCGGGCCATCGACACGGAACGAGAGGGTTGCCATCAGCTTGTACACGGAGGCTAACGTGTTCTACGTCTATTTCTCTATATACGGGAAACATATACATACGTGACGCCACACATGAGGATATAATATGGACTATCGCCCACCGATACGAAAGTCATTTGGGGTTTCCTGTCCCGCAGGGTTTCTGTTTACGACGAGGTACAGAGGGAGAAGAGGGTGAGGTTGGTCTGACGCCAAGGGGAAACAGCACGTCGGGGTCCTATACCCAAAATAATGTAGACACATCGGCGCTGACAATCTCTGGTCCAGTTTTCACCAGAACACTCTGACGCAATCCCCGGTACAATTTCATACGAGGCAAAGAATCGCCCTGACGCTGCTGGTTTAGGGGATAGACTAAAGATGTAGTGGCATAGATGACCACTGTTGGATCTCGGGGGTCTAGCTAGGTCAGCGATCACCAGACCAAGTATTGGCCCATGATGGAACTGCTTCCCTGTCATGCCTTTGGATCAACCCGCAACCGTTGATCTTTACGTCTTTAAGGGGTTACCCCCACTTGTGATTTTGAAAAAATCGATTTTTTTTATTGCATTTTTTTGAAGTATAAGTATCTGAGAATATGTCCTGAAAATTTCAAGTCGATCCGAACAAAATTCACTGAGATATGAGCGTTGAAAGAGAAGAATCCGCGTTGAAAGAGCGTTGAAAGAGAAACTTTAAACGCGTTTTTCTCAAAATGGCATTTCTGAAGTCGGTGACCAAGATTACTGGAACACTAATGAACCGATCTTCTTGAAATTTTGCAGGCTTATTTAATACATAAAAATGTAGTTTTTAATCGTTCGATTTTTTTTTTCGAAAAAAAATGGCCGTTTTATAGCCAAAAAACGGCCGTTTTTTTCGTTAAAATCGAACCATTAACTTTGACTGTCCGCCATTTTGTGAAAAATGAATATTTTTTAAAATCCTTCGATTAAAGACTAGTTTATACTTATATTTGACTAAATCCATCCGCATTTTTTTTTTCAGATGATCCACTTCGCCGCAATGTTGGTCATCGCAAACCGTGTATATAAAAACATTATTTCATTGACGGCCATTTGCCACCAAACAATGTAATATTTTTCAATAAAAAAATTACTGAAAGTTCTTCAAGATGTGTTCTTTAAGATGGTATATTGAACGATTAAAAAAGTTTTGTAGTTTTCTTTAAAAAAATCATGAAAAAGGCCTTTTTTGCGCTACAAGTGGGGGTAACGCCTTAAGGTAGTCCTATCGCTTCACACTCGCCATACCACTGATCATACGTGAGACTTGTACAATTTATATTTGTACCATATGCAATGAAAAAAATTTGTGATAACTAAATGTTCCATGTGTTTAATTAATGTTCACATTTAATTAGAAAAATGAAAAAATAGTTATTCCAACGATTCGCGCAGAATTTCTAGGTTTGATATTTGGCAATATTGGTTCTATCTCCATCTCTTTTTACTCAACCAGGCGAGTTTAACCTCCACGCTTTTCAACGTCGGTCTGTCAAAACAATGTCAGGTGCGGGAAATATAAAGCATTGTATTCGGGCCACGACTGGTAAAAAGCATGGAAAATTTGTGTCGGCGAAATCTGTCGGTTAAAAATGAAATATGTGTGGAAATTCGAATGAGTGAGATGAGGTTAGGACTACAGTCAGCTGTTGCCTTGCTGTCGCGTCTCTTTATCGTAGCAAGTGGTTATAAATCCAATACCGGAAGTTCAAATTAAACTTGATATTACACAAAAAGTAGGTCAATAAGCGTAATTTTTTCTGAGAGCACTGGATTACTACAAGTGTTAATTATGTAAATCTGATTATTTTTAAGAATCTGACGGATTCCCACTATTATATACACTTCTGTAGCGACCGGAAATTGGGTTTTTGTATGTCGTCTCGGAATTTCTTCGCAAAAATGTGCAAATTTAACATTTATTTGCTCTGAAATTAGGTCGATAAACGACCCTGAAATTTTACAGAGACGATTATTAATGTATTTAGTGAAGCTCGAAAAAAAAAATGAAAATCCTATGGATTGAAGCCTGGCGATAGGACTACCTCAAGTATTGGTCTAGGCTGGAACTGCTTGCCTGCCGTTCCTTGGGATCAACGCGGCAACCGTTGATCTTCACGTCTTAAAGTATTAGCCCACGCTGAATCTGCTTGCCTGCCATGCCTATGGATCAACCCGCAACCGTTGATCTTTACGTCTTGAAATTTTGGTCTAGGCTGGACCTGGTTGCCTGCTGTTCTTTGGGATCAATGCGCAACCGTTGATCTTCGCGTCTTTAAGTATTAGCCCAGGCTGGACTGCTCGTCTGCCATGCCTTCTGCTCGTCTGCCATGCCTTTCGACCAACGCCCAACCGTTGATCGTTACGTCGAGTTCAATCAAACGTCCCATGCGCTTCGCTCCCTTTTTCCATTGATCATTGCGCGACTAGTCGCTTCTCATTCGTTCAATTGAGATAGAAAGCCGAAAAGTTTACCGGCTCGCTGACTCGGCCGGATACTTTTCGAATCGATACGAAATACACCCGCACCACTCTCGCCAGTAGAGAAGACGGAAGCAGCGAAAAACTTTGGCAAGTTGGCCGGGGGTAGAACGACACGAGGAAGACGAAGGACTTTGGGAACGGAATGGGGTACAGGGCATTCGTTGGAACGCAGAGCAGAGAAAGAGAGACGACGAGAGAGAGAGAGAGAGAGAGAGAGAGAGAGAGAGAGAGAGACAGGCAGGCTCTCAATTCACTAGAAAATCTAAGTGGAGGAATGAGTTTAGGGCCGCTGTCCTCATGGAAAGTTGGTGTTGAGGACATTCCAATTTGATGGATGTCCTCATGGCCAATCATCTCCACACTCAGTATTACGCAAGTCCCGATGACTTCGGTGTCACCTTCGGACGAATGCGGGTGAATACGAATGTCATTTCAAGAACGTTCCCGTTACCCAAATCATCGAGGCGTGCCTAAAATTGAAGGGCCGTCGTCGGAACAGCCAGGACTGCTTTGAGCCAAGATCACACGGCTACAACGGGTTCAAAGTGACTTTTCAGTGTCCAGACGTAACTGGAGAGCGAGAGCGCTCGTTATTCTCGTCCCTATCTGAAGAACCGAGGGCATGGAGATAAAACGTTAGGTAGTTCCTTCCTAATAACGTTTTCTTTCAGGACACCTCTGTCTTGTGGAACGTTGCACTTTTTTTTCTTTCTTTTCTTTGCTCAGTCCAACGCTTCCACTCACCCCGTTATCTAGTTTTCTATCTCCCTCCATCACTCTTCCGCCCTCGCGACGTCCATTTGTTCCAGCTCGAAGGCGTTCGAGGGTGAACGACGCATCAGCGGATCGGAGGACTCAGTTTCGGGAGTGGGAATCTTTGGCGCAAAAATTCTGGTTCATCGCGATTGTACTGATTCTGTGGACGCTTGTTACACAGCACTGTGACAGAGCGAGAAATAAAATGAGAGAGAGAGAGAAAGAGAGAGAGAGAGAGATATGCAAAGTGTTGAGGGGGCAGGGGGAGGAAGAGAATTAAACAGGATTGTACCAAAGGTAGAAAGAGACTGAGAGACGAAGAACGAGTACAGGAAAAGAGACAGGCTCGTAACAAAAGTAGAAATAGGGCAAGAGAGAGAGAGAGAGAGAGAGAGAGAGAGAAGGACAAGCTCACAGAGAGATACTCGAGCAGAGACGAATTCGCCGCCTCCTACTGGTTAGGACAGGGTGTACATTGAAAAAGGGAGCGAAGGAAGAGGAGAGTCCTGTCAGATAGACGCTGCACTATTCCGGCTAGAGAGGAACTCGAGGCGTGGCCTCATATAGTAATCCAGAAACGGTAGCGCATTCCTGCACACACACAAACACACGCGCACACACACGCACACACGCACACGCACGCACACACACACACACACACACACACACACACACACACACACACACACATGTATATGTGTGTGTGTGTGTGTGTGTGTGTGTGTGTGTGTGTGTGTATATATATATATATATATATATATAAACCATGAAAATCGGAAACGGGCGTTGGCAATATAAATGTAGATATATGGCAGACGAAAACGTGGAAAATTCGTCTCTGCTTGGTGGGTGACAGAGAGACAGATGAAGCGGAATATGTATATACGTATGTGGATCTGCAAAAGGTGATTTCGAAGACTTTCTACTTTGAGGGCTGTCCTCAAAACAGCTGGATGTACCAATAGCCGCCATTACGTAGATGTAATGGGATCAAACTGTCCTTCTCTCATAATAATATATGGGGTATTCCAGCTCAACTCAGACAACTATCCCTCACTATCGTTGATTATAGATTTCCACAGTGGAAAAGACCTCACACTTGGTATAGAAAAAGCATTTTTCCTACTATTTCCCCCATCCTTTGCCCTTCTGTGGCTAAAAAAATCGAAAAGTCCACTCGAGCCGAAAATGTCAATACGTTGCAGACCTGTTTTGTGCAATTTTCACCAAAGCTCAACTTGGCTTCCGATATTTACTATTTTTTGTTGTGAAATTTTGATTTTGCCGATGAGTATTCGAGAGTTTGGAAGTCAAAAGAGTACTTTCTCCGTCTACATATACATCCCACCCTAATTGAATTCCATCTGCAACAATATTTCCCAATTCTTTTTACTTGCAATACCGAAAAACTGCTCTTCTCATTTCCAAACTTCCGAATAATCATCTCCAAAATCGATCGATCCATCTTCACAAAAAACAGTAAATATCGAAGCTGAGGTTTACTGAAAACATCACAAAACAAGTTTAAAGGGTATCTTAATTTTATCAGAATTTTGAAAACGGCTCGATTGGACTTTTCGCTTTTTTACAACCGCAGAGGGGCAAGTGCTGGGGGAAATAAATTGAAAAATATTATCTGAATAAATATGATCTCTATTTTAAAAAAATAGTTGTTTGAGTTCAGCTTGAATGCCCCATATATATATGGATATGCAAAAGGTGACTTCAAAGACTCTCGACTTTAAGGACGGTCCCTCAAACCGCTGGATGTACCTATATATATACAGAGAGAGAGAGAGAGAGAGAGAGAGCGAGAGAGAGAGAGAGAGAGAGAGAGAGAGAGAGAGAGAGAGAGAGAGAGAGAGATTTGCTATATCTATATATACTCTCTCTCTCTCTCTCTCTCTCTCTCTCTCTCTCTCTCTCTCTCTCTCTCTCTCTCTCTCTCTCTATATATATATATATATATATATATATATATATATATATATATATGACTGCAGCTCTTGCCGGAACTTCATTTGCGATACGACAAAGACCATATACGTTTCGCATGCACTCGACTCGTTTTTCCCGACGTGCCCAATCTCCGGCATTCGTTACTTCATTTAGTTCCCTCAGTCGTGAATTTCGAGTTTCCAGGCTGAAAATTGTTTGCCGAAATCGAATAGCGAAAAGCAAGTATCACGTGAATAACGTACAATATATGTATATATATATATATATATATATGTGTGTGTGTGTGTGTGTGTGTGTGTGTGTTTGACCACTTTAATCTCAGCTCGACGACAGCCTCGAATAATATATATGTACAAACCCTGGTGGGCCAACAGTTCCGTACGTACGTCCCCTCAAACACCTTTTGATTTATCGCGATCGTATGCGGCTCTTTATGTCGACTAGTGTGCTTCCTCCCTATAGACGCTTGTCTTCTCTTCTATTTCCCTCTCGCTGTCTCTCTCTCTGTCTCTTTTTCCGTCCATCCGAAAGTCCATTTTCAAGAGAACAAAAGCTCTCTCCCGGGACAATGTTCGAATCTCGCCTTCGTCTATGCCACGCTTGTATGTACGTATATAGCGCGGATTCGGAATTGAGCTCGAAGGAAAAGTGTATCTCGCTTTTGTGCTGATCGTGTCCAGGTAAATCGAACATTGCGAAATGAAGACATTTTTGAAGGAGGACACCAAAGTGATGTTCCTTGTTAGCTTATTGTGTATTCAATCGACAAACACCAATACAATCATCTGTGTCCACACAACTAACTAAATGGGACGTGTTGAATAATTAAAAACTTGTCAAAAAATAAAAATACCTCTTATGTTAATGCTATTTTTAAAAAATGGCATTAAAATAAGAGGTAAACGAGTTAGCACCCAATTTTGGGAATTTTTCCAAAAATCATACTCACCATGATAACTCGAAATCCTTAGCCTTTGGACTAAGATAACCTAGGCTAGATATGTTCCTAACGAGGTGACCCCCTTAAGGCTTTGCATCGACCTTCCCAACACCCTGTATATGAATATATATATTTTTTGTTATATATATATATATATATATATATATTTGGACACACGGTTTGAAACGGAAACGGTCCGGCATCTATATATGTACAGGGTGGCCCAAAAAGTGGAGACCAAAAGAAAAAACTAGCCTCGTATCAATACCTGTCCAAATCAACGCCCGTGTACGTTCTTCGATCTTTTTTACTTTTCGAGAAAAAAGCATTTTTTATTTTTCTCTTTAGTAGATGTACTTTCCTCGCGATGCCCAGATAGACGGTTTTTACCTTGTGTCATCGTTGCGAAGTGCACTATTGAGGAAGACATAAAGGACCAAGAACATTAACGTTGATGCCTTAGATTTTGATGAAAAGTCGAAAAAATAAGTCTGTCCGGACCAGTAACCAAAGATGACGTTGAAATTTGCATAGTTGGGATATCACGATTTTTTTTCTTCTTTTTTGAAATTTCGTTTAGTTCAATCATTATCAAGAACCTTTTTCTTTGCAAATTGTTGTCCTAAATCTCTAATGAGAATACGTAAACGTATTGTAGAGATGTTCGTCGCCTCAGCCAGCTAAAAAAAGGATTTTTTTTGCATTTTCTCAAAGTATACATATTCAAGAATAAGTGATAAAATGTTCACGTTAAAATATTGAAAATTGACCAAGTTACGGACGATATGGTGAGAGCAGGTAGCCCAACGATTTACGTGTACTAAAAATTCCAATTGCGTTTTTCTTGAAACGATTTTTCTCGTCTCCTGCCCGTAATCATAACTATAGCTATACATGTCTAATTTTTAATTTAAAAAAATTGTATATTTGCAGTCGCAATCGTTGGACGTAGCCGTTTTGTTTTTGTTTTGAAATTTAGTATTTTTTAAGCTCATATAAGTAAAGAATTTGCAAAAATAACACTGATTTTAATACCCGCCTTTTCGTGATTTTTTTTCTCGAAAAATGGCTACGTGCAACGAGAACCACATTTATATAGATTATAAAATATTTTTATTCACCAGACGTCACAGTGGTGTCCTCCCTTAACATTATCGATACGGTTCAGATAATAAAAAAAAAATACTCACACAAGTCCAAGTGATCCCAATAGCTTTTAAAAATTTCCAAGTCTTCATACACAAAATGAAAAACCTATGTTGAAGGAAAACTCGAAAAAAGTAAAATAAATGTTTTTTTTCACGAAAACTAAACAAGATGGTGAATAAATGGGAGTATCGACACGAGGCATCTAGATTTGTCCTTGAGACGTAACCTTTCGAGCCACCCTGTATATTCGTACAGGAGGGGGTGGGATTCACGCGGGACTTCCTCTGCACCTTTAATTATCGCACCACCGAGCCGAAACGCGCGCTCGCCCGCGACACACAGCTGGAAAACAGCGCGAGTCAGAAGGGAGAGAAAATGCGATGAGGGATTTTATATGTGTGTGCTAGCAGGCCAGGGATCGCAGTGTCACTGCACCCGCGAATGGACACGACAACCGGGGAAAAATAAATAAACAGCAGACAGACGTGCACACCCTCCTGCATATATGTATACCATATGCACGCGTATATACCAGAGTACATTTAAAAGTAGCGAGGGATAACGATGAAATGCAGAATAGATCAGGCGAGGGAACGAGATAGAGAGAGAGAGAGAAAGTAGAATGCGAAATACAACTCCACAAAGAGAAAAGAATGCAAAAAATGAAAGAAAAAAAACACAAAAACAAAAACAATTGAAATCCGGAAATACCCCGATACTGTTTGGCAGTCAAGCGAGTCTCTGTGGCCTCCGGTGAAACATCATTCAGTGACATTACAGGCAACCCATTGTGTAACTTTTGGCTGTGTGTATAGTAATATACACATATGTGTGTATATATATATGTATATGTATATGGAATGCCTCTCATATATATATATATATATATATATATATATATATATATATATATATATATATATATATATATATATATATATATATATATATATATATATATTTGAGAGGCATTCCATGCCATTTCACCTAACCCCTGCCCCATCCCTGTTTTATTTTCCTGATTTTTTTGTGTAAAATTGTGACCCATGTAAGGAATATCCACATCAATTTTTAGATTTTCATATCTTCTTCTTTAGGAGTTTTAATTATCCAAAAAAATTCCCTTCCGGAAGCTTTGGAAACGGTTAACGCCGATAACTCCTGAACTTATTGAGATATCGACAAATGTCGATATATCATTTATTCATTTAGAAGCACACCTTCGTTAAAAAGTATGAAAAAATGATCAATGATCAATGTCAACGTTTTGTTTTGCTTCTAAAGTAAAAACTATTATTTTAAAGATGATTCCTTTTTTTTATTAAAAAAAAAACTCTAAAATAGTGTGACCCAATCTATGATTTTTAAGACTAGTCTCATCGCGGGCCTATCTTTCCTTCAATTTTTTTCGTATAAAACGAATAAAAGTATAGTAAGACTGGAAAGAAAAAAATCGTTGCAGTCCAATTATGATAACATCAACGTCATCATTTTGGCTCCATAAGATTGATTACAACAATTGTCTGACTTTCATGTGAAAACTCTATTCGGAGGTTGTTGTAAGGACTGTTTAGTACCCAAAAGCAGCGATTCGTTATAAAAAAATGTGTTGAAAAGAAGCCGAGGTACGTCGTTATTTCCGCGATATGGATTCAGCTTATTGTGATGCTGAAGTTCGCATCGTTGGAATTGGAACGAAAATTCTTCTTTCTAGATTTCTATTATCATCTAAAATATTTGTTTCGCAGGTTTTGGGCAGGGGAGTTGTGCGTAAGATGACATAGTCAGGTCAGATGATACACCCTCAATATATTTTCAAATATTCGCGCTATACGAGTAACGATGGCGTTCTATAGTAGCCAATAAGTGTCATGACGTTGAAGTTTGCATCGTTGGAATGCAACGGAAGTTAATTTTTTTTTTCTTCTGTTTTTCACTTCTTTCGCCAATTTGAAGCATGAAAATGACTCAAACGCTTTTTCTTGTTCGCTTAATAGATCCTTGATCTTAATCGATCAATAAAATTATAGATTTCAATAAAAATGAAAATTTATAAAAATTGGGAAAGAACTTTCGTTGCATACCAACGACGCAATTTTCAACGGCATTAAGTATCGCTAGTAGCAAAATGTAGTGTAGTCGTCAGTGAATGCGAGCTTTTACGTGGTAAAAATTTTCGTGATTTTTTAATCTAAAAAAACTGACCGCGTTACCCAGATAGACATATGTAGCTCATATTGGCATCATATGTAGATCTTCTATGTGGCATAGAAAATTATACAGTTGTGTGCCCCTTATGAGTGCTCCCCTTTACGTCATATTTGCATTACATGATGATTCACGATAACAAATCCAAATGAAGCAAAGTTGTTCTCACGCGAGTATGCATGCAATGAATTCATCAGCACTAGCAAAGTCGGCTCACATATATCCAATAATAAGTGAGTGCAAATGGGACTTACATAGGTGTCACGGCGTGAAAAATTAAAAAACCCAAAAATTTTGAATAAAAAAAATGTGGTAGTACTTTTTGTTTCCATATGCTTTATTGATGTTCCTGCCTATATGATAATTGGATTAAAACGTACCCTGCCTCGTCAAAGTTTTTACCTACCCTCGAGATTTGTACCTACGTCTTTTAATTCTAGAGCTGAGCGCGCTACTTACTTAGCTATTCTAACACTTGTGTAAACTTTCTTTGTTTCTTGCCTATTTGTATCATTCTTGATTTTTGTCAATATGCATATCGCCGTCATATTGCGCTCATCTAATGTATCACTGAGAACATGCATATCACCGTCACGGAATGTATCACTGAGAAACATACATATCGCCGTCATATTGCGCTCGTGGGATGTATCACTGACAAATATACATATTGCCGTCATATTGCGCTCATCGAACTTATCTCTGCGAAACATGTATATCACCGTTATAGGATGTATCACTAAAAAACACGCATATCGCCGTCATATTGTGCTCATAGGATGTATCACTGAGAAACATGCAGATCGCCGTCATATTGCGCTCGTGGGATGTATCACTGACAAATATACATATCACCGTCATATTACGCTCATCGAATGTATCACTTAGAAACATGCATATCGCCGTCATAGGATGTATCACTAAAAAACACGCATATCGCCGTCATATTGTGCTCATAGGATGTATCACTGAGAAATATGTATATCGCCGTCATATCGCGCTTATCGCATGTATCACTTAAAAACATGCATATCGCCGTCATATTGCGCTTGTGGGATGTATCATTTACAAATATACATATCGTCGTCATATTGCGCTCATCAAATGTATCACTGAGAACATGCATATCGCCGTCATGGAATGTATCACTGAGAAACATGCATATCGCCGTCATATTGCGCTCGTGGGATGTATCGCTGACAAATATACACATCGCCGTCATATTGCGCTCATCGAATGTATCACTTAGAATCATGCATATCGCCGTTATAGGATATCGCTGTCATGAAATGTATCACTGAAAAACATGCATATCGCCGTCATATTGCGCTTGTGGGATGTATCACTGACAAATATGCATATCGCCGTCCTATTGCGCTCATGGGATGTATCACTGAGAAACATGCATATCGCCGTCATATTGCGCTCGTGGGATGTATCACTGACAAATATACATATCACCGTCATATTACGCTCATCGAATGTATCACTTAGAAACATGCATATCGCCGTCATAGGATGTATCACTGAAAACCACGCATATCGCCGTCATATTGCGCTCATGGGATGTATCGCTGAGAAATATGCATATCGCCGTCATATTGCGCACATCGAATGTATCAGTTACAAACATGCATATCGCCATCATAGGATGTATTACTGAAAAACACGCATATCGCCGTCATATTGCGCTCATGGGATATATCACTGAGAAACATGCATGTCGCCGCCATATTGTTCTCATCGAATGTATCACTCAGAACATGCATATCGCCGTCATTTTGCGTGCATGGCATGTCTACTACCAGTGCTAACCCAGTGAATTCACCAACAAAAGTCATTGGATGACTTCCATATGATGTCTATCTACAAATATTTATGGTAAAATTTAAATTTGCCGTCTCATGAATTCATCTTGTAGTCAGCGGATGATGTATTTTGAAACGACAAATTTAAGTCACCATGTGTCTTCAATTCATGATACTGAATGAGCTCATGAAATGTCTTCATCAACGTAAACGAAATTGCATTCATGTCAAGTACGATTCACCAGTACACCTAATGTTACCATAGTAAATACACGCTAAAATGTCTACACATGAATTCAATATGACGTAAAATGCGGATATTAATTGCAGACACTTGAGCGCAGCGATATAAGTTCGACGTGCTCTAAACATACGATGCATTCCCAGATAGACAGTCATGATCATCACGCCGTGCATACAATTGATGAAGCAAATTTTACAGCATATTGACTATATGTCATGATGCAAGGCCGTAAACTCATTTAGTATAGTGAATGTACAAAGCATTTTGATCTCAATATGTTGTTCTCAAATGCATCGTACGTTTGGAGCACGTTGAACTCATATCACTGTGCTCAAGTGTCCACAATTAATATCTGCAAATTTTACGTCATATGGAAGTCGTCCAATGACTTGTGTTGATGAATTCACTGGGTTAGCACTGGTAGTAGACATGCCATGCAAGCAATATGACGGCGATATGCATGTTTGTCAGCGATACATTCGATGGGCGCAACATGACGGCGATATGCGTGTTTCTCAGTGATACATCCTATGACGGCGATATGCATGTTTCTAGGTGGTACATTCGTTGAGCGCAATATGGCGGCGATATGTATATTTTGTCAGTGATACATCCCACGAGCGCAATATGATGACGATATGCATGTTTCTCAGTAATACATTCCATGACGGCAATATGCATGTTTTCAGTGATACATTTGATGAGCGCAATATGACGGCGATATGCATATTCCTCAGTGATACATCCCATGAGCGCAATATGACGGCGATAAGCGTGTTTCCCAGCGATACATCCTATGACGGCGATATGAATATTTCCAAGTGATACATTCGATGAGCACAATATGACGGCGATATGTATATTTGTCAGTGATACATCCCATGAGCGCAATATGACGGCGACATGCATACAAATCCAGAATGATACAAATAGGCAGACACAAAGAAAGTTTGCACAAGTGTTAGAATGGCTAGGTAGGTAGCGCGCTCAGCTCTTGAATAAGAAGACGTGGTTCAAACCGTAGGTACGTACAAAATTTAACTAAGCAGGATACGTTTTAATCCATTTATCATATAGGCAGGAACATAAATAAAGCATATGCGGATATAAAAATCCTACCAGATTTTTTTAATCGACATTTTTGGATTTTTTTATTTTTCACTCTATGACACTCATATGAGCTCCATATGAGCACAGCATAGTTACGTCACGCCATGTCGCTGATATGAGCTCCGTATGAGTACAGCATAGTTACGTCACGTCATGCGGTTAATATAAGCTCCGTATGAGCACAGCTTAGTTATGTCACGCCATGTCGCTAATATAAACTCCGTATGAGCACTGCAATTTCTTCACGCCGTGATACCCATATGAGCCCCATATGCACTCACTCATTTTTGGATATTCGTGAGCCGAATTTGCTAGTCTGATGAATTCACTGCATGCATATTCGCGTAAGAACAACTTTGCTTCATTTGGATGTATTATTGTGAATCATCATGTGATGCAAATATGACTTCAACGGGAGCACTCATAAGGGATACACAGCTGTGGGACTTTCTATGCCGCAGTGATGATGTACATATGATGCCAATATGAGGTACATCAGTCTATCTGGGTTTGTAAACGATATATTGAGATCGAAATGTTTTGTCCATTCATGATACTAAATGAGTTCATGGCTTTGCATCACGACATGTAGTCAATATGTTGTAAAATTTGTTTCATCAATAGTATGCAGGGTGTGATAATCATGACCGTCTATCTGGGTAATGGACCTGAGCATAATTCGGTTGCCGTGTGTAAGATGACATACACATGTCATCTTAGACTGCAGTACGTCGTCTTACACACGTCTACGTACATGTGGTTTATCATTTTTCTACTTTCATTGAATTAACGAATGTCCTGAAACTCATTCTATTTCATTATGATATTAAACCTTTATGATTATACGCTTGACTTTACATTCATACGACGTCATTTATTTAATTATATATCGTGAAAGAAAAAGTATGTCATTTTAAGCACAACTCCACCATACATTTCTAGCAAGGATCCGCAAAAATGTTTGTGACTTTCGTAGCCTGAACGTGCCAAAAAATGGGAATATGAAAGAAGTATAATTCCGTTGCATCCCAACGATGCGATCGTCAATGTCATCAGTTTATTTCCGTCCAAAGATGCGTCGCGACGCGTCTCGATTTTTCGATAGCGAACGGATCTGTCGATTTCCGGTTCGGCTGAGTTCTGTCACTCGAATCACTGCGATACAGGTATTCAAATACCTCCCGCAACGAAAGCGCATAACGGGAAAGGTATCGACGAACGTGTCTACAAAACGCGAGTAATCAACGAGTCCATGAAACAACCGGATGCGTGGCATCCGCAAAATTCTATCGGCAATTCCAACTGCAGAGTCGCAATGGCAAGGTCCGCGAGAATGATGCGTCCACCATTGGCTTTTTCTCTCTCTCTCTCTCTCTCTCTCTCTCTCCTTCTCTCCCCCTCGCCACTTTTTATCTTTCGTTCGTTTTTTTATATGATTTTTTTTATCGACCCTGGAGGGAGGCCTTCGCATCATTTCTCGGTTGGAATATTTTTCGGAAAGCTCTTTCACCGCCGGCTATTTGCATCCGAGCAATTTAAGAGCAAGTCAACCTTACAAATTCTGTAAAATACGTCCATCAAATACAGATACATACGAATACATAACTCGTAAATAAATACATATATATATATATATATATTTGAGGGTTTTTTCCGAATATACGGTGGGTCGATGTTGAAGGCACTGCGACAAAAGCAAAAATTACGAGGTCCGTACATGGCCAGGTGCACTGCGCTGCAAAAACAAAATCGATTTTATTTCCATGGGGTGAAGAGGAACATTTTTAGTTCATGATAAGAACTAGTTAAACAATTTACGTGACAAGTGAGCCATGCAGGTTAATTTTTTTATGTTGCGGGAGCCATCTCTTGCCAGTTTTTTAATTTTTGCTCGAAATCGTAATTCTTCACGTGTTGAATGTGAAAAATAGAAAACGTGTCGAGAAAGATTACCGCGTGAGAAGTCTTATAAGAAATTTATTGGAAAATCAATAAATTGATTTATTGAGCATATTTATCATCATATTTATCGAATTTTCCATTTGTCATCATGTTTATCGATCTTTGATTCTCGTCATCATATTTATGGATTTTTCATGTTTATCATCATACTTATCGATTTTTTATATTTGTCATATTTATCGACTATCCGTATTTATCATCATATTTAGCGATTTTGAAGACATTTTCTTTACGCC
>OY723387.1:8814582-8823076 GCA_963210295.1 Ophion ellenae | reverse complement strand
AATATAAAAAAAAATCGTACGTACTTCCATAGACAATGTATTTTTTAATATATATTCAACATTTCAAGTGAATCGGTTGAAAATTGTCTAAGTTATGTTTCCGGCCACCTTAAAAAATGCAGTTTTGAGATAAACGCTGCACAGCCGGCATTGTGAAATTAATCGCTTCAAAAAAATTATTGTATACAGTCACTGATATGTATGATAAAGACCCTTTTCTGTTATCTCGATTTATTTTGTAGTTTTTCTGAAAAAAGTGCCCAAGAAGCCTATTTTTTGGGGCTCTGGAGTGCCTAATGCCTTAATTTATTTTGGCAGACTTCGTCGAGAACAATCCTTCAACCATTTTTCGAGATACTTTTTAAGCAATCTGCAATATAATTCTACAAAACGAAAAATTGTATACGGATGAAAATAAGGAAATTGAAATATAAAAAAAGAACTTTCGTTACATTCCATCACGTTGACGTTTGCATCGTTGGAATGCAATCAAAATTAATGTTTCTGAATTCCTTCAATTTCCTTTGGTAGTTTTCGCTTAGAATCCTTCAACTATTTTTTGACATACTTATTTAGCGATCTGTAATAAAAATCTACAACAAAAAAATTGTATATGAATAAAAAAAAAGGAAATTAAAATATAATAAAAGAACTTTCGTTGCATTCCATCGAGTTAAAGTTTGCAGCGTTGGAATGCAATGAAAGTTGATATTCCTGAATTTCTTGAATTTATTTTGGTAGATATTGCCTAGAATCTATCAGCCCGTTTTTAACATAATTCTTCAGCGATGTGCAATATAAATCTACAAAAGCAGATTTCATGTAATAATAAAAAGGAGGAAATAAAAATATAAAAAAGAACTCTTGTTGCATTCCAACGATGCAAACTCCACCCTCTCGTCCCTCGTAAGCCTGGAACAATTGCCAATAGAAAAAAATATATCTTTGCATTTCAACAATGAAAAATTCAATACTACCAAACATCTTGAACCTAATCACCACAAAATGCCGCGCACGCCATTTGTCGCATAAAAATTCCAATCGGTAGGTGGGTTTTTCGGTAAATTACGAAACGTCCCGTAAAACGGGGGTACTTTGACGTTCAGGGTAACTGACAGTTTTTGGGGCTACTTTGACAGAGCGCCAAAATACGTTTTAAATGTGTGCGCAGCCCGCTTGACCTTCCGTGGCGGGCGGCGGTTGCGGCGAATAAACTTGAACAGCACACAGTGGTTCCAAACGCCGAAAAGCTGGCCAAAAATCGAAATCATCGAAAAAACGGATGGTGGTGGGTATATATAGGTTTTGGGGGTCGCTGAATCCGAATCTGATGTTAGTTTTTCGAAAAAAATTAGTGAAAAAGTCAAAAACAAGATGGCGGACCAAAAAAATTTTTATATCAACTTTAAACAATAAAAAATGATGTTATAAGGAGTTTTTGAGGTCGCTAAGTCGAAATTTCACATCAGTTTCATAAAAAAATGCAAAACAAAGTCAAAAACAAGATGGCGGACCAAAAAAAAATTATTATAATTGTAAATGATAAAACCTGTTGATTAAGGGGTTTTCGACGTCGCTGAATCAGAATTTGACATTTAATCAACTTGGAAACAAATTTTAATTAAGTTTTTTGAAAAAAATAATTTATTGTTTATAACAAATTCATTGTTTATAATGTCAAAATCATTGGTAGTATGTATAATCAACATTAAATAACTTAAACAATTTTTTTTTGACGGTATTGGGCTTCATATAACGTAAAAATCATATTTTTAGCCATTTTTTAAAGTAAATTTTCAAATTGCATTTTCTCAATTTCGGGCAAATTCGGGCAAAAGTTATTGGCGTCATAATTCAGTGCTATGATGCCCTTACCATATGCAATTAATTTCAGCCCGGGATCTAGCGGGACTTTCGAGAAAATGAGAAAGTAAAAGTGTCATAAAAATGACGAAATTTTGTGATTTACAAACAATAATATATAAACAATGTACAAGCACTAAAAATTTCAAACAAAACGTATTTTACTAACCTCAGATATCCCTCTCTTCGAAACAATTCACTTCACCATGAATAATTAACACTAACTTGTCTAAATTAAATGTTTAAGTCAGAAAACACGTGACATTCACGAAATTTAACCTTAACTTCACGACGCCACGCTGCCAACAAGTGTGTATTATTGGCATTGGTAATGCTACGTTCTTAAAGTACAGGTACCAACCTAACATATGGCACACAAAAAAGTCCTATATTTAGTAACGCGATTTTCCCTATTTTTGGCCAGCTTTTCGGCGTTTGGAACCACTGTGCAACAATTCGTTGTTCAAGTTTATCATAATGTTGCTAAAGTTGATTGTAATGTTCCTCAAGTTGATTTTGATCTCAATGACAATTATAAGACTCATGAAGTGCCTATAATATCACGCCAGGTACTTGATATTTTTATGGAAAATGTTTCCTTAAGAAAGGACACTACTGTAACTGCCCATTGTCCACCGTTTTCTTTGGATTTTTTTGCTAAGAACGGAATAAAATACACGGTTAAAAGAGCTCTTAGATTTTATAAGGTATATATAGAAATAGGTAAAAAAAAATTATTTGTCAAAAGTACACAAAATAGCGGTACACGAGTCACTATAGCACTACTGTTTTTCAGCCAACCCTCTACGCGGCACGCAGCAGAACTGCCGTAAATTTAGTCCCGGGACTAAGAGTGAAATATTTCCCATAATTATATTATTTTCAGCAGTCAAGTACGGAGAAAATGAAAAAAATAATTAAACGAAAAATCGAGACGATTTTTCAAAAAAAGTTCGTCATTCCGACCATAATTTTCATCTCAAAAGTGATATATTTTTTACAATTCTCGAATCATCGAAAAAAAGCGCTCGTACTTGACTGTTAAAGCACTCTAAGAAGCTACACTCAAATTTTCAAGTCGATTGGACGAAAATTGTTTGAGTACCGCTGCCTTTATAACGATGACAATTTGATATTAAAAAATCGTTGTTTTTCGTTCAATTCCATATATAATGCATAAAATATTACATTTTTTATCAAAATAATTCCAAAGAAACCCTTAATCTTTGACATAAGTTGCATTTCAATGCCCTGTCAAAGAACACTCGGGGCTTCGACACTTTAAAAAATCCATATATCAAATTGTGAGGCCGTGGTGGAGCTTGACTTTTTTTTATACATTTGATAGCCAAAGGGCACACTGTTCTATTGGAGCAAGAAAAGTTGGTAACTAGAATGTTAAAAAAAAACCTACAAAAAACTTCCAAAACCTGTTCAAAGTTTTACGGTAAATTTCGAGCCCATCTTTCGATGCGATGTATTCTCCGAGCCAATCCCTAAGATTCTGAAAAAAATGTCGATCACAAAATGAGCATCCCAGTTGATTTTCACGCCTCTCCGCCACAAATCCGCCGCCGCTTGAAAAATTCTCGTCGCTTCTGCACCGGCTGCGTTAGTCTGACAAATTGGATAGTGTAAGTTTATCTTTGACGCTCGCGCCTGATAATATATTTTTAGGGCAATATACGTGCGAGACGAAAGACGGATTTTGTATGTGAGAACCGAAGGGATGAATGAGTTTCACCGCGAAGCGGAAATTAGTCGTTGCGTCTGTCACGAAGAGACGATATATACATACATACATATATACACATATATATATACATATACATATGTATGTATATATATATATATATATATATATATATATATATATATATATATATATATATATATATATATATATATATATATATATATGTTAGAGTTGTGGTGGATTGCGACGAAGAGAAAAGCCGTGAGGACAAACGAGATTATTTATTGAAAGAGAACAATGTTAATTTATATGTGAAAACGTGATCGTAAGTGACTCGGCGTTATGCAAGAGACGATCGTGCCAACATAATGGCGTTACAACGCGCGAGCGACGGCGAGTCGAGAGGGCGCCCGAGTGGCGCGACAGCAGCGCTTTCCCCAAGAGTGGCGCGACGGCAGCGCTCTCCCCAAAGAGTGGACTTCGTACTCGAAGGGCGCGGATAATTTGAATATCCAACACTCCCCCTTAATCCGTGTCCGAGAAATCCTCCCTTGGGTGCAGTCCCAAGCCAGACACACATCTCGAATGCTTATCAGCCGAGAGAGGTTTGGTGAGGATATCAGCGGTCATATCCTCGGTCGGAAGGTAGCGTATCGCCAAGATACCATCGTTTACCGCCTGACGCACAAAATGGTGGCGGATGTCAATGTGCTTCGATCTCGAGTGATGCACAGGGTTGTTCGCCAGCGCTCCGGCGCAGCGGTTGTCGTTGAAAACCACGACGCCCGTGAAATCGGCGCAACGTAGCTCCCGCAGGAAGCTGGTCAGGTACTTGGCCTCCTTGGCGGCCTCCGCTATGGCCATGTACTCGGCCTCCGTCGAACTCAAGGCGACGGTTTTCTGCTTACGTGATTCCCACGTAACTGCTCCCCCGCAGATCGTGAAGACGCATCCGGTGTAAGAACGTCTGTCGATGACGCAGTTCCCCCAGTCCGCGTCTACGAAGCCTCGCAGCGGATCATCGCTGTTGTTGTAGACCAATTCCAGATCCAAAGTCTTTTGTAGGTATCGGAGCACCCTTTTTGCGGCGATCCAGTGTTCCTTTCCGAAACATGAGTTGAATTGACTAAGGGCACTTACGGCGTGCGCGATGTCCGGTCGTGTACCGGTGGCGGCGTACATCAACGCCCCGATCAACTCACGATACGGATAATTGGTCGACTCATCGCGTTCTGTTGTTTCGCCCTTCGTCAGCTTAGAACCGAGGGCAACAGGAGTGTTCACCGGCTTGCAGTCACCCATCCCGAAGCGCTTCAGCACTTCCGTGATGTACCCCCTTTGGGATAAGGTCGCCTTTCCGTTCTCGCTTCGAATTTCGATACCCAAACAGTACTTGGCGATGCCCAGATCTCTTACCGCAAACCTTTTTGCTAGCGTCTTCTTGATTCGATCATCCAGGGCAACATCGTTTGAGACTATCAATATGTCGTCAACATATACGAGTAGAAAAGCGCGCACGTGGCTGTGTACGTACACGCAAGGGTCACCGGTAGTCGGCGTGAAGCCGATGCCGCGCAGCACCTTGTCTAATTCTATGTGCCACTGTCGACCAGCCTGGCGAAGACCGTAGAGTGCCTTATTCAGCCTGCATACTGCATTCGGCTCTCTAACCTTTCGAAGCAAAGCTCGGGCTCGATTGCGGATCGTATCGTCCTTTTCCTCGCGTACAATCCTCTCAAGTACATCCTGCAGCGAATTCGGTAGCTCCATGTAGACGTCGGTGTCGATCTTCCCGTTCAAATACGCGGTTTCGATATCGAGTTGAGATATCCTCAGTTTCCATTTCACGGACAACGCCACCAACAATCTCAGCGAGCTGATACGAGCCACAGGGGCGTGAGTGTCGAAGTACTCGATGCCTGGCCGCTGCGAGTACCCTTTCGCGACGACTCTCGCCTTTCGCCGATCCAAGGTCCCGTCGGCACCGTATTTACTCCTTAATACAGTTCGGCATTTGATTACCCTTACCCCTTGCGGTTTTTCAACGACATCGAAGGTATCGTTGCGAATGAGGCTGTTCATCTCGGAGTAGATAGCGTCGACCCACTCATCTTTGTCGGGTCCCGACATGGCCTCCGAGTACGGCACCTCGGTGACGTTCAACGCGACGTTCTCCTCCTCGGAATCCGCAAGCTCGTCATCTCGCGATTCTTGTGGATCTTCGCTCTCGCTTGACGCCTCGACAGTCGGAGGCGGATGGTACTGCTTCGCCGGACGGCCGCGTTTGCCTGTTAAAATCTTTCGCGGCCTGCCGCGACCGTGTTTCGCTTTGCCGCCAGCCCCCGTAGACGCGTTGCGCGCGAGCCGTCCTGAATTTGGCTCGGTGCTCGTCGAGTCCACGACCGACTCCACGTTCGGTACGATGTCGTGACCAATCTCGACCGCTTGGACTGGCGCATCGTCGCACCGATCATCGGCGATCGACGTCGGGTCGTCCGAATCGTTCGGACTCGGATGGCTATTGGTATCGTCCATTCCGAACCCTTCCATGAACCTCACGTCGCGAGTGGTGTGGATTCGTCGATCGGCGGGTACCCATACTCGATAGCCTCGGCAAACTTCTGAAAAACCAACGACTATACCTTGAATTCCTTTCGGGGACAATTTATCCCTGTTCGGAGATTTGTCCAACACGAAAACTTTCGTTCCGAATTTTCGCAGGTAACTCAGGTCGGGCCTCTTTCCAGTCCACAACTCGTACGGAGTCTTGACGTTCAAGAGCTTCGTGGGACATCTATTGCGGACGTGATTCGCCGTCGCAACGGCCTCAGCCCAGAAGGATTTTGGAAGCCCCGAATCCATCAGCAGACATCGAGCGGACTCCATGAGGGTCCTGTTCTTTCGTTCGGCGACACCGTTCTGTTCGGGTGTGTACGTGGTGGTTAGACGGCGCCGGATCCCGGCCTTCAATAATATTTCGTCCATCGTCGCGTTGCAGAACTCAGTTCCGTTGTCGGACTGAATTGCCTTGATTCGCCTTCCGGTTTGCGTCTCGGCGTAGCTCCGGAATTCCAAAAACCGGGCTGTTACGTCTGACTTCCTCTTAAGAAAGTAGACGGCGGTCCATCGGCTGTAGTCGTCCGTGAACGTCAGAAAGTATCGCGCGCCGCCCTGCGACTCGGTTCGCATCGGCCCGCAGACGTCGGCATGGATGACTTCAAGCAATTCCGTTGACCTTCCCTTGCGACTCTCGAACGGCAGCTTTGTGAGCTTTCCACGAGCACACGTGTCGCAGGAGGGAAGTCGCTCGTCGCTTTCGAATGTCAAGCCCGACACCATGTCGTTTCGACGCATGAATGACATGTCTCCCCAATTTAGGTGACCTAGTCGTCGATGCCATTCCATCGCGACGCTCGGTGTAGTCGTGGACACGTTGCACGCCGCGTCGTTTGCAATGCGTAAGAAGTATAAGTCGCCTTCCCGATCGGCGACTGCGCGCGTATTGCCGTCTGCGTCTCTGATATACGCGTGATCTCCTACGAACAGAACGCTATACCTCTTGTCGATAATCTTCGATACGGACATGAGGTTTGTTCGTAGATCCGGTACCAGTAACGCATCCGTGAGCGTAATCTCCTTGGTCTCCCCTCTGTTTGAGGACCTTATACTTACGTCACCCTTGGCGGTTGCTCGGGCCGTCGTTTCATTCGCCAGTTTCACACCTGATTGCGTTTTGTGTGCGTTCGCGAAGAGTCGAGGATCGTTACACAGGTGGGAAGTGCATCCACTATCGAGGCACCATCTCGCACTCGCAGCTTGATGTTTCGCTCCGGAGACGAAGCCGGAGGCGGAGACGCTCTTCGCCTCACATGCGTAGAAGACGTCGTTGGCGACGTTCGCATTTGGAATGTCCCTTTTCCTCTTATAACAATCGGCTGCCCTGTGACCTCGTTTTTTACAATGAAAGCATTTCATGTTTTGTACGTTGGAAGGATTTTTGTTACCTCGTTTGCCGCCATCCGCGGCGTCCCTTGACGTCTTTGGCAGATGCTTCGAATACAAGGCGTTGGTATTCGCCTCGGTGTTCCTTAGAGCCTTACTGTCGTGTTCTTCGATTATTTTGATCATGAGCGCGTCGATGTTAGGCAGATTGTCGCGCGATTTGATCGCGCAGCGAAAGTTTTCGAAGTTCGATGGCAGGCTATGCAGGAGCATTATCGACAACAAGTCGCCGTTGATTTCGATCTCCATGGCGCTTAATTTGTCGACGATATCCAGGAATCGCGGCATATAATCGCGTACGTCGTCACCATCGCGCATTTTCATTGTTAGCAACTGTTCCAGGAGTGCTGCTTTTCGCATGGGTCCTTGAGAGGCGTAAACGGATTTTAATTTATCCCATACCTCCTTCGACGTGTCACAATTGCGGATGTGCTTCAGTTCGCTTGGACTGATGGCTAGTATCAGATCGCTCTTAGCTCTGCGATCCTGGACGATCCAGTTATTCAACCCAGCTTGCAACGCATCGCGCGCGTCTCCTTGTCCGATGACCACGGGCCTCGGAACGTCGCCATTAACGTGCGACCACGTATCGCTTTTCGTCAGGAGCGCTTCCACTTGAATCACCCATGTGTCGTAATTGTTCTTCGTTAGAAGTTCGATGCGAGTCGAGTTTACGACGTTACTCGCCATCGTCACCAGTTATTCACACCTTTTAACAATGTTGTATTCGCTCTCGCGTCGTTTCGGTTTCCCGCGCGGTCGAGCTCTCTTTCACGAAAATGTTTCGCACACTTTTCGCGTTTTCGTCGGCAACGCGAGGCCTGGGTCCCATAACCTGTTAGAGTTGTGGTGGATTGCGACGAAGAGAAAAGCCGTGAGGACAAACGAGATTATTTATTGAAAGAGAACAATGTTAATTTATATGTGAAAACG
>OY723387.1:8782082-8812082 GCA_963210295.1 Ophion ellenae | reverse complement strand
TTATGATGGTCACCGCAAAACACTACATGCCGAATTGGGTCCGACAAAGATGGCGAAATTTGTATAAATAATCAATATTTTTCTTTGAAAATTTGTACAAGTCAAGTTACAATATAATATAAAAAGTCTGTGTAACCACTTTCGTAAAACAAACTTAATTACTATAAAAAAAATTGAAAATGCTCGTTTTTCACGCCTCTGACTGCATCTCACCCCTTAAATATATAATGCAACATAATCTTTTTTCACAGATTTCGATTTTCGATTTCTAAATAAGAAACCTAAAAATGGTTCAACGATTTTCGTATCCCGAGTTTATCGGAAGAAATGTGACAAAATAAAAGTCATTGACATTGCATTCCAACGAAACTTCAATCTCGATGTTTGTGCATTCTAAAGAAGTGCCACAAGCATCGGAACTAAATATAAAAATAATGAACAATTTCCAGTTTTGTTTTTTTCCATCAATTTTTCTTTCCGGTGTTTATTTTACAAAAAAATAACCAAAATCACGCCGAGCAAACGAGTGGGAGAGCACGCAAGGCAAATACTTGTATGCTTGTCCAATTTTCGTTCGTTGCACTCGTGAGCGCCATTTACCGGAGGATTGTCGTGTACTAGCCTGCTGAATCGCAAACGATAAGTAAACGAAGCGTAACGTAGCCCCGCGGGTCGCACGAGCAAGCAGAGAGACGCAAACTTATCGTCCAGTTAGATACAAACTTCCGGCTTCGAAGGAGCCGGAACGGAGGGGTGTTCCACTCGGCGTGCGACCGAAAGTGCATCGCGCTTCGATTGGCCTATATCTTTTCGTACATACAGCTATATGCACACACACTTATCTATATCTATACATAAGGAAACTGTAACGAGTACTTTGTCTACATATTCTTTTATTTTCACGAAATTTCTATGGTGCAAAACACCAAATTTTCAAATGCCCATAACTTTTTTCCAATTATAGCTAGAGAAATGTTTAAAAAACGATTTTTTAGTACAAAACATGAACTTTGTGAAAAGAAATATGCTGACATTCTGGGTTGTTTTAAAAATTACGAAAATCACGTTCAAAGTATGAAAATCGATTTTTTCGGCCTTGCCCCATTTTTCCCGGTTTTAAAAGTATTTTTTTAGAAAAATTCACAATTTTTTACATCGAAATAAATTTTAAACGAGATGGGATCTCTAAAACTATAGCCTCAGAAAAATTGAATTAAAATATTTCCCAATTTCCTTTATTTTATTTGATAATAAACATTATTGTTATTATTATTTTTATTTGATAAATTTGTAAGTGAGAGATTTTATAACCTCAAAACCAACAGTAGCTATTAAAATTAAATAATCATTTTCTTTAATTTGCTGATGTGACATGACATTACATTATAAAAACTCTGAATGTTTATTTACGTAATAAAAATGCCGCTAAAGATGTAAGGTTTGATTGATTTAAATAAATGTCATGGAAAATTAAATTCATATCTATAGATATGAATTTTATTTTCCATCATTTCCATTAAAGATTTAAGGTTGATTTAAATAAGTGTCATGGAAAATGAAATTCATATCTATAGATATGAATTTAATTTTCCATGGCATTTATTTAAATCAACCTTAAATCTTTAATGGCATTTTTATTACGTAAATAAACATTCAGAGTTTTCATAAGGTAATGTCATGTCACATAAGCAAATTAAAAAAAATTATCATTTAATTTTAATAGCTACTGTTGGTTTAACGGTTATAAAATTTCTCACTTACAAATTTCTAAAATAATAATAATAATAACAATAATTTTTATTATCAAATAAAATTTTAAGAATTAGGAAAAAAATGTATTTATTTTTTCTGAGGCTGACGTCTTAGAGATCCCATCTCGTTTAAAATCTATTTCGATGTAAAAAACTCTGAATTTTTCGAAAAAAATACTTTCAAAACCGGGAATCGTCAAAACTTTTTTGTTCGTGATTGTAATAGCACTAAATGACCTTCGTTCTATTCTGCAATGTATATTTATTATAAATAAACCATTATTTGATACAATTGGTTTCAAGAAAATGACTCATGAGCTTCCAAAGTCTCAAAAAAGCGTAAATGTATGAAAAATGTCAACCTCTAAATTCATTTAAAAGAAACTAAAAGCTATCATGAACTTAGCTTCGTTTGAAAACTTCTCCAGCTTATACCCTTTCCCCCGGTATGCTACATGTCATAGAAATAATTCATTGTGTGGTCAAATTAAAGAGAATACATTTTTTTTTTAATGAATTTAGGAGTTGAAATTTTTCATACATTTACACATTTTTAAGACTGCAAGCTCAAGAGTCATTTGCTTGAAACCAATTGTATGAAACAATGATTTATTTGTAATAAACATATAGATTGCAGAATACAACAAAAGTTATTACGTGCTATTACAACCACAAATAAAAAAGTTATGATGATTTATACGCGAAATTTCAGGTAATAAAAAAAAAAACGAAAAGAATCATAATCCAATAACCGTGATACGTAGGACATAGGGTCAAGAGTGAAAAAAAAATTAGCAAAGACCCTTCCAATCCCCAAAAAAAATGTGTTGGTCCATGCGCCACACACCCTGTATATATATATATATATATATATATATATATATATATATATATATATATATATATATATATATACACATATATACATATATACATACATATATATATATATATATATATATACATATATACATATATATGTGTGTGTGTGTGTGTGTGTTTGCGTATAATGTTATGCATACATCGAGCGAGCCTATTTACGATAAGGGGATTCGATTGTTGAAAGCTCCCCCGCTTTTTGCTTTGTGCCACCCGCGATGAATCATCACCCACACGGCAGCTCCGTTTTCATCAGTCTCGTGATCGTCGTCATCGTTCTGATTCATGAAATCGATTTTACGCAAAAACCGGAGACAAAGTTTCTCTACAATTGCACGGGATCTGCAAGACCCAGCGACTCTTGGCGAAGAGAGGAACTGGGGTGAGAAAAAATGATATTCTGTTTTGTTTGGGTTTGTTTGGGTTTGCACAAAGTGTGGTATCGCGTGAAAATCATCGATGTTGATAATTTCATAAGTTCGTTTTTTTTTCATGCGAAATTGTTGATTTTGTTTTTCTTCGCGTTAGATTCATTTTGACCAGCAATTTTTCGAGGAAATAAAAATGTTATGGTCTTGTTTAGAGATGAAAGGGTCCGCCGGATCTCGTAATGGCGAGAATTAAAAAATGTTGCTATCGCTTGTAAATTTCCATGAGGTTGAAGTTAGCATCGTTGGGATGCAACGAAAATTAACGTTTCTGTATTGCCTATATTTTTAGGCGGATTTTGATCCGCAATCATTTTTTTAGAGATTTATTCAGAGATTTACAATGCAAATCTGTGATTCACTTTTTATAAAGCCAAATAACGACCCACAATATAAATCGCAGATTTTTGTCGTGGATCTCTAAATGAAGAAGAAATCGCGAAAGATTTTATATAATAATTTTTTTTAATTTAATTAAAAATACAATATATATTTGTGAAAAAAATACAAATTTGGAAAATAATAATACGCGAACGATTTTGTACATCAAGGGAGGACGTCACTGTGATGAGCCGAAAAAAGATTGCTTTTTTTTCCGATTTTTTGTCTACTAGATTATCTATTTGGGATTTGGAAAAAGGTATGTTGTTAAGTATACATCGAACTTATTTCGTGTAAATTATTATTTAAAGGAATAAGAGAATTAACAACGTTATTGAGGCATGATAAAGCCTCTGTATAAAAAATCTGGTCCAACGGCCGGATCGAGAACGTCAAAATGGATGGTCGGAAAAATGAAACGAAAAAAGTTTTATAATCTATATAAATGTAGTTCTCGTTGTACATAGCCGTTTTTCGGAATAAAAACATCATGAATGACAGATGTTTAAAGAAAAGTTCAATTTTTGCGAAATTTTCACTTATATCCGGGGGCCTAAAAAGTACTAAATTTCAAAATAAATAAATGATAGCTACGTATAACGATAGCTACTGAAATTAAGATTTTTTTTTTTTAAATTACAAATTGGATAATTACAGCGAGAATTATGATTGTAGTCAGGTCGAGAAAAATAATTTCGAGACAAACGCGATTGAAAGTTTTAGTATACGTAAATCGTTGCGCTATCTGCTCTCATTAAATCGCCTGTAACTTGGTCTATTTTCAATATTTTAAATTGAATTTCTTTTCACATATTCTTGGATATGCATAGTTTGAGAAAATGTGAAAAATCGACTTTTTGTACCCATCACAGTGGCTTTAATAACACAATATAAATATTCATGAAAATAATACAAATCTGTTTAATAATAATCCGCAGAAGATTTCGTATAATAATATATATATTATATATGCATCTGCGATTTATATTTAGTACAGTACAGGGATTTTCCAACCCCGACGGTTGAAACTAAACTCTCGGTTTTATTTTCGACGACTCGGTTGAAAATAAAAACTGAAATTCTGGGAAAACTATTGACCGCACGAATTCGCCGCCGTGGAAGAATTTGTAGTTTGAACCCTCTGCTATATTTTCGTCCATAGCACCAAACTCGTATCTCTTTATTTTCGGTCAATGGTTTTTCCAGGATTTCATTTTGAATTTTCAACCCCTGAGAGGGGTTTGAAAAAGCACAATTCAAGGGTCGTCCATGGGAACGAAAATATAGAGAAAATTATTCTCTACATTTCGTACATTTAAACCATCCCGGAAAAATCGATTGTTTTTGAGTTATTCAATAAACATTTTTTTTTTATACTTCATTAATTCTTTTGGGTGTGAAGATATTATTGAAGAAAGATGATTAAATACTCGATCGACGTGTCTTTTCAAGGGCTACGACGTTCCCATTTAAACAAAAATTGTATGCATTTTTCCTAAAGAGTTATCGAATGAAAACTGATTTTTCAAAATTTCACCCCACTTTTTCTCCCCCAAAATGAACTTCCACGACTTCGGCGCTGTGGACAAAAGTAAAGCCCGGATTTTTCTGAACATTTTGTCTCCGGGCGCCGACCTCGTGGGGGTTGTAGTTTGGCATTAATCCACCCCTATCCCCTAAAAAAACCCTACACCCCGATTTTCAGGCAAACATGGCCTAGGCACCCGCGGCGCCTACGAAATCACCTGTCAAAAAATTAGTCTTCATCCTACTTTTTTCGGATTTTAAGGCGGTCCTCTAGTTTCTCGGGTCGAAAAAAGCGATTTTTTTTTCATAAATCACATCTACAATATGTGTAGAAAATGTGTGCCAAAGGATTTTTCGATCTTCGAAGTGGCTCACAAGTTACTGCCCTGGAACGGAGCAGGTTTACGGAGCAGATATACTTTCAAACGCGTTTTTCTCGAAACACCATTTTTCGAAACGGTGACCACGATATTTCAGAAACTACTGCACCGATCGTGTTCAAATTTATACAGCATCTTTAATATGTTATAAGCCAGCGATTGAACTAGGATTATCATGATTGCTTCGATAGTTTTTTTTGTACGAGCGAAAATCTTAAGAAAAAATGAGTAAAAAATAGAATGCAATTTTCAAAAGTGTATAGAAAAGTCAATTTTTGTAATTTAGAATTCACTCTAGTTCAATTGCTAGTCTTAAATATGAAGATTAAAATGCCGTTTGGTTTTTTGATTTCAGATAAGCAGAACAGCCGCAATCTTGGTCACCGTCAAGCACCTCTTTTACTTGATGTCTTCCTGTCGGCCACTATAACTTTTATTCTATTATATATTTTGACTTCAAAAAATTTGTAAAGCTTATTTAAATGTTAATAAAGATTATGCAAAAACAATGAGATTGATTATTTCGATGCTTTGCCCGTAAAAAATTATTGAAAAAGCCGTAAAAAAACAGCCGAGAAACTAGAGGACCGCCTTAATATACAGCACGACTGTGCCAATTGTAGTTTCCCAAATAAAGAAGAAACAACGAAATATTTGGTCTAACAATAAAAACGTGGACATCGTTGCATTCCAAACTTGCAAACTTTAACATAATCGATTTTTGATTGGGGTAGAATATCCATAAGTCGAATTTCCATAATCGAATATCCATAAGTAAATATCCATAAGTCGAATACCCATAAGTGAATATCCGTAAGTGAATATCCATAAGTCGAATATCCATAAGTACGAATATCCATAAGTGAATATAGAGTACAAATGAGTGCCAGAAATGGCGGGAGGTAGAAGAAAAGTAAGTATAGAGAGAACCAAAACAAAGACAAACAAACTCACTTATCTCTACCTTCCGCCATTTCTGGCACTCATTTCTACTCTATGCTCAGTTATGGATATTCGACTTATGGATATTCATACTTACGGATATTCGACTTATGGATATTCGTGCTTATGGATATTCGTACTTATAGATATTCGTACTTATGGATATTCGACTTATGGATATTCGACTTATGGATATTCACTTATGGATATTGGCACTTATGGGTATTCGACTTATGGTTATTCGACTTATTGATATTCGTACTTATGGATATTCGACTTATGGATATTCATACTTATGGATATTCGTACTTATGGATATTCGACTTATGGATATTCGTGCTTATGGATATTCGTACTTATAGATATTTGTACTTATGGATATTCGACTTATGGATATTCACTTATGGATATTGGCACTTATGGGTATTCGACTTATGGATATTCGACTTATGGTTATTCAACTTATGGATATTCGACTTATGGATTTTCGACTTATGGATATTCGTACTTATGGGCATTCGCACTTATCGATATTTGACTTATGGATATTCGTACTTATGGATATTCGACGACAGTGCGATTTTTCGCAGCCTCGAAACGGTACATCTTTTGTAGGAAACGTTTTTTGATCGGAAATCGTTTTCGCGACTCATTCGGGATGTGCAATGCAAAAGGAACGCTCAATCGAATATATATATTATATACGTATATTTTGGATACGACTTTGATGAGAAGCGACGACGCGTAGACAAGGGCGGCTTT
This sequence comes from Ophion ellenae, assembly GCA_963210295.1. Classification (NCBI taxonomy): domain Eukaryota; kingdom Metazoa; phylum Arthropoda; class Insecta; order Hymenoptera; family Ichneumonidae; genus Ophion; species Ophion ellenae. The sequence continues at coordinate 8,805,032 of OY723387.1, read as the reverse complement.
GCGGAATAATTGCGGAAGTAATTTGTGCCAGGGCGCCCTCCCACAGTGCGAGAACAGCAGCAGCCCGTAGTCTCCTGCTGATGATGCGCTGCGGGATTTGCTGCGAGAGACGTGCCAGTTGTATTGACAGCCGCTGCGGGGCCATCGCGACCGCAACGACCAAATCCAACGCCGTCGATTTGCCCGTACAAATCCTGGTGGCCCAATTTCCATGTGATACGTGACACAAAAAGTCCAACGAGCTTTTAAAAATATCGTACGATGAAATCGTCATTACGTTTTACGAAATCGGTTGGGGAAAACATATGCGAATTCATGCATAATCTGCAAATAAGAAAAATATACTTGGATTTTCGTAATCGTGGTATAATATAAGGGATAAGGTTCCGAAGCCCCCCCCCCCCCATTAAGTATTTTATCATCATTCTCCAAAAATATCTTCGCCTCCAAAAAAATGTTGAAATACCAAAAAAATGGTCTATTTATTAACTCAAAAACAATCGGTTTTTCGGGTATGGTTTAAATGTACGAAATGAAAAGAATAATTTTCTCTATATTTTCGTTTTTATGAACCACCCTTGAATTTTCTTTTCGACAACCCCTATGGGGGGTTGAAAATGAAAAATGAAATTCTGGGAAAACTATTGATAGCACGAATTCGCCGCCGTGGAAGAATTTGTAGCTTGAACCGTCACCTACATTTTTGTCCACAGCGCCAAACGCGTATCTCGTTATTCTCGGTCAATAGTTTTTACAGAATTTCATTTTGACTTTTCAACCCCCGAGCGGGGTTGGAAAAAGCAAAATTCAAGGGTGGTCCATAGAAACGATAATATAGAGAAATATATTCTCTACATTTGGTATATTTAAACCATGCCCGAAAAATCGATTGTTTTTGAGTTATTCAATAAACAACTTTTGTTTTGATATTTTAAAAAAATGTTTGTGGGTGAAGATATTATCGGAGAGGGATGATCAAATACTCGATCGACGCGTCTTTTTATTGGCGACAACGTTCCCATTTGAACAAAAATTGTAGGAATTTTTCCTAAAGAATTATCGAATTAAAACTGATTTTTCAGAATTTGACCTCACTTTTTCACCCCTAAAAAGAACTTCCACGACTTCGGCGCTGTGGACAAAAATAAAGCCCGGATTTTTCTGAACATCTTGTCTCCCGGCGTCGACCTCGTAGGGGATGTAGTTTGGCATTAATCCACCCCCACCACCTTCATCCCCTAAAAAACCCCTACACCCCGATTTTCAAGAAAACTTGGATTTAGCACCCGCGGCACATACAAAATCACCTGTCAATACACTAGCTTTCTTCTAATTTTTTCCGATTCCAATATACATCACCATTGTACCGTTCCTGTATTCGGAAAATATTTAGAGGCTCCTACCGAGTATTATAATATTTTTACTAAATATTATTCCCACCATGGAGCCTCGACTCGTATAAAGTATGTCATGCCCTCTATCGAATTGTGTTGAAGGGGAGATATACACAGAGATGGTCTAAAAAATCGATTTAAAAGCTATAAACATTCCGTCGACCGTAGAAGACCTACACTATGGGCCTGGTATCGATGATTCCATGTAAGTTGACAAATTTCATGATTTATTCATTCCCAAATTTTCAAACGCGTTTTCCTCAAAACCACGTTTTTCAAATCGGTACCCAAAATTTGTCGAAAACCAATGAACCGATTGCCTTGAGGTTTTTTGTGGTTATTCTATACACCATTATCTAGTACTTGTCATAGGAATTTTTTCCCGTTACTGAGTTTTTGTTTTATAGGCAAAATAATAACTAATTTTTGGCCCAAAGATCACTATTTATGTTCAAACGTCCGCCATTTTGTCATAAATCGATATTTTCAAAATCGGCTATGACAAGTACTAGATTATAGTATCTAATTTAATAATCTTTTTGGTTTTTTTTTTCAGATTATTTTTGAAGAAACGCCAGTGGGTAGCGTATACGCAGATTTTTTTACGACGCTCCAAGCATCATACAATATCCTTGTATATTTTTGATAATTTTAAATATAGAAAATTAAACATATTTTTGAATGTATATACTTCTAGATAATTAAAACCCCAATCCGAAATTTCAAATAGTTTTCCTTGAAAAAATTCACAAAAATGACCTTTTTCCGGCTCCTAGGTGTATATCTCCCCTTAAACGCTACTCTTATTCTCACTTGTTCTCGGTTGGTGACCAGCTTCGCTATTTGCACGAGGGCCAAAAGTGGGAGTACTTAATGGTTAGCGGTAACAGTGGTGAAGCTTGATACTGTATCGTTTATTGGAGCGCACTATACCGTCCACTATTTTGTATGTGAGAAGCCCCGAAGGGGTCACCGGAAAAATCTTTTGTCACAAGTCTCGTGAATCTCTCATGGAGATCGCCATGGAGATCTCTCAGGAGTCTCATCTCCTGAATAAACACTTACTATATTTGAGTTGCCGGCCTCATGTTCACGAACATCCATTAGAGACATGCCTTTCTACCTGTATATTGGACCCGTCGTTTTGCAGAAATGCAGAAATTAAATGAAATCGCATGGAACTCGGTAATCTGCGGGTTTTGAGGGATTGTTAATTACGAATCTCAGGTCGAAGAAATAAAAAAAAACGACGGGTCAAATATGGCGAACCGAAATGCAAGGTTTGATTCAATTCGAATGTGCGATCCTCAATTTAAACCTCAGATCCGTAATGAATGACCTCGAAAACCCCCAAACATCGAGTTTCGCGCGATTGCAAGAATTTTTGCATTTGATCCGCCATTTTGGATCCGCCATTTTGAATTTTTCCATTTTTTATCCCAGATTCGCAATCAGCAACCTCGAAAACGCTTGAATACCAAATTTCGTAATTTTCAGATTTTTTTTTTTCGAGAAATTTCACCCCACGCTGATACCTAAGAAACCTCGATTTTCGTGAAAATTGACGGATCTCGATTTTCTCCAAAAGAACGGGGTTGCAACCCGAATAAAGAATAAAGGCAGCGATCTGCTATTTGGTGGAGTATTTCTACATACCTTGAACTAAAAAAAAACGCAAAAACCTTTGGTGCCTCTGCATTTGTTGTAATGTCATAACATGATAAACAAAATAGTGTAAAAATGGGCATTTTATACACTTTTAAACAATCAGTTTTACAATGTTGAAAACGGCTTCTGAAAAATACGAAAAATAAACAGTTTTGTAGGGGGAAATCCAAGCTTTCCAACGATGCCGGTTTGGATGCTGTGCGATGATTTGGACCAGAGTTATGACCGGTCAAAGTTGAAAAATGCATTTTTTCGTAAAGCTGCGATAATTTGGCTAAAAAAAATCGCACAGAAATTGAAAAAAAACCAAATTGTTGGGAAAGATACAAGGTTTCAAATGGTCAAAACAGATTTTCGAAAAAAAAATTTCTGTTCCCCGTGTACCTTGTCAAACTCGAGCAAATTTTTTGATTTTATGTTTTGTTTTGTTTAACAACGAATTTCTTTATTTAAACGAAACGAAAAAAAATATTTATAATCAGATTATCAAAGTCGAAGGTTTACACTACAAAATGCTTTTTTTTTCATTTTTTCTCCGACCATTTTTCACCGAGTTACAGCGGTTTGAAAAAGGGCTATTTTTCGTCGAAAAAATAGTGATCCCTTAATTGTTGCGCTTAGTGTATTATAGATATTGATATAAAAGTTGTTACACTTAATAAATACACTTTCGAAATACATTAAAAAATTTTATTTATTTATTTGAGTCACTATTGATAGACGAAAATGGTAGTTAAAAAATGTCCTAAAAAATTGTAGGTCTGCGCTGTTGATGAAATCTCGGAGATGGATTATCCGAAACAAACAAAATCGAACGGTTTGAGATTTAGTATGTTAATTGCTATAGCGCATATCATACAATTTTTGATATATGCAAAAATAACAAAATGGCGGACATTTTTCGAAAAAACCTGTTTCTATCACCGTTTTGGCAAAAAAATAGTAAATATCCAAATTTAAAATAAATCCTTGATATGCGCTATAGCTATAGTTGTAAAGAATATGTGGTTAAAATTGCATAAGGATCGGTTCAGTAGTTTCGAAGATTTTATCATCAAGCCGTCGAGAAACGTTGTTTCGAGAAAAACGCATTTAAAGTTTGTTTGAGTTATATAAAAACATAAAAAATTGTTTTAATGTATTTCCAAAGTGTATTTATTAAGTGTAATTACTTTTATATCAATATCTATAATATAAACCTGTCCAAAAAATTCATGAAAATGGCCTTTTTTAGCGTCTAAAGTGAGTCACCGCTACTGAGGCAAAAGGTTTACGGAGAGTGTGCATTTTTGTATCAATAATTTATAATAATACTACAAAATTATAAGGATCACAATGTTGAAGTGGCTCCTGCCGGCCTAAAAAAGTTCTTGAACCATCTATGGTCAGAAGAGTTAATCCGTTTGTCTTTTTGCGATGCCGACGTTCCAATTGACACGAAGCGCGAAATGACTGAATCATTGGCACGTCCAGGGAGTACCGGGTGCAAGTGGAAGCTAATAGAACCGTCCAGAGCCTTCTTAATATCCATTTAGACAGGAAAAAAATAAGCAGTATTGAGGAATTTTGTAAACTAAGAAATAATTATTCTAAAATTATCAAACTTTAGGTATACTTTAATAGTATATTCAAGTATACGAAACAATTTTTTTAAATTCATCCATCATCAAAATGGCTGAGTTGTCGCAGAGTGTTACAGCAAGGCCGCCGCGGGAGTTGCGAATCGGCATGCAGTCTAGCTTCCCGTAGACTGATTTGCAAAAAGTTCAAACATTTTTTCCGTTAGAACATATATAGTTTCTATGTGACGGTAATTAAAAAGAAGAAAGTGCATAATTGAGAAAATGGCACGCGTTTACAAAAAAAAAATCAACATTTCTCGCAACATTTCTGTAAAATGTTGATTAAAAAAGTAGTTTTTTTCCCCAATTTTTCAAAAACAATTCTCGTCAAGTAGAAGGAACTATTATTATCTATATTTCTACCAAGTGTCAACTCAATTGGCTTAATAGTTTTTGATTAATCCTGCACGCCAATCTCGATAATGCAGTTTTCAGAAAAACGCGTTTGAAGTTTACGCCCGCTTCGAATCCGAGCGGTGAGGCACAGCGTTTACGGGCTGTAACGTTTGATGTTTTCCGAATTTCGCTTTGAAACTTTAGGAAAATATTCTACATATATAGTTCCACCCCAGTCAAAATTTTCAACCCGACAAATGAAGGCTTCCATTCCCGAGCAGAAATCGGCGATAGCGGATTGTCGGGTATCTAAAGGAGGGTACAGAGTTTGGAAACACCATGCGTTAGGGCCTCCGATGAACCTCCGGCGTCGCAGAAACTGGACATTTTGACTCAAAGGAAGCCGGTGAGGACCACAACTGAACCTACGGAGCCTCAGGTGGGCCTACTTCGAGCGCTCCCGCAGAACCTACTGCACCCCCCTTTTTGGTCTACTGCACACTGCTGCACAAAAAAATTAATTTATTTAGGAACTATTCAAATAAAATAGGTTTTTTCCTTGTCTCACGGCCTACTACCATAATATTTGTTTCAAAGATATTTATATATGTTAATAAAGATGACATTCAAATGAATCTTTATTTTCTGACAATCTAAAGTGTACTATATGCATAAAATATTTCATAAATCGAAAATAAAATTAATCCCTTAATTGAGAGATTCACACAACGATTTTTCATCGTAATTCGTCATTCCCTGGCCTTTATAAATGATTTTTTTTCGAAGAAAATATTTGCCCTATATTCAAATCCAACCTAGTACCACCTACTTATAGCTACGCGAGCCGCCCCTATGCTACCGAGTGCTTATAACATTTGCGTCGCTGATATGGCATGAGAGACCAAATAATTACCTATAACTATTTGTTGTATCACATAAACTATATCAATTAGTTTATATCATTGTGATAATTAGAAAGTAGGCTTGGCGTCTTCGTAATTTTTTAAATTCTAAAAAAGTACTCGATCATAAAAAAGTTTTATTATTATACCGAATGTACGTTCTTTTTACTTTTCACTTCTGATCACCGTGGCTTACGCATTGGGTGGTTCTGGTGTCCGCCAGAACCACCTAAACCGATTAGCCATGCAGCAACGGCGGTACTTTGCTTAAGGAGTTATGTATAGATCATGACGACTAATTTCTACAAAAATTAAGTATTTGAAAAAGTATCATTAGTCCAGTCAAATTACCGAAAAAAATAAACACAAAATTGTGTAGTTTGGAGATTATGAAGGATCGATAGGGGGGTGTATTCTGAGCATACATTCCAATTTGAGGCGTTCTCCGGAGGTCAGCTCAAGGTCATTTCGATGAAAACGCGTTTAATTCGATATCTCGAGAACGGTTAGTGTTAGGCCAAAAATTGTAGAGATCTTTTCTCTTCTAAATTAAATTTACTAACTTTTTTATCTGAAACTTTTTTTTTTACCATCAATACTTTTCAATTTATTACTTCCGAAAGGCAAAAATTTTACTTTTTTTTCTCCCTATTTTTCATTTTTCGCCATTTTCTCCCCAACCGTTCAATTTTATGAAATTTTACCGTTTATCAAAGTTGTGGATCCTTTAATTATGAACAACTTTTTCTTATAACTTTTTTTTCTAATACCAATATCTTCGGAGTTATATATTACTTTACCGAGCGAAATCCCCGCCATTGTCGCAACGCGTATTTTGTAATCCTTATTCACATTATTATCCCATTGAATGGAATAAAAAATACCCAAATTGAAGAAGTACAATATTTAAATGATATTCGAATGATTACAATATTTAATATTTAAATGAACTACAATTTTTAAATAGTTTAATCGATTCACCTTTTGATACAGGTAAGTTGGCTAATAAATTATCATGGAATACTTTAATATTTCTTTCAAGTACTGAATACCCACTGATGTCGATGATATTGCGATAGTTATTGCGAGCAGTTTCGAGCGATACTCCAAGCGTTCCGACGGGCGTCAACATAGCAGCCTACAAATCTGTCAATTTTGATCCAATCACCTTAACATTTTCAGAGATCATTTATAAGATCATATACTGTCAAAATATATTGGTTTTGGAAAAAAGTGATTTGTTGACTTCTACAATTAGGCACAACCCCTAAAGGCGAGAGCCTGAATTAGAAGGTCTAAACAAGCGCGTTTCGGGAATTTTTTTAGAAGGAAAAAAACAAGTGAGCCAAGTAAACATTAAGTTATCTTTTCATGTATACTTGAAATGTATAAAAAAATGTTTGAACATGAAACAATAAATGACTGCACATCTATCAGCCTATTCCATGTGCGGCTTGCCACTTCAGTCCCCAATCGGCGGGAAAGATGCAGCTCGTAATTCTCGACTGAACCAAATGAACCAATAAAATGTTCAATTGTCATATATTTTTCTTCTGGGTGAATAAATTAAGAAAAAGCTGTAAAAATCGTGAAATTATAACTTTCCTCAGGTTTGAAAAAAATGTTAAAAATAAAACACTTTGACGTGCTAGAAAAATTAATAAAAAATACTTTTTCAGCGACTATTTTAATTCACTTAGAAGAAATTTTCATACTGAAGAAAATAAACTTTGGTTTGATTCAATAGGTCGTTCAGTTTTTTTGCTATCACGCCTGCCAATTTGGAAAAATCGTGTAAATGACAACTGGAGAAAACGCGCTTCAAAGTTTTCAATAGGACGAAATATCGATATCAAATATCAATCGCTTCTCTGCTTTGGCCCTTGTATCTTCGAAAATATTTACAATTGGCCTCTGTAACTTTGTAAATATATTCTTGGATAGTTCATCTATCGATTTAAGAAGTTTAAAAAGAAACGATTTTTCGGAATTTTTGATTCAGGCTCCCGCCTTAAGGATGTTGGGTCCAAATTGAAAAGGGTAATAAAATTTTAAAAATTTGATAGGTCATTATGTAAAACATTTGAAAGGTTGTGTAAAAATTTCACGACAATTAAGAAGCTGGCTACTGAGAAATTAGAATTCACAAATCACACGCAGCCTTATGGAAACTGAAGTAACTTTGCAATTATTTTTTTTTGTACATAAGTTTGTATATAACACATAAGAAGCATTGTGTAATTTTTTCAACACATTTAGGAAGCTCGTGTTTTAGAAAATAAATAATAAAGACGAAGTACGTGGTTTTCACCGCAAGAAACAAGAATATAGCGGCAACGTTGCATAGACCGAAAGTAGCGGGAAATTCAAATACACATTTTCGTTCATAGGCGACATCATTTCTTGCACCATACCGCCACCTTTGTTATTGATATAATTGAAATAAAAAAAAAAACGATCATTCATAATAATTGCAAAGTTAGTTCAGTTTCCATAAGGCTGCGTGTAATTTGTGAATTCTAATTTCTCAGTAGCCAGCTACCCAATCGTCGTGAAATTTTTACACAACCTTGAGAATGTTTTTCATAATGACCTATCAAATCTTTAAAATTGAATTAACATTTTCAATTTTGACTACAAAATCCTTAAACAGTTAGATTGGAGCGGTTGGTAGGAAAAAATTCCAAATCACCACAAAGCGGCACAGTCAAAGCGCGAAATAAATCAATTCAGCGCTCGATTGGCAAATATAATTGAACGATTAATTAACAGTCGAGAATAGATTTATAGACCGCGTTAAGCGCGTGAATTCAAATTGATTAAACAATTCCATAGATCATCCGCGTCTGTTTTCCCCACATTGCAATTTTCCAACAATTTAACACGTTTTCGATGAATACAGTGAGTGCGCAACGTTGTATCAGTTATTCCGCGGCAGCGCCGGACCAATTCGGGAACATTATATATCCGTTTTGTTCCGATACACGGTCCGCACACACGATTTTGTGATAAATGCAAATACGTCATTGGTCGCGTTCTCGTTCCGCAGTATATGGTATTGGAATATTACAATGCGGCGGGTCTGGAATTGAATCGTTGCATATTCTTGATCGTTTTAGGGCTTCTCTCTCTCTCTCTCTCTCTCTCTCTCTCTCTCTCTCTTTCTTTATTGTTTGTTCTTTCTTTCTTTCTCTCTGGTGGTCCACCACTGTCATCCCTCGTTCTCCCAAAAATGTATTATTCCGTTCGAGTCTTCGGCCTCTTTTTTGAGCTTTTTTCTTTCCCGTATATCTCTTGTATTCGTGTTACGTTTTTATTTCTTCTCGTTTTTTCATTCCGCGCCGTCGATGGTTAACGTCAATTTGTCGGAAAGACAGATGGACCTGACGTGGGTGTGTGGGATCACAAGATGGCCGGAGAAGTATCGCCCAAAAGAAAAATCTAGATGCTTCGTATACCTATCTGAATCGCTTCCATGTATGTTTTACGATTTTTTTTAGTTTTCGAGAAAAAAGCTTTTGTTGCGAGTTTTCCTTCAGCCTGGGTTTCATTTTTTTCCCTTTTGTGTATGAACAATCTTAGAAGTTTTTCACAGTGATTAGGAGCCATTTAGACCAGTTAAGTATTTTTTTTTATCATCTGAACTTTACTGATGATCTTGAAGTTTGCATCGTTGGAATGCGACGAAACTGCTAAATTGAACGTGGAGTAGGTGTGGGTGCGTGGGTCGACAGAGTGGCCCGAAAAGTGAAGTCGAAAAGGAAAATCTAGATGCCTTGTTAGTATACATATACGAATCACTCCCATGTATGTTCTACGATCTTTTTGAATTTTCTAGAAAGGAGCATTTTTTTCAAGTTTTCCTTTAGCTTAGGTTTTCATTTTCTTCTCTTTTGTGTATGAAGACTCTTACAAGGAACATCACTTTGGTGTCCTCCGATTTTGTTGAAACTTTTTTATGTGGAAGAGTATCAAACACTAAGAGATACGTATTTTTTTTATCGGCGGAAAAACGGTTTTAAGGGGTGAAACGCACCTTCAAAAATGGGGATGTTTTTTTCGTTTTCCGTCGATAACGTTTTAACGGTACAAGATATCAAAAAATTTCAAATTGCAACAATGTTGAGAACGATAACGTTATCGACGAAAAACGAAAAACACCCCTATTTTCGAGGGTGCCTTTCCCCCGTTGAAACCGTTTTTCCGCCGATAAAAAAAATACGTGTCTCTTAGTTTTTGATACTCTTCCACATAAAACAGTTACAACACAATCGGAGAAGGACACCAAAGTGATGTTCCTTGTTAGAAGTTTTTAAAAGCAATTGGGAATCATTCAGGCTATTGAAAGAATTTGTTTTCGTTGTCTGTACTTTAGAGATGATCTTAAAGTTTGCATCTTCGGAACGCAACGAAAATGAATTCTGTTCAATTCATCGAATTCCTTTTTGGCTGGTTCAGGCGATGAATATCTCTGAAAGATTGGGGCAGAATATCCATAAGTCGAATTTTCATACCCGAATAGTACGATTATCCATAAATCGAATATCCATAAGTGCCAATAACCATACGTGAATATCCATAAGTGAATATCCATATCCAAACAAACAAACAAACCCAAACAGACTCACCATATTTGTCTACATCGCGCCATTTCTGGCGCTCATTTCTACTCCATACTCACTTATGGATATTCGACTTATGGATATTCGACGTACGGATATTCCGACTTATGGATATTCGCACTTATGGATATTCGACGACAATGTCTCTGGAATACTTTTACGTATTCTCATTAGAGATTTACGACCACCATTTGCAAAAAACGTCTATGATGTTAATTGAAACAAAGAAATAGAAAATGAAAAAAAAATCGTTGCGTACCAACGATGCTAATTTCAACGTCATCTTTAGTGACTGATCCTCTCAAGAACAGTGCTTAAGGGGGGATATACACCTAGATGGTCGAAAAAATCGATTTAGAAGCTATGAACATTCCGTCGACCGTAGAAGACCTACACTATGGGCCTGGTATCGATGATTCCATGTAAGTTGACAAATGTCATGATTTATTCATTCCCAAATTTTCAAACGCGTTTTTCTCAAAACCACGTTTTTCAAATCGGTACCCGAAATTTCTCGAAAACCAATGAACCGATCGCCTTGAGGTTTTTTGTGGTTATTCTATACACCATTATCTAGTACTTGTCATAGGATTTTTTTTCCGTTACTTAGTTTTTGTTTTATAGGCAAAATAATAACTAATTTTTCGCCCAAAAATCACTATTTATGTTCAAACGTCCGCCATTTTGTCATAAATCGCTATTTTCAAAAGAGGCTATGACAAGTACTAGATTGTAGTATCTAGTTTAATAATCTTTTTGGTTTTTTTTTTCAGATTATTTTTGATGAACCGCCACTGGGTACCGTATACGCAGATTTTTTTACGACGCTCCAAGCATCATACAATATCCTTGTATATTTTTTATATTTTTGAATAAACAAAACAAAACATATTTTTGAATATACCCGTGCGGGAATTGAGTTGAGGCTGTGATCGGGCCCCAATAATATTCCCCTAACTTTATTCGGGCCCTAATCTGGGAGTCGCATGAGGGCCATTAGCGGCCGGTCACACTTTGTCAACAAGGGCCATTAAAGGCGCAACGACCGGGGCCTTATAAGTTGCCTCAATGGCGCCTCATCAAAACCATTTTAGCGCCCTGAAAATGCCTCAACGGCGCCTCATCGTAACCATTTCAGCGCCATAAAATATCCGTATCAGTGGATATACGTGTATGTTAAATGCGTCAGGGTATATCTGTATTTGTTTTTATGTAATTGCTCATGTGCATAGGTGTGGGCATGAGTACATGTGTATGTATGCGCGCGCGCGTAGAAATGTGATTGCGTATTTGCAGGTGAGCCTTTATGACAAACTGCCATGACAAAATTAATACAAAAAATACTCCATTCTAAGGAATGGGTGTGATGTAGAAATAAAAAAAATATATGGGTCTACTGAATCACTAGAATCTATTTCCATTGAGGGAAAGATCTGGAAAACAAAGACCAATTTATTTACTCATCCTACACAGTCAGATAAAGTTTATGAATGGGAAATATCAGCAAAGTCTTCAGAAGAAATAATATTCCCTATGATGAGTATTGAGCGGAAATTAGTCGCTATAAAAATGTCGAGAAAACCGGTTGGGACTGTTCACACTTATGCGCTAGCATTACTCCATGTATGAGTGAAACCATGAGTAATTGTTTGTATCTATGTAAAAGATTTCTTTAATTTGATAAATGAATACTGTCTGATGTTTGTCTGCATAATTGTGTTCATCGTTGATTTTTTATTTGCTAATGCCCTTACGCTTATTCCCAATTTGCGTTCGATAATATTATTCGATCGATGTATATAATCGATTTGAATAATTGAAATACCATCAACCATGTAGCCTAAGCTATTTATACTGGTTTATCGTTATAATAGTCAGATCTGGGCCTATTGTGGAAATCCCTACTTGTTTATCCCTATACTGGCCAAGTCTGGGCCTATTGTGGAAATCCCTACAGGTTTATCCCTATAATGGCCAAGTCGGGTCCTATTGTGGGAATCCCTACAGGTTTATCCCCATAATGGCCAAGTCGGGGCCTATTGTGGAAATCCCTACAGGTTTATCCCCATAATGGCCAAGTCTGGGCCCATTGTGGAAATCCCTACTAGGGACAGCACTAGGGAAGCCCTGAAAGGCCCTTATTTTTATTAGGGATGCTCTATCAGTTTTCCGCACGGGTAGTTTTAGGTAATTAAAACCCCAATCCGAAATTTCAGATAGTTATCCTTGAAAAAATGCACAAAAATGACCTTTTTCCGGCTCCTAGGGGTACATCTCCCATTAAACTTTTGATCAGAATCTGAGGGATGTTAGTGTTGAGTCGGTAATTTGTTTATACCTCAGAAGTGCACTTCGTAACGTTAACACAAGTTTTAAAAAATCGTACTTAAAGTACGTACACAAAAGGGAAAAAAAAGCTTTTTATCGAAAATCAAAAATATCGTAGAGGCATCGAGCCTTCCCTTTTAACTGTCACTTTTAGGCTCACCCTGTCGATGCATACAAAAAAAATCCTGGAAGTAAAAAATTGGGTAGAATCTATCAAATCGTACGAAGGGGAGACCGTCGATGGGTGGAAATGCGTAAAGATGCGCGTTACGCGATGGCTTTTTTTCCCTTCCTCTCGAGGTTTCGTCGGTGCTTGAACGCTCGTCGTTGATTGAGGCTGGTACGTGAGAGCCGAGGTCTGCCTACGCAGCACGTTGTCTCAAATTTATCTTAGTGAAAAAGCCCCGAGAAAGAAAAAATTCCGTTGGCGATAGGGCAGCAGGGGTTGAGCTTCGTGACGCTCTCCACTATCCCGTAGGTTGTAGAGCGTTGGAGAAATTATTGCATAGAGGTATTCACGTATATGTGCGTATACGGACAAGCAAATGTGTGGGTGTGTGTGTGTGCGTCGTGTGGGTACACGTATATCGGGGTTTAATATATGGGAGGGCCAGAAGTGAACCCGGAAGGTCCGTGAAGGTTTGAATTTTCCCTGGCGCTCGTAATTCGCATCCTTCCCCGAGGCTGTTCCGCAGACACGGGCCTTCAACCATAAATTGGATTCGGTGAGGGTGGAGAGGAGGAAGGTGCGTTGGAGATCCAAAATTGAGCACCGCATAGGCTGGAAACTTTAGAATTTATATATTTGTGGGACGTGTGGTGTACCTCTCTCTCTCAGACATTGTCGTGGCTGGCTTGGTTCTCAGTCTTTTCACTTGTTAATCGAATTTTCATTGTCTTCCCTCGGCTTATTTACTTTCTACTTTTATCGATTTGTTCATTTAATTTTATGTTCATTCGTTCGTTTATTTAATTTTTTTTCTGTGGTTTGTTTATTTATTTTCTTCGGTTTGTTCTGCAATTTTTGTCGTCCTTACTGAGTTAATTGACTTGGTTTTCAGTCTTTTTACTTGCTATTCGAATTTTTATTGTCTTCCCTCGGCTTATTTATTTTCCATTTTCTTCGATTTGTTTATTTCATTTTTATTTTCCTTCGTTTGTTTATTCAGTTTTTATCGTCCTTACGGAGTTATGGGGTTAGGCCACTCCAGAGGCCGAAAAAAATACGCTTTTTGGGGATTTTTTTTCAGAAAAACTACACAATAAATCGAGATTACAAAAAAGGGTGTTTATCATACATATCAGTGACTGTATACAATCATTTTTTTCAAGCGATTCATTTCAAAATGGCGGCTATGCAGCGTTTATCTTAAAACTGCATTTTTTAAGTTTGCCGGAAACATAACTCAGACAATTTTCAACCGATTCACTTGAAATCTTGAGTACGTCTTGAAAAATACATTGTCTATGGAAGTACGTAGGATTTTTTTTATATTGCATAGTTCATTTGTTATTGACAATTATCTGACGATTTTCTATGCGAATTTTTCACTTTCCAAAAATTTCCCTAAAAAATCTTTAATAACAAATGAACTATGCGAAATTTAAAAAATCCTACGTACTTCCATAGACAATGTATTTTTCACGATATATTCAACATTTCAAGTGAATCGGTTGAAAATCGTCTGAGTTATGTTTCCGGCCAACGTAAAAAATGCAGTTTTGAGATAAACGCTGCACAGCCGCCATTGTGAAATTAATCGCTTCAAAAAAATTACTGTATACAGTCACTGATATGTATGATAAACGCCTGTTTTGTAATCTCGATTTATTTTGCATTTTTTCTGAAAAAAAAAATCCCCAAAAAGCCTATTTTTTCGGCCTCTAGAGTGGCCTAAGGCCTTAATTGACTTTCCATATCCTTTAATTTTTTTTTAATTTAATTTTTATCGTCTTCATTGCGTTCTTTTTTTATCGTTAATTTGTGTGGATAAAATTAATTGTTAATTCTTTTAATTTAGTTTTTTATGCATGATATATGGGTTACTTTCTTATTGTTTATAATTATTTCACTCGCATGATGCAAATATCAAAGGTATGACAAAAAATCGATTTAAATCTTCCCCTCTGCTCTCTTACTCCCACTGTTTAGCTCTTTTTCTTACGTTGTGTCAATTTGAATTTCTCTTTTTTTTTGGTTGGTATTTGAATTGTTATTTGTCACTACCACTTTCTCTCTCTCTCTCTCTCTTTCTTTCTTTCTCTCTCTCTCTCCACAATTTTTTTTCTTTTTTTTCCCAGCCTCGAAGAGCACCCAGCAGATTTTATTGAACGAGTGCCGAAAATTATTCTCATAATGGTCGTAAGAAAAAAATAATGCAAGCTTTTTTCCTCGCATCTTGCTCGCTCCACCGTAAATCGGCGGCAACACGCGAGCGAGTCCGGAAAGTGTGAGAAGTAAAATGAGAGCAAGAGAGAGAGACAGAGAGAGCGAGAGAGAGAGAGAGAGAGAGAGAGAGAAGGCAAGACAAAGGGAGATTTTCATCGTTCACGCGAAACGTTCGTGTACGCGCACTGTAATAATTTCTCGTGGCCATAAACGAGTGTGAATGATGCAAATTTTGCTACAGTTATTGGCAACTTCGAAAGGAGGTCAGTCATTAAAGTTGCCATAAATTTTTATCAATTCTCTTTGAATGCCCATCGTTCCATCGAACGATTCATTTGTACGCGTCGCGCTGTCTCGCGGTGAAAAAAAAACGCATTTTCATCGCAAGCTTCGCTCGGTGCGATAAAGCGATAAATGGATTAAAAATGGCGCGGTGAATTTCATTTGTTGAAAAGCAGGCCTCGTATCGTGATAAACGTTGAAAAAAAGAAAAATGATCGCGGCGGCGTTTGCGGCTAACGATATGGAATTTAACATTGGAAATACTTAATCGTCTGCTGGAGTTTTCGTCATTGGCGGTCAAGGAAAGTTTTCTCTTCAATACTTTAATTTCAATGTCGTCCAGTTTTTTTTTTCATATACGGATTCTGAAAATTTTTAATATTAAAAAAATACCTATAAAAATAATAATAAATATTTTTTTAAATACATAAAAATAATCATAAATAATGACAAAATATACAGGGTGTCCTGTTATGAATGGATGATCCTGCAACTGTCGATAGGTCAGATCATCTACTATATGCTGGAATTTCCGTTTAGTAAAAGTCCCGTGGTTTTCGATTTTGGGCTTTATGTTATTTTTTTTTTATCATTTGCTTTTGGTTTTTTGCGTGCCATTTCTACAAATAATGTGAACGGACAATAACTAAGCAACCTTTTTAAAGTAATTGGCACGATATGCGTAGTACATTTTTTTACACCCCAGGCTATCAAAGTAAGATGTCCGAATGGCTTTGTATGAAAATTCTGCATAAGATCTTTTTTCATAAAGTTTCCTTAACATTTAAGGTTAAAAAGAACACTTTTCTAGATAAAACAAATAACCAAGAGTATTTTTTTTACCGGGTCGAAAAAAGTTATCATTTACAGAAACGACATGCGAAAATCCAAAAGCCAATGATTTTTATCTCCAAAACTGCGGGACTTTTACTAAACTGGAATTCCAGCATATAGTAGGACGTGATCTGGACCTATCGGCAGATGCAGGATTATCCATTCATAACAGGACATCCTGAATATATAAAGAATTACAAATATTAAAATATTCGACGATAATACTAATTTTCGATGAATTTTGCACCAGTGGTTTTTTACTCGCTAAACTGAATTTTTCGGATTGAATTTCACGGACGAAAAACGTAACGCTCCCTCGACAAAGAATTCGGGCTCTGCCGAGAGTAATGCCAAAGTTGCACGAAAGTTTTAATGCGAGCATCAGAGGAGGATCTCCCATATAAATAATGAATTTACATTACTACATTCATTTATGTATTTATTCGTCGCTTTATCTTCTATATCCGATTGCTTTGTTCGTTCTTTCTTTTCTACCGCGATAATAAATGACTGCGGCGAGGTTCGCTGATTGTTCCGTATAACATTGCCATATAATAAGCAACGTCTGTACAGGCTGATACAAAAGATGCCGAAACA
This sequence comes from Ophion ellenae, assembly GCA_963210295.1. Classification (NCBI taxonomy): domain Eukaryota; kingdom Metazoa; phylum Arthropoda; class Insecta; order Hymenoptera; family Ichneumonidae; genus Ophion; species Ophion ellenae. The sequence continues at coordinate 8,788,058 of OY723387.1, read as the reverse complement.
AACAAAATTCGATGATGTTGAAGTTTGCATCGTTGGAATGCAACGAAAAACGACTCTTTTTAATTATACGAATTTTTATTCTACTGTGAAAATCCCCCGAACGTTTTTACGTACTCTTATCAGGAATTTGGGAACTCAATGTGCAAAAAATCCTTCCGATAAGCATAAAACTAAAGAAATAAAAAATGAACACAAAAATCCCTGTATTCCAACGACGCAAACTTCAACGTCATTAAATTTCGTGTTTAAACGCGAAGGAATAAATCTGCTTAAAATTTGGACGCTAGGCCGTATACAGAAAATTAAAAAAAAATATTCTAATGATACAAACGTTCCCACCGTTTCCAAAAAAAAAATGCCTGGCGCCAAAAAAATACATGAAAACCTTGCTGTTCCTCCGCTCTCGGAGATTCTCCTTAACGAACATTATTTACGTTAACATTAACATACCGAATTTATATCTAAAACGAGCAACCGAATAAAGTCATCTGCAAAAATTTTCTTCTTTTTTTTTTAAGAATTTCTAAAACGCGATATTTTTTAATACTTTTTTTTACCTACTGTATCCACGCAAATGTTCGGCTCTCGGTTGAACCCTGTTCTGATATTTGACGTTCTTGAAGTTTGGGAAATTAGAAAATAAAATAATTGAAATTAATTAAAAGTTTAAATTCATAAAAATAAAAAGAGACCGTTTTTAAACGTTGGCGAAAGTTGTGCGTAGCTCGATCTTCAAGAAGGATGCCGTTCATTTTGAGTCACCCTGTACAGCGGCGTAATAAAAAAATTGCGAGCGTGACAGGAAAGGACAAAGGCGAGGGGACGTTCTTATATTCCTCAAGAAGACAAATAAACACACACACACAATATAAATATATATATATATATATATATATATGAATATTTACAGGAAAACGAGGAAACTATTTCGTTGTTGCCATATCGATATCGACGTTCCTCATCGACGTAGGTTTTGATATTTGCTTCATAAAAAGTATTTCGTGAAATGGTGGAGCGTGAACGTGCGGAAAAGCTCACGTATACCTATGTAAGCCAACGAAAAGCTCGTTCCTCGTGTGCGACCCCGAAGAAAAAGGTCCCTCCGATGGTTTCTCATCGAATAAGAGCCCGGGGTTGGTCGATGGAAATGGGAAAACGAAAAGACGCGATAGTGAAGGGAAAATATTACATGCTGCATAAATCGACAGCGAAGGAACAAAAGGGCACATTCCACACGATTTGCCACGAAAATGTCAATAAAAGTGAATTGGATGAATTTCACAGATATTTGCGATACGTGCGATACGTTTAACGTGAAGTTGAAGTTTGCATCGTTGGAACGCAATGAACATGAATATTTCGGAATTTCTTTTTTTATCTTTTGGCATATTTTGCCGACGAAAGTTCCGAAGTCATTTTTCAAGATCCTCATTCAGCGATCTGCACTATAAATCTACAAAAAGCGATTTTTCTAGTTCAAAACTAGCGTGACCCATAGCTAAAAAACTAGTTGACCGATTCTGATGAGATGTGAGATAAATCTTCCTAACCTTAGTGTCCAAAACGTAATCCTAACTGTTTTTAAAAGTAAAAAAAGTATATTTTTATTGCAAAAACTTCCTCTTTAAGGCCTTAGGCCACTCTGAAGGCCGAAAAAATAGGCTTTTTGGGGATTTTTTTTCAGAAAACTCGAACTATAAATTGAGATTACAAAAAGGGTGTTTATCATACATATCAGTGACTGTATACAATAATTTTTTTTTAAGCGATTAATTTCAAAATGGCGGCTGTGCAGCGTTTACCTCAAAACTGCATTTTTTAAGTTGGCCGGAAACTTAACTCAGACCATTTTCAACCGATTCACTTGAAATGTTGAATATATCTTGAAAAAATACATTGTCTATGGAAGTACGTAGGATTTTTTTTTATATTGCATAGTTGGTTTTTTATTAACAATTATCTGACGATTTTTTAGGCAAATTTTTGGAAAGTAAACAATATTGTTAGATAATTGTTAATCACGAATGAACTTTGCAATATAAAAAAAAAATCCTACGTGCCTCCATAGACAATGTATTTTTCACGATATATTCAACATTTCAAGTGAATCGGTTGAAAATTGTCTGAGTTATGTTTCCGGCCAACTTAAAAAATGCAGCTTTGAGATAAACGCTGCACAGCCGCCATTTTGAAATTAATCGCTTCGAAAAAATTATTGTATACAGTCACTGATATGTATGATAAATACCCTTTTTTGTAATCTCAATTTACTTTGAAGTTTTTCTGAAAAAAAATCCCCAAAAAGCGTAATTTTTCGGCCTTCAGAGTGGCCTCACCCCTTAACGGCTAGAAAAAAATGAGTTTTCATTTTATTCCAACGACGAGGATATAGCATGCTGCATCGTTGGAGTGCAACGCAAAATCTTTTCATCTCCTTTTTTTCTCCATTTTCATTATTATCCAAAATCATTTACGATCGATTTAGCCAGTGGATCTTTAACAAGAATCCCAAAAAACGTTTGACCGATCACCGTATTTTTCAACCTCCAAAAAACTTGGCAATCGACAGAAAATCATGTTCGTTGCGTTGCAATTGTATGTAAATTTTATTTACATACAATTGCAACGCAACGAACATTTTTTTATTTACATACAATACAACGAAAATTGTATGTAAAATTTATGCAGAAAATATATGCTACATATATATATATCGGTCGCGTATATAGCGACGAAAAATAGAATAATACGTATATATTCAGTATATATGCACCAAATATATGAAGCATATATGACCCATATATTTTCGATATATTTTTCTGACCAAAAAAATATATGCTACGTACAAACACTATATATGATGCATATATGAGGCATATACGACGCATATATTTTCGATATATTTTCAATCTATTTTGTTGTCAGAAAAATATATCAAAAATGTATGCGTCATATATGACGCATACATTTTTGATACATATTCCTGACAAGAAATATATGCTGTGTATAAACACTATTACAGTTAAACTTAATAAAACTTAAAACTTAAACTTAAAAAAACTTAACTTACAGTTAAAGTACGCTATTACATATAAACGCTATATACAGATATGCTACGCATATCTGTATATATGTGGCATATATGTACCATTTATGCAGTATATATGTGGTATGTATGCAGTGTGTATGCAACATATATGCTAAATATATGTGGTATATATGCAGGGTAAATGCTACATATACCATTGATATATGATACATTGATATACAGTAATACCACGCATATACATCTCATATATAAAAACGTTACGAAAATTAGAATTTGGCACATATATACAACATATATTTTCAATATATGGCATAAATTTCACACATTACAATTATGGCAGTATTACGATATCTGTGGCCCCTAATTCTGACCACACAGTCTTCATATTTGACCGAAAATAAGACTTTTTTCAAGAGTGGTAAAAATCGAAATTCGACCCTTAAGGGCGTGAAACGGAGGTTTCAAAGTTTATATGAGACAACATATTTTTTAGTCAGATTTGCTCGAAACTCGGTATAAATACACTCCAATACAAATAATTACACATGTATTTGTTTGGTATATTTATGCCAACTGAAACAAACACAGTTAAGGGGCTAAAAAAGTACTACTTGACTGTCTACACGCACCAAACACAGAGGAAAACATCTAGTGTTCTATATCAAATCAATTTAGTAAGTTTCAAGTAAATCTGGTAAAAAAATGTGTTTTCTCTTATCAACGTTAACACTCCCGTTTAACCCCCTTAAAGGTTAAACTTCATAAATTGTTGAAATACGTGTTTAATTATTTGTATTTTAGTGTATTTATGCCAAGTTTCAAGTAAATCTGACAAAAAAATATGTTGTCTCATACAAACTTTTACCCTCCCGTTTAACTCTCTTAAGGGTCCACTTTTAGGAAATGCTGAAATACGTGTTCAATTATTTGTATTGTAGAGTATTTACACCAAGTTTCGAGCAAATCCGTCAAAAAATATATGATGTCCCATACAAACTTTAAAACCCCTGTATCAACCCCTTAAGGATCGGATTTCGATTTTTACCACTCTGAAAAAAAGTCTTATTTTGGGTCACACATGATGGCTGCGTGGTCAGAATTAGGGGCCACAGATACCGCAATATCCCCACAATTATTAATAAAATAAATTTGCAGGATATTTTTGCGCATATAAATTTCCATGGGGGCGATACGAACTTGGTGAAAAAAGTGACTGTGACCATTTGATATCGGGGATTCGATCGATCGAGAGACGTACCCGAGTCAGTGGCGCGATACTGTACAAGAAGCCTATACATAAATGAGGCAGAGCGTTGCCCGAGTCAAGTTTACCGACTAAACACGAGAACAAGACTTTGTGAATGAGCCGGGACATAGCTTGGGGAAGGTACATGTCTGTCTCTGTATATACACATATACACAAATATAAATGGACAAGGGGTTGGTTGGGGTGAAATAAGTTGGAGTGCTTGACGGCTTGTGCTTAGTTTACGACACCAAGAGACGCGGAAGGGTTGTTGGATGAAGGGGGCAAGAAAAACAAGAATGTTCGACGAAGACCGTGAGAGAGAGAGAGAGAGCAGGCTTTACCGAAAGGGTGGAAAAGGCAAAGGGAGCGAAGCGAAGGAAAAGAGCTCAATCTAGCTTACGTGAAGCGGGAAACGTCGCGATTCCTTCAAGGCACATACACTACAGTGCACAAGAGGAAAGAGAGGCCGAGTGGTAGAGATAGAGAGAGCTTTTCCTCGGGAACTCGCCGCTGAAGAACGACATCGTCTCTTTGCTGTTCTACTACCCCTCGTTCCTGCCCGCGCCCCTCGGCATCTCTATCCCTCGTTTTATCGTTCTCCCTGACTGCTCTCGTTTACTCAATAAACACGAAAGCTATACACGTATTTGCGGTATATATGTGTACATGCTATAGGAAACGAATCGCGCGGGAGCCATCTCGGATGACTTCCGTTTGACACTCTTCGTGGGGGCGCGCATACCCTTACGTGTCGAACTGGCTCCTGTTCTTTTCCCGTATGCACGCGACCACTCGAACGACCCTCGGCACTCAAATAATAATGGCCCGGCTCGTTTATGAACTCGAGCTCGTGCATCGGGCTTTTCATCGTTGGGGAAAAATGCATCCTCAGGAAGTGGGAAATCGCGGGGAATGTTTCCAGTTGGGGATTTTTTGATAGTATTACCTTTGAGCTATATTGCCTGAAAATTTCGTCGAAGTATTCCTAAAATTGAATGAATCGGCCCGAGTAGAAATTGTGCTAGCAAGGGGTGAAACGCACCCCCGAAAATAGGGATGTTTTTCGTCGATAACGTTATCGTTTTAATCTCCAATGCATAGTACACGAAAAATAAACATTGTTGCAATTTGAAGTTTTTTCATAACTCGTACAGTTAAAACGTTATCCCGTATAGGGTCGCCTGTCGTAACAAAAATGCCAGCATTCAGCCATTAAACGGTTTGCTGATAATCGGCCAATAATTCGTCGACCGGCATTGGGGTACTGTAGGCGGATGAACGGCTTGCGAGATCTATGCCAGCCATTCGTGGGCCAATACCATCGCACCGATAATATGGCGATCAGCATTGGGGTATCGTAGGCGGATGAACGGCTTGCGAGATCTATGCCAGCCATTGGTGGGCCAATACCATCGCACCGATAATATGGCGATCAGCATTGGGGTATCGGAGGCGGATGAACGGCTTGCCAGATCTATTCCAGCCATTGATGGTTTGTTTTTGGGCGTTTTGCAAATGCAGGTCGTTGAACTGTAACACGTAAAAACAAGGGATAAGCTTTCGAAAAGCATATCCCACTGATGAAGCTGAAATTTTGCACCGACCTTCTTTTCAATATTTTAAGAGAACCTTTAAAAGGATATTGGCGACTAGCAATAATTTTCGATATATCGTATAT
>OY723387.1:8744582-8777082 GCA_963210295.1 Ophion ellenae | reverse complement strand
CATGCACTATAATTCCTTGTAGCACAAAAACAAAAAACACAGCGAAGTGTTACATTTTTTGAATAATTTATTATAAAAACTTGTAACAAACGCCAATCAGACGCAGTGTGTTATTATGTATTATCAAGTATTATTGTATTAAGGCGTCGCTCGTCACAGAGTACAGCTACGATTGGTCCACAGTTTGACTAACGAGACCAACTGTGGGACGCATTACGATGCGCGGAAAACAGCTGCCATTTCAGTTTCACGAATAAAACGACCTATAACTTAGTATACGGACAAGAGCTTTAAAGAATTATTTCATGAAAACACAGATTATAATTCTTGGGTTAGAAGTGTGAGGTAAATTTGAAAAATCTGATTCTAAGGAAAAATTTATTAATCGTTTTTTAAATTCTACAAAGCGTCAAATTTATGAGTGAGCAGAGTAAAAAAAATTGCGAAAATTGGAAATTTTGAAGTTCTTGAGCGACCAATAAATATTCATTGGCCGGCTAGAGCTTTCGCGAGGTCAATTTAAAAATTATAAAGCGTAAAATTCATGGGTGAGAAGTGGACGAAAAATAAAAAAACGATTTTTTAATGAAAATTTGAATTTTTGGGAGTCTTGAGCGATCTCGAAATATTTTTTGACCGCTCGCAGTTTTTGCAAAAAATTTTCTTTTCTTTAAAGAAGATAATTGGATGGTGAGAAAAAGGAAAAAAAATTGATTTCCAATTTGTGCCACCCTAATATATATATATATATATATATATATATATATATACGTATAAGTGTCAAGAGCCAGGCCGGGTCCCTCGTGAATTGAATGCGCGATTTTTCTTCTGCGCTGATTAATCTCGTCTCTCGAGACTCTTGCTCACGAACGTGGCCATCGAGAATTTCGAGGCACGAAACTCTTGCGAGTAACCAATTTACGGCAAACTCGCCGAATTATAAAAACCCTCGAGAAGAGGCCGCAAAGCCGCTATACGTTTGCTGATACGCCAAAAAATTGAGCTAAAATTAGTCGTACGAAAAAGTACTCGTTCGTCAAGGGCCTCCGGAACTTCGATCGCGTTCGAGGCCATAGACTCTAATCCGGCCATCGAATTTAATACCGGAGTGTTGTTGCGTATGTGGTCCGAATATATTCCGAATATACGAATCCGCCTGTATGCTGCTGAATATTATTTTATTGAGGATATATCAAGAGGGGCCCAGGATTGCTTGAAAATGAATCTGCGAAAATTCTGCTCGCATTGGGTAGTCTCGAATATATTATTTTCTAAATAATTGACACTGAAGTGGAAGTGCTTGAGAATTTTTTATTTCATTATTTTGTGCACGGGGACGTGCCTAACGAGGCGACGGAAATTGGACACTCGAAGACTCTTATTAAGGGGGGGGGGGGGGGGTATTTTTGCGTTTTTTATTTTGTTATATTTTTATGGGCTCATACGGCCCATAAAAATATGGGCCAAATTTTATGGGCTTTATGGGCTTTATGGGCCTGGCATCGATGATTCTGTGTAAGTACATGAAAAAAAAACACTCGTTTATTGATGTTTAATTTTTTATTTTCTAGTGTAGAAATCTTTGAAACTTTTAAACGCGTTTTTCTCACACTTGTCATTTTCAAAGTCGGTGAACTTTCTAGCTCAAAATGCACTGCATCGATCGAGTTTTTAAAAAATATTTTTGATAATTTTAATTTCTTTTACTATTTAAAGAAATTTAGATGTTTGAAATATAAAATCGGTATTTTGACTTCTAAGTTTAACAAAAAATTGAAAAATCAATTAAATAAACCGGACAGCGTTACCTTAAGGAACTTATCAACTAATAAAATCTTTTTGGTTTTTTCAATTTCAGATGATCCAGTGATGAGATGTGCGGTTCACCGCAATGTAACTTTTTTTTTATGCGTCTGCGAAGATTTGCTGTGAATGGCTGATTTCTGCATAATTATTAATGAAAATTTTACAGAATATTCTTCAAATGTCCTTTTATCATATACTAATTACATAAATAAATATATATTAACTGTGTCGTTAAAAGAATTATCGTAAATATGCTTTTTTCATAGCGAATTAACCTTGTCTCCCTTAATGTTGATTTTTTACGGAAAAGTCGAGGGTAAAATTTGAAGGGCTTGGCACGCTCCACATTTCGGTGGCCTCGGGAAAGAGGTTTCGAGGTTTTAGTTTTTACATGGGAATCCTTATTTTCAAAGCTCTTCTTCCTTTTTTTAACAAAAATGAACTTAATTTTTCCGGAAGCTAATTAAAAATTATTATTAAAGCGTTGTAAATTTGCATCATTAGATGCATACTTTCCTTTATACGATTTCCGAATGATGCATTGGCCTTTTGAGAAAAAAAATGTATATCGTTTACTCCATAGAATTTCGAAATTTCTGTCGCAGTGCTCGCTGTTGGCACATAGAAGCATTTTACGGGCAATAAAAATGAATATGACCAATCAATATCTAAATAAAAAATTGAAATGATATAAGATAATCGAACGTTCGGACAACAGTCCATCTGCAATAATTCGGGACTCTGTTTTTTTTCCGTAAATTTTATCAAAGAATGATAATCCGCAAAATAGAAATTCGAGTCATCCTCGTGAATTTTTCTCCATCTGAGAATTTTTTTTTCGCGCGGCTGATTTCTTCTTCCACTTGGTTTTTTATATTTTAATATTTTTTAGAATTTTTTTGTCTCCTTGATTATTTAGTTGGGTTATGGAAAAAAGGTATGTCATTGAGCATGCATTAAACTTATTTCGTGGACATTTTTATGAGAAAAAAAAAATAAAAAATTAGCTGCTGCTCTATAAAAAATGTGGTCCAACGAGCGGATCGATAACTCGACATTGTTTAGTCTGAAAAATCAAAATGAACAAGTTTTATAATCTATATAATCATAGCTCGCGTTGTACGTGGCCGTTTTTCGAAAAATAAAATCATGAAACGGCGGCCGTTAAAAAAATGTAATTTTGGCGAAATTTTTACTCATATTCGGGGGAAAAAAATACAAAATAAAAAAAAACGGGGCAAGGTTTCGAACGGCCCCCTCGATCGAGCTGAAAGTTCGCACAAACCGTTTTTTTAAATATTTTAAGACAACCCGTAATGGGATTTTTGGCGACGTGCAATAGTTTTTGGGTTTGTTTGTGTGTGTTTAGGTTAATTTAAGATCTATCGGGGGGGGGGGGGGGGGGGGGTTCTAGAACGTTACCCTAAAAAAAACTTAAAAATTCAATATCTCGAAAACCATCGTGAGTCACCAAAAATCCCTTTAGGGGTTGTCTTAAAATATTAAAAGGAAGGTTTGTGAAAAATTTCAGCTCGATGGGGGGGGGGGGGGGGTCGGCCACTTTATGCAAAAAACGGCTACGTACAACGATAGGTACTGCAATTACGGACGATTTAACTTTTTTTTTCAATTGAAAAATCCGGCAACGTCAAGAAAAGTCGCTCCGAGAAAAACACGATTGAAAGTTTTAGTAAGTATACGGAAATCGTTGCGCTGCCTGTTCTCACTAATACGGAAGGGTTGCGAGGTCGATCTCTCCGATTTCGATTAAATTTAGCAGGCTAGTAGAATGGGTAATTATTGGCGACACGTATTTTTTTATATCTTCGGAACCCGGAGAGATCGGCCTCGCAACCTTTCCTTGTAAATCGTTTGTAACTTGGTCACTTTTCAATATTTCAACCTGAACATTTTTTCACATATTCTTAAATATATATACTCAGAGAAAATGCAAAAAAATCAATTTTTTACCCATCACAGTAGTGTCCCGCCTTAATTTAATATTTTTACTTACTGACTATAAAAGCAAGTGGTTTTATTACTGCTAAGCGCGAATAGGAATTGCGAGCGACCTTAGGAATTATGTATTTTCCGGATAATTAAATTCCTCATCCCAGACGGATGAATAACGTTCGCAGCGGTATATACGAATTATTCACCGCACTTTGAACGGGTGATTGAAGATGTTCCATTATATTTTCTTTCAATCCGGAAAAGTTGATATCGCGGATTATTGCTGCAAGCTTCGCGCAAAAATTTCTCATACCTTCTTCTCTCGTTCTCGTTATTGGAAAATCCGCGCGAAATTTCATATCCGAAGCAACCAGCGATGCGATATTACACCGCGATATTTCTACTACAATAATATGCCATCTTATCTCCGAACGCCTGGAAATAGCCTCTGAACTGAAAAAACAAAAAAAAAAATATCTCGGAATTCCTCTGGCTGATATAAGGGCTTCGAAGTATCCATTCCGCACGTACAAACGTACCTACTTTGTTGCCCGCTCCCCTGCGACAAGGTTCCGCATGTAAATGCGGAGTAAAGCGAGCCACGTTTTAGCTCGCCGTGCGCTTTTAAGGGGTTTCCTAACTATAGAAGCTAAAAAGGCTATTTTCATGCATTTTTTGATAGGTTTATATTATAGATATCGATATAAAAGTTGTTACACTTAATGAGTACACTTCCGGAATATAGGATTTTTTTTGTTATTTATTTAAGGCGGTAGTCTGCTTTACAGGCTTCAAAAAATCGATTTGAAGAAGAGGAAGGATTATTGTATGGCCCGGGGATAGCTGATTAACATCTAATTAGTGTAAGTATTCAAAAACTTATATTTTTTTGGACCGAAAACTTTAAAGCCCGTTTTCTCGAGTTTTCATTTTCACAAGTTTTAGAAAACGGTGCCGGCGATAGCAAAAACAATATATGTCCGATCGAAAAAAATCACAGTGATCTAGCTTCAGTATTAAATTATCTTCTATTTGAACTAAAAAAGTTGGACGAAAGTACTATTTAAATTACTTGTTTTGCAACGTAAAGTGAATTTTTTTTTCAAAAAAGTGAATTTTTTTTTCAAACTTCGAAAAAATTTGGAATTTCATCATTTCTTCGGTATTTTTTTAGTTCATATAGAAAAGGAACTTATAAAAACTAAAAAAAAAATTTGGTTCGACTGTTTCAGATGCATCGCACGACCTCCATCACCGGCACCGATTTACAAGTGCAGACTCTAGGCGCCCCAGAAAAATCGTTACAACTTTGAAAAATTTCAATATTTTTTAATAATAAAAATTGTTTTTCAAAGCTTGAATATAATACACTAGCGTCTCAAAATTTCGTTTACCGCAATCATTTCCTTCCCTTTCAAAAAAATTGCCGAAAAAACGCTTTTTTCGGCTTCTAAAGCAGACTACTGCCTTAAGTCACTATTTATGGATGAAAATGATCGTTAAAAAAGGAGCCAGGTTGAAATTCCGAACTTTTAATAGTCAGGACGCTCAAAACTCCGAAAAAATTTTACACGAAAGACCAAAACTCCGAAAATTTTAACACCGTCAAAATAATTAGGCTATGGAAGTTTTTAAAGTTTCAAAATTTTCAATAAATCGACGAATTATTTCAACTTTCTTTTCTTTTTTTTTTTATTAAGAAGTGATTTTGCGTCAATTTTGAAATTTGTCTAGACAATGTTATACGTTCTACATCATTTACAGTCGACTGTGTAGACTTCCGCTGGCATGATCTTGACATGAAGGCCGGGGTGAAATTCTGAGCTTTGAATGCGCCGACGGTTTAAAATTCGTTATTTTAATGCTCTAGACAAATTTCAAAATTGAGGAAAAATCACTTCTTCACAAAAAAAAATTCTTGAAATAATTCGTCGATTTATTGAAAATTTTGAAACTTTTAAAATTTCCATAGCCAAATTATTTTGAGGGTGTTCAGATTTTCGGAGTTTTGGTCTGTCGTGTAAAATTCTTTCGGATTTTTTATCTTTCGGGATAGTATTCTTTCGGAGTTTTGAGCGTTCTGATCATTCAAAGTTCAGAATTTCAACCCGGCCGCTTAAAAAAATGTCCTAAAAAAATTGTAGGTCTGGGTTGTTGAAGAAATCTCGGAGATGGTTCATCCGAAACAAAAAAATCAAGCGGTTTTAGATATAGTATGTTAAGGGAGACTTTGTCCTCGAAATCGGCGGGAGATGTTAGCGGCTCAACATGAGCAGCTAGAAGAGGAGGGATGCCTCTATGGACCAGGCATTGCCGATTAGCGGTAATTATAAACACATTTGTGTAAACACATTACAAAACTTTAAACGCGTTTTTCTCGAAAACACGTTTTTAAAAATGGCTGACATTCTCCTGACCGCTGTAATTAACATATCGACCTGAAATTTAAAGAGCATACTCAGAAAATTTGTCTTCACGGAATGACGGATCGTTTCTTCGATAGATACATTTTTGCATTTATTATTTACCTTTTTATGCGCAAAAAACGCGAAAATTCGATTTTTTTTTTAATTGCCGCCATTTTCCGAAATTTTTACTAAACGAAAAACCCATCCGTCATTCCATGACCAAAGGGTCACAGATTGATAATATGCTTTGAATTTGTGTTTCAGATCAACAAAGAGGGGGCAGTGATGTCAGCCGTTTACCTCCCGCGATTTGAGGACCTGTTTTCGCGGAGCTGCAACGGCCGCCATTTTGGTTTTTTTTTCAAAAAAAAAATTTTTTAACGTTCTGTATATTATGAATAAAAGCAAGAAAAAAACCGCACTCAAAAAGCTTTACTCGTTTCTTTTAAAAAAAATAACATGTAAACACCTGAAATATGGCACTCCAAGGACAAAGTCTCCGTTAATGGCTATAACGCATATCATACGATTTATGATATATGCAAAAATACCAAAATGGCGGTCATTTTTCGAAAAAAAACGTGTTTTTTCACCGTTTTTGGCAAAAAGGTAAAAGTCAAAATTTTAAAAAATCCTTGCTATGCGATATAGCTATAGTCGTAGAGAATATGTGGTTAAAATTTCATAAGGATCGGTTCAGTAGTTTCAAAGATTTTATCACTAGCCGTCGAAAAGTGTTGTTTCGAGAAAAACGCATTTAAAGTTTGTTTGGGTTACATAAATACATCAATTTTTTTTAAAATGTATTTCGAAAGTGTATTTATTAAGTGTAACATATTTTATACCAATATCTATAATATAAACCAATCAAAAAAATGCAAGAAAATAGCCTTTTTTAGCGTCTAAAGTGAGAAGACCCCTTAAGCTCGCGGCGAATGCGCCACAGGGATGTTTATGGTGAACGGCTTAACGCAGCCCCGCACATACGTAGTACGGTAGTGGGAATACAGCCGGATAACTTTATTTTGTTCGTTAAATATTTGACCTGCTTGCGCGAGGGCACGAATAAAAAATAAATAAAAAGCCAAACGAAAAAGCCAGCTTGAGGGAACCGAGCAAAGCCAGGCGGGATAATTATACGTATAGACGTATATATACATACATATCTATAATATTACGTGCCCGTATTATATGGGCGCGTGTATCAACACACGTGGCGCATATTTGTGCACGTAACTTTGTTAAATGGCTCATGCAGTTCTCCCTTGGTAAGTATGAGTGCATGGAAATATGTACTCATGTACATGAACAGTCTAGTGAGTTGTTTTGTTTATGTATATATGAGTATATATTTATATTATATATCATGTAATTAATTTATGTATATAAAATATATAATTTATTATATAAATATATATTATAATTAATTTACTTTAATGTAAAGTATAATTAAATAAATAAATATGTATATATATTTATTTATTTAATACGAGGAGCAGGCGAACAAAACCGGATTTGTCCATACTGCGTCAAGCAGCCGGGACACGGCTCAGCGGTCACCGCTCCGAGTACCGGCCATGCGCAACGCTGCTTAAGGGGTTACCCATACTTGCGATTTTACAAAAATCGATTTTTTTTTATTGCATTTTTTGGAAGTATAAGTATCTGAGAATATGTCCTGAAAATTTCAAGTCGATCCGAACAAAATTGACTGAGATGTGAGCGTTGAAAGAGAATAATCCGCGTTGAAAGAGAAACTTTAAACGCGTTTTTCTCAAAATGGCATTTCTGAAGCCGGTGACCAAGATTACTCGAACACTAATGAACCGATCTTCTTGAAATTTTGCAGGCTTATTTAATACATAAAAATGTAGTCTTTAATCGTTCGATTTTTTTTTAGAAAAAAATGGCCATTTTATAGCCAAAAAACGGCCGTTTTTTTTGTTCAAATCGAACCATTAACTTTGACCGTCCGCCATTTTGTGAAAAATGAATATTTTTTAAAATCCTTCGATTAAAGACTAGTTTATACTTATATTTGACTAAATCCATCCGCATTTTTTTTTTCAGATGATCCACTTCGCCGCAATGTTGGTCACCGCAAACCGTGTATATAAAAACATTATTTCATTGGCGGCCATTTGCCACTAAACAATGTAATAGTTTTCAATAAAAAAAATTGCTGAAAGTTCTTCAAGATGTGTTCTTTAAGATGGTATATTGATCGATTAAAAAAGTTTTGTAGTTTTCTTTAAAAAAATTCATGAAAAAGGCCTTTTTTTGCGCTACAAGTGGGGGTAACGCCTTAACTCGAAGTAACGCCGGAGCCGAACTCCGACTGCCCAGCGTCAAGTGTCGGGCTATATTTGAACATACATGAAAAAGCTTACTAGGCTTTTTACCCTGTATACTTTATATATTTCGCTTCACCCAGTGAGGACCACTGGTGGATCGTAAACATTTTCTGCCCCGTATTATAACGATGTAATATGCGGAAGTACACTTTTATGGGCTGAACGAAAACCCTCGCGATACAGGGGGGGGGGGGAGAGAAAGCTAAAGCTAGGTCGTCGATAAGTGTATGAGTATGGTCTATTCCAACTCAACTCAGACTACTACTTGTCTCACCATCGTAGATGATAGATTTTCATAGTCAAAAACCTCACTCCTGGTAGAAAATAACTTTTTTCAACCCCCCCGCTTGCCCTTCCGCGGCTGTAAAAAATCCAAAGTCCACTCGAGCCGTTTTTGGTATTCTGATAAATTCTGATACGTTTTAGACCTGCTTTGTGCATTTTTCACCAACGCTCGACTTAAGCTTGCGATATTCACTTTTTCGCCGAACTTTCGATTTTGGGGATGATTATTCGGCAGTTTGGAAGTCGGAAGAGTATTTTGTGGTCTGGCGAGTGAAAAAAGAACTTCGAAATATTGTTTCAGACGAGATTCGCTTCGGGTGGGACGTATATGTAGACCGAAAAGGTATTTTTCTGACTTTCGAACTGGCGAATAATCATCACAAAAATGGAAATTACCCCCCCCCCCCGAAAAAGTAAATATCGTAAGCACAAGTTGAGCTTTGGTGAGAAATGCACAAAACAGGTCTTAAACGTATCTACATTTTTCAGAATTTTAAAAATACCCTGACTGGATTTGTCGATTTTTGTAGCCGCAGAAAGACAAGGGGCGGGAGGGGGATTTAAGGTGTGTTTCGGTATTACTAGTTTTTTTGTCACCAAAAGTAAGGTTTTTCACTATGGAAATCTATAATCAACGATGGCGAGGAAAATAGTTGTCTGAGTTGAGCTAGAACACCCCATGTATATATATGAAAAAAAAAACATTTTTTTGAACCCTTTGCATCTATGTCATGCTGGCTATCAGGACATCTGGTTTTAAGGGGGTCCTTAAAATGTGTTCAAACAAATCCTTGATTTTAGTGACGGGTTGGATCACGGGGTGGTCCATGAAATAACCTATATATGAATATACGTTATATAAATATATGTATCCCCAAATGATTTTGAAGACACTGGGATTTATATAGTGTCGAGTATGCGGACAGTTGGCTTCCCTGAGGAGAATGTCTTCAAAATTACCTGTATATATATATATATATATATATATATATATATATATATATATATATATATATATATATATATATATATATATATATATATATATATGCAGGCGCAAGAAAGCTCCCTGGTCCATCTTGACGTTAAGGGGATACACTTGCGATTTAAAAAAAATCGTTTTTTTATTGCATTTTTTTGAAGTATAAGTATCTGAGTATATGTCCTGAAAATTTCAAGTCGATCCGAACAAAATTGACTGAGATATGAGCGTTGAAAGAGAAGAATCCGCGTTGAAAGAGAAACTTTAAACGCGTTTTTCTCAAAATGGCATTTTTGAAGTCGGTGACCAAGATTACTCGAACACTAATGAACCGATCTTCTTGAAATTTCGCAGGCTTATTTAATACATAAAAATGTAGTCTTTAATCGTTCGATTTTTCTTTTCGAAAAAAATGGCCGTTTTATAGCCAAAAAACGGCCGTTTTTTTTTTGTTAAAATCGAACCATTAACTTTGACTGTCCGCCATTTTGTGAAAAATGAATATTTTTTAAAATCCTTCGATTAAAGACTAGTTTATACTTATATTTGACTAAAGCCATCCGCATTTTTTTTTCAGATGATCCACTTCGCCGCAATGTTGGTCACCGCAATCCGTGTATATAAAAACATTATTTCATTGACGGCCATTTGCCACTAAACAATGTAATATTTTTCAATAAAAAAATTACTGAAAGTTCTTCAAGATGTGTTCTTTAAGATGGTATATTGATCGATTAAAAAAGTTTTGTAGTTCTCTTTGAAAAAATTCATGAAAAAGGCCTTTTTTTGCGCTACAAGTGGGGGTAACGCCTTAACCCATCCTGCTGGTCGCGAATACTCCCCATACTGTCAGGATATACTGAAGCTGGAATATCTGTATGTATATACGCACGTCGACGACGTCGACGAATAGTCTCTTGTGCTCGAGGCCCCGGGAGGATGGTTTTATTTTTTTAGTATATACGACACGTTATAGCTCGAAGCAGCTTTATCAGCGGGATAAAGCGAAAGTGAGAGGTAGAGAAAGAGGAACGGGCGAAGGAGAGAGAGAGGAAAAGAGAGGATAGTGCAAGACTCCAGTGGAACCGAAAGAGAAAAAAAGGAGTGAGAAAATGAACGGGAAAGAGCGAGAAAAAGCTCCATATTCTCTCCCTCCCTCCCTTCCTCTCTCCCTCTCTCTCTCTCTCTCTCTCTCTCTCTCTCTCTCTCTCTCTCTCTCGATGTGGTGTCCCACCATATACATCTGACCCACATTTTCCTCGTAGCTGAATTCGAACGGGGTGCTCTGGGGAGATCGCAGTATTCCAGGGAGAGACACTTTCCTCCATTACGCCCGCCACCGTACTCTGACGATTACATCTGGATCCCAGGTTATTCTCGTGCAATTAGTTGTATGAGAATTGTACTGTTATAGCTGCATTTTACGACTCGCGTGCGTGTGTGGGTCTGTAAGGGTACGCGTGTCGGTTTGTCTTCCTCTCTCTCTCTCCGTGTGTGTGTGCGTGTGGGGGTGGGGGATGTAGCGCACGCATATTAGACAGCATACCCGTTAACCATCCCTTCTGCAGTATGAGCCTTTAATTGCTTCGGTCTATTTTCGTAATTGCGTTTGTATTGCACCCCCCACAGGGGAATCCCTCAGCGCAACACTTGTAAACTCGCTACTCCTTGGGCCTCGTCCTCCTTTTGACTGACCGCTGCTGACAGTTTCAGCGATTCTGCGTTTTAGCGTTTGAACGCATGGCAACTTGAAAGAAGTGCAACATAGAAAATTGGAAACGTGAAAAATAATTGGCAACCTAAAACACAACGGTAATCTAAAAAAATGGCAACCTAAAACAAAATGGCAATCTTCGAAGCATTGGTCACGTAACCAAAAATCGGCAACCTATGAGAAATTGACATCTTAGAAAAATTGGCAACCTCATAAAAAATTGGCAACTTAGAAAAATCGGTAACCTCGTAAAAAAATTGGCAACCTTAACGAATTTGCACCCTCAAAAAGGGGCGATCTGAACAGAAATTGGCAACCTAAGAAAAACTGGCAACCTAGAAAAATTGGCAACCGAAAAAGATCGGCAATCTAAAAAAATGGCAAAGTGAAGAAATTCCTGACCTAACGAAAATTGCCAACCTACGAAAATTGACAACCTAAAAAGATCGGCAACCGCGAAAAAGGGCAACTCAATAAAAATGGCAAACTAAAGAAATTGACAACCTAAAAAGATCGGCAATCTCAAGAAAGAGTAACACAAAGAAGGGACAACCTAATTAAAACGGCAAACTAATGAAATTGACAGCTTAAAAAAAGTTGGAAACCTAGAAAAATGGACAACTTAAACACATCGGCACCCTCCAAAAATGGCAAACTGAAGAAATTTCCGACCTAACAAAAATTGGCAACCTAGAAAAATTGACAACCTAAAAAGATCGGCAACCTCAAGGAAGATGAACCTAAAAAAATGGAAAACCTTAAAAAAGCACAACCTAATTCAAATGGCAACGAAAGAAATTGGCAACCTCAGGAAAATTGGAAACCTAGAGAAATTGACACCTTAAAAAGATCGCAACACTCGAAAAATGGTACACCCAAGAAATTGACGACCTGAATAAAATTGCCAACCTCGAAAAACTGACAACCGCAAAAAAAGGGAACCCAATAAAATTGTCAACCTAAAAAGATCGGCGCCCTAAAAAAAGAGCAAACTAAAAAAATGGCAAACTGAACAAATGGACAACCTAAGGAAAATTGGAAACCTAAGGAGAATTGGCAACCCAATGAAAATTGGCAACCTAGAATAGTTGACAAACTAAAAAGATCGGCAACCTCGAGAAAGGGCAGCCCAAGAAGAATGGCAAACGGGAAATTGGCAACCTAAGAAAAATTGGTAACCTAGAAAAACGGACAGCCTAAAAAAAGGACACCCTAGAAAAATCGGCAGCCTAAAAAATTATTTTTTTTTTCGCCTTTCTACGATGCTCGCTTCGAGATAAAAAGTTGAAGCTCGTGCTATCGACTCGTGACGATCGATCCGGAATTGGGAGTGTGTTATTTCGACGATTGCGGTTCGACGTCTATGTGCGCATAATGTACCGTACATAGCGGTGCACGGCGTTAAAGGGCACGTGGCTACGTATTATGGATGGACGTTATTAAAACGTCCATCTGTGGGTAATACGTACTAGAAGGTATGCATACGTATAGTAGCAGGAAACCAGTACCATCCGCTGTCGGTATACTCGACCTGTGTTTGCTCTTTCGACTCGTTGGTTTACGACGTTTGCCTGTTCCGTTTACGTTTACCGCGGGGTACACGAACCTCGCGAGCTTTCTCCCCCCTCTCGCCCTCTCGCTCTTTCACGGGGGCTACGTGACCGCATGACGGCCCGGGTAAATTTGTAGGGGTGCTTACCCCGGGCTATATGGCAAACCCACTGTCGGTGCTGGTTTAGCCTGCTAAAAGCGTTTATATATACATGTAGACACAACGGGTATATACATATACTTACCGCAAGTTCGCCAATCTCTCCGTCTCTAGCTCTTCTTCCAACAGAGCATATATGGAGAAAGACCACGAGGAATCCATTATACTATGTAACGTTGGCTATCAGCAGGACTGGCTGTTTCGAGGACGGTCCTTGATTTGTTTTCGAACGAATCGTTGGTTCTAGGGATAGGGTGTTCTTTGCAACGACCTTCATACATCCTCATATCTATCCAAACCTGTTTTTGAAAACCTCAAAGACGAATGGCTTTAACAAACATTTTTCCGCAAATATATTAGGTAGTCACACGTCAAACCGCTCGCTGGCAATACATCGCGTCAGTCACAGTTTTTTCTCGAACTAAAAGTGGGCGATACAACTGATGATAGGTCCATAGAGTCCCGCTGAAACGCCACAGTCGACATTTGTGCAGCGCGTGAATGTCAGTCATCTTAATTGTCTTTACAATGGCAAGATTTATTCCAAGCAAGTAACATTTGCGGAAAAT
This sequence comes from Ophion ellenae, assembly GCA_963210295.1. Classification (NCBI taxonomy): domain Eukaryota; kingdom Metazoa; phylum Arthropoda; class Insecta; order Hymenoptera; family Ichneumonidae; genus Ophion; species Ophion ellenae. The sequence goes on along the minus strand of OY723387.1, from coordinate 8,763,300 downwards.
CCCGAGTCGAAATTTTCAGCCTATTTTGCCCCTCCAGATCCTCACAGTGGTAGGAGATAAAGGCAGTAAAGTAGCTTCTCATTCAATACAAAATGAGCTCCTACTTAACGCTTAGAACGGGAACAAATTTCCCTTTTCTCCACTTGCAGGCGCTAAGAAGGACATCGAATGGTACACGTATACACGCACACGCATACACTCTATTACGCATATAGAGATACATATGCCTGAATACGCGCATGCATAGATACACGTATATATACGCACACATACATGCCTAAGCATACACCAACACACGTATACTAGTACCTATACGTATGCATGCGTGCTTGCTCTAGGGATCCGCGTGGACATGCATAGATGAGGGTAAATCCTATAAAGAATGTTGTAACTGTTTGCCCAAGATCCATTTCTTCCACTTTGGAGACTTGCTGGAGCTGCAGGGGCAAGATTGAAGCGAATGCGAAAGGTCCGCTGGGTGGAGACAATGGAAAGGCCATTGGAAAAGTAGGCGTCTACGGCGAACGCGCGGTCCTACCTAGTTCAACGCATGACAGTTACTGAAAACTATGAGACCTGCTCTTTCGAATGCGACCATCCCCACCCTCGGTTCGTCGAAACAGCCAAATGCACGATAGGTCCAAACGCAATCAAAAGAGGAGCTGCAACGACTTCAGCTAGGTTAGGTCGGAGTATAAGGGCCTATGCAGGAGGTAAGCAGCAAAGGAAGAGCATGTTAGGACCCATAGTAGGACTTCTAGCAGCAAAAGAGGAGCTGCAACGACTTCAGCTAGGTTAGGTAGGAGTACAAGGGCATATGCAGGAGGTAAGCAGCAAAGGAAGAGCATGTTAGGAACCTCATAGCCGCATAGTAGGGCTTCTAGCAGTAAACAGACAAGTGAGGCTGACATAGGATCAAAGGCCTTTAAAATAGGCTGAAAATTTCGACTCGGGTATGCTGAACATGCTCCACCGAGTTCAACGTGCAAAGACTGCTTTCGCCGCTTCCAAAAAGATGATTTCTTTATGGAGAACATGACCGCGGAAAACACCCAAAAGAGGGACGTCGTCTATTGCGAGCTGCTGAAACTGTCGGAAACCATCACTACGGATGGTTATTGACAGCAGCTGATGTGTTTGAAGCGAGCTCTACACGACAAGAGACCGGAATGGGAGAATCGCCAGGAAAAGTTAATTTTGCAGCATGACAGCCCTCCAATGTATTAGCTTCAGATATAGAAAAAGGGGTTTTGCAACCGCACAAAAAACGTTTTTTTCATAGAATTGCGGGTAGGCGCAAAAGCTGGTGTATATAGACAGATTTCGATCACTTTTCTGCCCTCGCTACTCTGCTCTACATTGCATTCCATCAGCGTTGGATCTTCCATCGACTCTATACTCGCCCAGTAAATTAATCCAATAATGTGCAAAGTCAACGAGGCCCAGACCTTATTTTTCCTTGTTGCTCCGCTACCCCACGTCACCATCTTCCACCATCTCTGTTCCCCCATAGCGCTGTAAGAGCTGTCAAGAGCGCGGTGTCCTACCCCAAAAAAGGAATGCGCCCCACGATAACGTCTTGCCACTGCCCCTCCAGTTTCATTCGAGCAATTGGCTCTCGGTAATGTGCGACCGGAAAGGTCAGCTTGAGGGAAGAGAAGCTTGCTGAAGAAGACCAGATCGTTGGGGAAGATCCCCCGAGTTGGACAGTCTCGTCGATTCCCTTCTGCTTCTTTTATGACCTCTTATCATGACAGTCGCGTGACATCGTGACGAGCGTCATGGGTGCCCTTCAGCACACCCAGCGCCTTGGGATTATTCATCGTCACTTCAAGAAAGTGAACAAGTCCGCTTCGCATACGAACAAACCTAAAACGAACGCGTCTAAATAGATTTCCTTGAGTATTAGGTCAGTACGTGATTGCAATGTTGAATGGCAACATGGGTTACTTTCGGCAAAGTTTGCTAATCGATCGGTTGCTTATTGGAAAACGACATTCTAGGAAGGTCGCCAATTAGTTGGCGGTATGTCTAAATAGCTGCAATAAAGTAACTGCAGCTAAATTACTCTTGAAAAGCTTCCAACGAAACCGTTGATTTGAGTTTGTACGGGGTTCTTGCAGTTGCGGTTTGTTTTCATAAAACAAACCCAAACGAACGCGCCTAACTAGACATCCTTGAGTGTTAGGTCTGCGCGTGATTTCAATGTTAAATGGCAACATGGATCACATTCGGCATAGCTTGGAAATCAATTCGTTGCTTATTGGAAAACGAAATTTTCGGAAGATCGCCAACTAGCTGGTAGCAGGTCTCAATAGCTGCACCAAAACTCACTGCGGCTAAGTGATTTTTGCAAAACTTCCAACGAACTTGTTGATTTGGATTTGTACGGGTCTCTTGCAGTCTTGGATTGTTTTTTTTAGAACAAACCCCAACGAACGCGCCTAAATAGACATCCTTGCGTGTTGGGTCAGCACGAGTTTGCAATGTTAAATGGCAACATGGATTGCTTTCGGCAAAGTTTGCGAATCGACCTGTTGCTTATTGGAAAGCGAAATTTTCGGAAGATCGTCAACTAGCTTGGTAACAGGTCTCAATAGCTGCACCAAAACTCACTGCGGCTAAGTGATTTTTGCAAAACTTCCAACGAACTTGTTGATTTGGATTTGTACGGGTATCTTGCAGTCTTGGATTGTTTTTTTTAGAACAAACCCCAACGAACGCGCCTAAATAGACATCCTTGCGTGTTGGGTCAGCACGAGATTGCAATGTTAAATGGCAACATGGATTGCTTTCGGCAAAGTTTGCGAATCGATCTGTTGCTTATTTGAAAGCGATATTCTAGGAAGATCCCCTAGTTGGTGGCCTGTCTAAATAGCCGCAACAAAGTAATTGCAGCTGAATGACTTTTACTAAACTTGCAACAACGAAGCTGATTTGAGTTTGTACGGATTTCTTGCCATTGCGAGTTGTTTTTGTAAAACAAACCCAAACGAACGCGCCTAAATAGACATCTTTGGGTGTTAGGTCAGCACGTCATTCGTGTTAAATAGCAACAGGGATAATTTTCAGCAGAACTTGCAAGTTGATCCGTTGCTTATTGGAAAACGATATTTTCGGAAGATCGCCAACTAGCTGGTAGCAGGTCTCAATAGCTGCACTAAAAGTAACTGTGGCAAAATGACTTTCACAGGACTTCCAGCGAAATCGTCGGTATGAGTTTGTTTGGATTTCCAGCAGTTTTGGGTTCTCTTTCAGAAGTTGTTCCGAACAAAGTTATTCCTTCGGAAGTTATCGTTGTCTAAGTAATTTGGCCTGGTGTCATCAGTTGAAAATGTATCATTAGCTGTGTCATCAGCCAAAAAGAAACCGTTCCAATTCTACCACGAATCACTCCGTTGATTTGTGCTGTATCCACAATTTGGCCACATATCTGTTTTAGCCATGCACATGACGAAATTGCGGATAGGGCACAAATGAATGAAATGATTTGCGTCAGAATTGGAACGGAAAGGTTTTTCAGCTCTACATATATATACATATCGTATCTCATTTATCCACATGATTATGTACCGAGTCGCTCGATGTACTTCTACATACAACACGATGGTCTCTTCGTATAGGAAATCTGATTATTACCCATGATCGATGATAATAAAGCGTACACATTTTTATTCGCCCTCGTCCTCTCTCTTTCCATCTTGTGTGCATTTTTTATCCCGCCTTTTATGCCGTTTTTCGTTCTTTACCTCATTCGACGGATTCTGTGTGTGTGTGTTCGGGTGATTCGTCCCTCTCTGTATATCTGCCGGTTAATTTTTCACTCGACGTGATCCTTCACCAATGTTTGTGCCGAGAACAATTCGCGCGGTGTCGTTTCTGCCGGGGGTGTACACACGTTCGGGTGTTCTACGCTAATTTTTCACTCGAGTACCCCCTCTCGCCGTTGTGAGCGTGTGAGCAATCTCTCTCATCTCTCGTGTTGGGAGAAGCACGCGCTGTCCTCGCCGGCTCGCTCACTCGCTCTTTCTCTGATGTGAGTTCATCTGACCCTCCCCTCTCTCTCTTCTCTCTTTTGTGGCCCTTCGGTTTTTTGTCTGTCTATGTCTCCCTTCTTCTCTGTCTCATTCCCTCTGTCTCTCTTGTGGCTCTTCGCTTTTTTATCTGTCTACGTCTCTCTCTCTCTCTCTCTCTCTCTCTCTCTCTCTCTCTCTCTCTCTCTCTCTCTCTCTCTCTCTCTCTCTCTCTCTCTCTCTCTCTCTCTCTCTCTCTCTCTCTCTCTCTCTCTCTCTCTCTCTCTCTCTCTCTCTCTCTCTCTCTCTCTCTCTCTCTCTCTCTCTCTCTCTCTCTCTCTCCCTTACCATTTCCCCTCTCCTGGTCTCTCTTCGCGCAACCACTCACGCACGTTTCAGACCTCATCGCAATAAAGTCTCGCGGCGTTCGCAAAAGGGGTTGCGAATTCCCTCGTCAACTACCCTGTACACGTACTCCCGTTTGAATCGTGACAAAACCCGAACACACGCGCACCTCTGAATATTGTCACGAAACAAATTTTTAATTCTCGCTTATTGTCGACTCACGTAAATAATTCCTAAAGTGCTTCTCGCTTATCTCGCGTATACCACCCCCGGCCCCACTCCCTTCGCACTTTTTTAAAATTTATCTGCAATTTTATTTAAAATTTTGATTCACTTTGAAATTCTCTTTGGTCAATTTATCAGTCGTCCCACAGGTACAAGAAAACACCCCACAGACCGAGGGGTACATTTTCACGAAGTCGTTGCCTGGTGCTATCGTCACGTCTATTCAATTTGATCGGACGCCATACAGGTTCCATTTCCCGATCACAGCGCGCTCCACCGTCCCCGCGATTAATTCTTGGCAGCGGTTCCCTTATGTTTCAACCGTACCTGACAGTCGAAAAAAAAAACAGATTGCACGAGTCTCTCTTCCGCCAGCGAGCGATATCCGATATTCTCCATATACGAGGTTCACGATGCTAAAATCTCAGCCTTTCTGCGCTCTACGTCACCCACACATACACATATACCTACATATACATACATACGTACATGTACATGTATTTGCATTTACCACAACATGAAATATGGAAGCTTATGTGGTGCAAAGTTACTACTGGGCAGCGAAAAGTACTAGCAGCAAAATGTCGATCAATAAAGCGATTTTTTCCTCCTGCTACCCACATGTACATATATATATATATCTATATATGTATGGTAAAAGGTGTTTGGAATATATGGGAAAGACGGTTGATTTCAAGGACTGTCCTCAAAGATGTGCTGATAGCCAACGTTCGATAAACACAACGGGGTCGAAATGACCCCCCACCCCCACATACATGTATATACGTGTATAAATAAATATGTGTGCACGCCACGTCGTAAACTTTCGTCGTAATTTTTTTCTCCCCCTTGTTCCGGTAGCGGTGGCTCATCGTCCTCCTCAACGGGGGTCGTCTATATTACATCCAGTCACCCTCCTTCACCTTCGACTATATCTCGTTTCCGTCTCTCGTACTCGTGTGCACCTGATCGTGGCTACTCACGTACCTATATCCTGCCGGAGATTCGAACGAAGGTGCATACGTTGTAACGAACAGGGGATGGAAATACGGAAAATTCGAATAAATGGACACGTGGACGAGTATGTGTGCAAGTATCTATACATATGGATGCGTTGACGACATATCGACGATGGGGCATATCGTACGTCAATAAGTCTGGATAAATTTATGTAAGGTCACATTTCCGATTCTTCACACTGTATTTTTACGAACCTCTATAAATACGTCGTAAAGTACGGCTTATGGTAAGCGAACCTAGTCTGCGTCAAGAGGTGCTCGCCTGGCCCTCCCACTCTGTAACTATCCACCCGCTGGCCTCCGGCCTCCGATAAATCGGATATTATGGAGGTATCCCTCTCAGGAAACTTTAAAAGATCGTCTTTTTTTGCATATTGCTATAGTGTGAACTTTAAAGAATATTTTAAGACCAACCGGACACTTCTAGGAAGTTCTAAAAATTGATGAAGATACACCCATTTTAGTGGAACACATTGCGATGATTCGCGGGTAACGAGAGCGGACATCAAAGCACAAGAACACTCAAAGGAGGCCCGAACTAGCCGCAGATTGCATAGATTAGGTGTGCAACGTGATCTCGATGATGAGGAAGGACACTTATATGCTGCCGGAATCGCTGACTAGAGGTAAGGCGACGATATTTCACAAGATCGTGTAAAATATGTACCAACACTTTAAACGCGATTATTTCGAAACTACATATCTTGATACGGCTGGATTGATATATTGACGGTCAGCGTTCAAACAGTATCCATTTTCGGTTTACGATCGCAATTTTCAATTGGATGAACCATTTCTTAATAACAATGACTTCAGCATGCTGTTTTGCAAGAGAAAAATGAGGTTTCCTTTGAAGAAGCTGTCATTTTTCGTATTTTTCGAAATTTCGAAAAGTCGATCGTGAAACCATAGCCAGGTGGATATATGTGAAGATTTTTTTTGTTTGTTTTCGTATCAGATTACATTTGAGTCTGGTAGAGATCCTGCCGTTTTGGGCCTCGCGGCTGGAGGACTGCAACGCCAACTGCAGCACCACGAACACTTAGAAAGATTTTCTTCCGAAAAAATTACATTGTAACCACAAACTTGTGGACAACATGCTGGGAAATAATTAATTTATTCCAACCAATGTGTTACTAGAAAAAAAATCATCATTCTGACCCTTCAAATTGGGCTTTCCGAGAGGGATACCTCGTTGACTTGGGATAGTGGATTTTTGTGCAACGAAGACTTGCAAAGAGTAGAAGGCGCTGTTCTTGCGGGGTATCGCGAAGACCCAGTCGCTACTTCGGGAAGTGGAGAGAATGTGGGCTTGCGTGTGGGTATGAAGGGGTACGTTATTGTGTATTGTTATGGTTCATGTGACTTTATTCGGATTTACTTGTGCACCAGTAGATTCCTGCAAAATCGTCCCCACGCCAAAACGTCCCCGCGTCAAAACGTCGTCGCGCCAAAACATCCCTGCGCCAAAACGTCCTCGCGCCAAAACGGCAGTGCCCAAACGTCACCTCAACAAAACGTCCTCGCGCCAAAACGGCAGCGCCCAAACGTCACCTCAACAAAACGTCCTCGCGCCATAACGTCCCCCCAACAAAGCGTCTTCGCGCCAGAACGTCCCCCCATCAAAACGTCTTTGTACGCCAATGCTCGGCTGAGTATTGACTAGCCAATCATTGGGTTGCCGATACGCAGCCAATGTTCGGCCAAACATAGACTTGCTAATCATTGGCTTGTCGATACGAGGCCGATGTTTGACGAAGTATAGACTGGCCAATCATTGGTTTGTCAATACGAGGCCAATGTTCGGCTAAGTATAGACTCGTTCATTATTGGGTAATCGATAAGAGGCCGATGTTTGACGAAGTATAGACTCGCCAATCATTGGTTTGCCGATACGAGGCCAATGTTCGGCCAAATATAGGCTCTCTAATCATTGGCTTATCGATACGAGGTCGATGTTTGGCGAAGTATAGACTCGGCAATCATGTTTTTGCCGATACGAGGCCAATGTTCGGCCGAGTAACGCATGATCAAACCGCAATTCGTATATTGACGATTCATTGTTTCGCGTCGAAGTCATTGAGAGACGAGATAAATACTTTTTACGAGTCCATTGGAGATTATTCTTAACAAATATACTACCAAATCAATGCACTCATTGTTGGCCGATTCTCGAACGAGCTCATACGCGATACTCTGCCCATTTTTATGAACTATCCTACACTGACAGAAAAATTCTATTAATATTAACTAACCGCGTCTATTTATTTACTTTTTATTTGAATTAACTAGATTTTTCGTGAAATCAAATTTTTCCTATTGCATTCCATTATTGGAATTATTCATTTTAAATATGTTTATTTATTCAAATTAAACTTGAACTAATGAACAAATGGTCTGTCTTTATTGGAACACACATATTAAAGGGTTGTGGGGGTAGAGAGGGTGGAGAGAGAGGAATTATATATATATATATATATATATATATATATATATATATATATATATATATATATATATAGGTTAGGTTTGGAAATTCTCCAACATGTCAGTCGATAACACTCTCTAATTATCACGATGATATTAACTAATTGATATAGTTTATGTGATACAAATAATGATGAGAATCCATTTGGTTTCTTATGGCATATCTGCGATTCAAATGTTACGAGCACTCAGTAGCATAGGGGCAGCGTGCTTGGCTATGAGTAGGTGGGTTTAAGGTTCGAGTCCCATATAGGTGAAATATTTTCTTCGAACTAATCGTTTCGAAAGACCAGGTAATGACGAATTACAATACAAAAAGAATCAATTTTTTTTGGGCAGTGCAGGACCAATTTTGGTGATCTATATCGGGTCACAATTATCCGCCAAGACTCGGTCGATAATCGGGCCAAGCTCGAGTGCCAATGATGGCAATCTTGACGGGGACTTATTGTTGGCCGATTCTCGAATGAACTCCTACGCGATGCTCGGCCGATTCTCATAAGCCATTCTAGGGCCAATATTGATTGCGAATATCGGACCGCTCTTATCATCCGAGGCTCGGTCGATGATCGGGCCAAGCTCGAGTGCCAATGTTGGCAAGCTCGGCGTCGCGCATCGGCCAATCGTTGGCCACTACCGATCACCCTACATGAGAAGCAAGCCGGTCCCGCGTGTTTTCTCGAAACCACTTTTTCAAAGTCCGTGTTTACTGCCATTTGAAAACTACATGACCGATTTATTTCAAACTTGGCACACACTTTCTACATATAAAATACCTCCCCCCAACGGTTAGTTTGAGATTTTTTTTTAATTAAGGGGGTTCCCACCCCCAAAATGGCGGAATTTTTCGTGAAAAACAGCACTTTCCACTTTACATGACCACCAAAAGTTTAGAAATGAAAAAAAAAATAATCAAAGACCGTTGGGGGGAGTATTTGATGATACTTTGACCAAATTTTAATGGTACTTGATTTCAGATAATTTCTAGCTGAGATACAGTGAACACCGCAAATCGTGTTTTTCCAAAGGCGTTCTTGGAAAAGCTTTGTCACCGGCTTGTTTGTGGATATTTTCGGGTACAAATTTCATGGAATGTTCTTGAAATGACACTTAACAATGTACAAAAGGTTTAAATAAATTTACTCTATCCATATAGATGAAAAAAATTCGCAAAAAAGTGTTTTTTTTTCACGCTGAAACCCCTACCCTTCCCTTAAATAATGACTTCATTGCTTATCAATATTTTTCACTTTACTAAAAACTCAAACTTCGCAAAATCATTTATTAATTATGTTACAAGTCTCTCAGGAAACTGAAAATCATAAAAAGACTGTTAATGATACCGAAGCCCTAATAGGGTCGCCTGTCGTAACAAAAATGCCAGCATTCAGCCATTGAACGGTTTGCTGTTAATCGGCCAATAATTCGTCGACCAGTATTGGGGTACTGTAGGCGGATGAACGGCTTGCCAGATCTATTCCAGCCATTGATGGTTTGTTTTTGGGCGTTTTGCAAATGCAGGTCGTTAAACTGTAATAATAATACGTAAAAACGGGGGATAAGCTTACGAAAAGCATATCTCACTGATGAAGCTGAAATTTTGCACAGACCTTCTTTTTAATATTCTAAGAGAACCTTTACAAGGATATTGGCGACTAGCAATAGGTTTCGATATATCGTACATTGAAAGTTATTTATTGTACTGCAATAAATAACTATACTAAATAAACCCAAACAAACCCATCCCACAACGCAAGTGATATGCACGTACGGGCGAGCACTGTTTGCCAGGAAGCAGTGAGGCCGGAGTCGGGGGTATCTATCGGATATATAGATATACTCGTATGGCGTGAAATAATAAACTTGACAATGCGATATATCGAAAACTATTGCTAGTCGTAAAAAATCCGTTAAGGGTTTCTCTTAGAATATCGAGAGGAAGTTCGGTGCAAAATTTCAGCTCGATCAGAAGAGTATGCTTTTCGGAACTTCACCCAAAAACGAGCGAGTTATTTTCACAGCCTAAATGGACCAAAAAAAATGTCGGTAAACTTTAATGTCACGAATAAAATTATCGGCTTAAAAGTAAGTAACGAACAAACGAAGGATTCTGTAAGTGTTAGAATGGCTAAGTGGGTGAGCGCTCAACACTAGAAGGAAAGACGTAGGTTCGATCCCGATGATAGGTAAAAACTTGAACAATGCAGAAAGCGTTTTTAATGCAATTATGTCCATGTACATGGACATAAGTAAAGTATAAGAAACCAAAGAAAGATACTACTAGGATTTTTATGTTCATAATTTCCGAACATGCATTGTGCGGATCTGGCCCGATTACATTACCGCGCGAACGTTTTTTCTCTGGCAACCAGTCGTGGACCGTTACTGTGCCGATTGTAAAACCCTATTTGGGAGCATGTTTCGGACGAAACTAAAATGCCTCCACGGCGCACATTGTCTAGTGTCAGTTTTTCTTTCTATATGGTCGCGTCGAGGACATAAGCGGGCTGCGCTAATTTAGTTTTGTCTTATTTTAATTTGGAAAAAATGAAAAAAAGAAAAAAATCAATTCCCTTAAAACAAAAAGTCGCAAAGTTGACCTTTATATGTTCTCCATGAGTCCATATGGAATGAACTTGCTCACGTCAGATAACGTGCCTCTTGAAAACAATTAACGTTTGTCTAAAAGATGTGACGCTTTTAAGGGGTTACCCCCACTTGCGGTTTTGAAAAAATCAATTTTTTTTAATTGCATTTTTTTGAAGTGTAAGTATCTGAGAGTATGTCCTGAAAATTTCGAGTCGATCCGAACAAAATTGACTGAGATATGAGCGTTGAAAGAGAAGAATCCGCGTTGAAAGAGCGTTGAAAGAGAAACTTTAAACGCGTTTTTCTCAAAATGGTATTTCTGCAGTCGGTGACCAAGATTACTCGAACACTAATGAACCGATCTTCTTGAAATTTTGCAGGCTTATTTAATACATAAAAATGTAGTCTGTAATTGTTCGATTTTTTTTTTTCGAAAAAAATGGCCGTTTTATAGTAAAAAAAACGGCCGTTTTTTTTCGTTAAAATCGAATCATTAACTTTGACTGTCCGCCATTTTGTGAAAAATGAATATTTTTTAAAATCCTTCGATTAAAGACTAGTTTATACTTATATTTGACTAAATCCATCCGCATTTTTTTTTCAGGTGATCCACTTCGCCGCAATGTTGGTCACCGCAAACCGTGTATATAAAAACATTATTTCATTGACGGCCTATTGCCACTAAACAATGTAATATTTTTAAATAAAAAAAAAAATACTGAAAGTTCTTCAAGATGTGTTCTTTAAGATGGTATATTGATCGATTAAAAAAGTTTTGAAGTTTTCTTTAAAAAAATTCATGAAAAAGGCCTTTTTTTGCGCTACAAGTAGGGGTAACGCCTTAACTGGATCCTATTTGAATCGTCGCCCTCGAATATCTTTTAGTTGATAGAGTCTATATGTGTGTGTGTGTGTGTGTGTGTGTGTGCGCGCGCGTGTGTGTGTGCGTGTGTGCGTGCGTGCGTGTGTGTGTGTGTGTGTGTGTGTGTGTGTGTGTGTGTGTGTGTGTGTGTGTGTGTGTGTGTGTGTGTGTGTGTGTGTGTGTGTGTGTGTGTGTGTGTGTGTGTGTGTGTGTGTGTGTGTGTGTGTGTGTGTGTGTGTGTGGGTGTGTGTGTGTGTGGGTGTGTGTGTGTGTGTGTGTGTGTGCGTGTGTGTGTGTGTGTGTGTGTGTGTGTGTGTGTGTGTGTGTGTGTAATCAACGAAGTAATATATACATTACATTATTGCCGCTCCAAATATATACTTAGTATATTAAAAATATTTGTGTAACAATAGCAATCTTGATTGGTATGCACAGCAGCAGATTGTTAGTATTAAATCTCAAGCACCCCCTTTTTTGTCCATTAGTGGACGGATGGGTTAGGACGGTAAGTCACGCACGCCCCTGATTTCTTGTGAATATGTATTCTACTAAAAGTGTATATATGTGTGTGTGTGTATATATATATATATATATATATATATATATATATATATATATATATATATATATATATATATATATTCAATTAGAAGGGGGGAAAGAACGGCATGTTTTACGAAACGCCCTAGAACAGAAAACGTTCCTGATTAAAAATATCAAGATTACAGTTTCGCTAATTGAAAATGGTTCGCCCGACACTGTAGAGGCAAAAAATTCGGCTAATTCAATTGCGGTGGCTGGTACGCATCCCAGTGACTCTGCCGCATACGATAGTGCGGAAAAAAAACGATTTTCAATACTTTTGAAGAGAGCAATTGATGGTTGACAATGCTGGGAGGTTGACAATTTCTTTTTATCGGCCACTTTCGAGAAACCGTTCATTAATTAGAGTAGCGAGTGAAGGTTTTCTCAGGTGCGAACGTCGATGGAATGGGCGTGAGAGAAATTTGAGGGGACGTGAGAAAATATTCATGCTGCGAATGAAAAATGTGTTTTTACTAGCTCTCATTTTTCATTGTGACGATTGAACGCGTCGACTATGCTGACTGGCTGTTTTTTTAATACTCTGTCACGCTGATGGTTTGGAGTTTTTTCATGGTACAACTTGTGAAGAAATTATATTTTATCTTGTTTCATAGCCTTTTATGGAATTCCGAAGAATGTTTAGACGCGAAAGATCAGGCCTGTTGGTTAATGGGGTTGAAATTTGTACGCTTGGAATGCAACAAAAAAAATTACAGTTTTTAAATTCCTCAATTTTGATTATTATCTAAAATATTTTACTTTGTAGATTTAGGTTGGAAATACTCAGCGGAGATCCTGAAAAAGATGCGAGTCTATTTCAGGCTAGGCTACACTGCAAAAACAAGTGTGTTGTTTTTATACATTTTAGGTGTGTAATGGCTCTAGACACTGTTTACACGTTTTAACGTGTGTAAAAAATAACCGTGTAAAAAATAACCGTGTGAAAATAACACGGATAGATGTGTTCAAACAACACATTGACGTGTGTTATTTTCTTACACACGTTAAAACGTGTAAAAACGGTCTACAGCTATTTGATTTTTCCTCACCCTGTTTTTTGTTTCAAGCTGAAAGACGCAACGTACATGAGTTTAGTTAACCACGGACGAGATGAATTTTCCGGATAAAATGAAAGTTGTCAATCGCATTTTTACAATACTATTTACATATATGTATCCTCCATGTAAATAAAATGTATATCCTCCATGTAAATAAAGTGTATATCCTCCATGTAAATAAAACGTATATCCTCCATATAAGTAAGTAAATAAATTCATAATCATCAGTCAGAAATATATATTGAGTATATTGATTATAGAGGGTGTGTGTGTATACCAAGAACTTAACCCGATTCGGTTATCGTTAGTCGCTGGAGACCCGAGCCATTTTTAGTTAATGTCCGCATTTTTGGGAGGTGGGTGTGTTTATGACGAAAAATAAAATATTTGTTTAAATTGTTTTGCAATATTCATGGTGTACCCTTAAAGGAGAAGTATTCAAGAGTGTTCAGGAATTTTATCAGAATTTTTCATTGCAAATTATGTGTTCTAACATGTCTCGGTCCTTCAGTGACCCACCATAACCTGACAAGGGGCCGAAAAAAGCGATAACCTGATCGGGTTAATTGAACCGGTAAATCGGTTAATCGAAGACCAAATGTAGTTTTGTTAACCTGTCAATCAATCAACGTCAAACCAACAAATGAGTTTGACGTGATGCCGTAATCATGGTAATTTTTAAAATAGGATCCATAACTCGCAATTAACACACGTAAACTGTGTTGCTTTTTCCCGTGTTATTTTTGCTCGTGTGTTGCTATCAACGCGTGTTGTTTAGTCCAATGTGTGTAAATATGCGTCTTGTATGTTGTTTCTACACGCTTTATGTGTGTTCGCATAAGCGTGTTATTGATGGGGACGCTACGAAGGTGTGTAATAATTTTAACGCATTACGTGTGTAATTATAACGCATTACGTGATACCGAATGCATAATGTGTAGAATCAACATGGCAACGCGTGTTTAGAATTTATGTTGTGTTACTTCTACACACTTTGAACACACGTCAAACACGCCTTGTTTTTGCAGTGTACGTAACACTTCAAACGCGTTTTTCTCGAAACAGCTTTTTTTCCAATTGGCGAGACAAATAACTTCAACAATTTTCACTCGATTCACTTCAAATTTGAAAGTTATGTTTCTAATTGCATTTCGCAGAAAAGTACGTACGGAATCTCTGATTAATCGAAAACTTTTTATTTTATGAGCAATTTTATACGAAATTTTTCAGTGAAAATTCATTCAAATACCTACAACTCAATGCAAATACCTACAACTTTTGAATAAAACAATATTTTTTAAATTCCGTACGTACTTCTCTAGGTATTCTAATGTAGATTGACGAGAATTTTTGTTTTTCGTTCTAGGTAAAAAATTGTGGATGCTAAATGTCACGCCGCGGAGCGCCTTAAAAAAGATAACACCAGAAAATATTAGTAGTCGGCCATTTTGCACATCGAAAAAAAAAATGTTTTTTCTAACAGCTCGATATTCATACTTAATAGATGTGTAATTAATTTAATGAGTGAATCACTTTTTCATACGAATAACAATTGTTAAATTCGCACATCATTTTATACCCGTTACCTAACCCCTTAACTGTTTGCTTCGTTGGGGTGCAACGAGTTTCGTTTTCTAAATTCCCTGATTCTTCTATTTTTTATATTGTTGATTATTGACATCCCAAAGCACGTTTGAGTTCTTTGCGTAGATTAAATATGGAGAAGCAACATTTGGGCAATTTAGCCAAACTAATTTTCGTCGTGTCCCAACGAGGAATCCAACGTCATCGGAATATGCTAGTAGCGACAATAAGCTCGCAAAGGAGGTCATAAAAATTCACAACCCTCGTGAATACTTGGTGAACGAGCATGAGTCGAATTGTCCTGAGTCGGATGAAGTATCTCCTCTTCGCAACCCGATGACTCGACATTTCGAGTCCGGTCACCTCTCACTGAGGAACAATCCCTCGAAATTCCCGTTTACATTCCCCAACGAAGTACAGCCTACTTTGTTGACGATTCATTCATTCCTTTGTCTTCATCATCATTCCAGCAACGTATCGAAAAAACTACCCCAAAATCCCTCAGTCCGTACATAGGGAAGAGCTTTTTTTAAGGGGTTACGTGGGTTTGAAAATGTCAAAAAATCCATATTTTTACATTTTATTACCTAATAGTACAATATGTTTAGAATATTCTCCCAAAGTTTTAAGTCAATCGAAGTAAAAGTCTAGTGAAATAAAGCCTTTGGGAAAGATTCAAAGCCTTTGGAAATACCCCCCATTGGGAAAGACCGGCCGGGAGCGACGCAGATAATCGAATTTTTCTTAAAACACTATTTTTGAAGTCGGTAGACACGATTTCTAAAAAACTTATACATCGAACTTATTGAAATTTTCCACACTTTTTCAAAATAGCATCGATTAGTGATTGACTGAAGGTATTTTTTTTTTTATAACAACCAATTTCACAAGGCTATACGTAGGCCTTGTAAAATCTTACCAAAAACGGAACTATTTTGCATGCAACTCTGCCAAAAATTCAAATTTCAATTTTTTTTAAAATCTTTCGATCAATCGCGAGCTATACTGATTTACTAACAGAAAAAAATGGTTTTTTAATTTCAGATAAAGCTATCATGAGTTATTCTGACCACCACGAGGACACTTATTTTTTAGGGGTCTCCGGAAACCAGGTCCCACCGGCTGAATTTCCCAAATTTTTGGATGAATTTTTTTGTAAATATTAGATATTATATTTTTATATTATATTATTTATATTATATTTTTAAATTTATCTATTATATTTTTTTTAATAGAGAAAATATGCTTTTTTTGGCTTCGAAACCCACGTAACCCCTTAAGAGACCGCGGTTTTGGCAAGTCGCAGATATGCACTTCGCTGCACTCTCGTTAAATTTTTCTCCCTCGTGCTTGGCTCGATCCTCTCATGGTCGGATCACCTCAGCAAGTGACCCACACACTTTGCTCCTCCACCAAATTGCGCCAGCTACTCTTCGAAAACAATCCTCACTTCCCTCCTCATAAAAAAAAATAACATCGATTGCCAAAAGGGTTGGCAATCTTCCCACCCGTCCAATCTGACGAACCTTTGCTCGTCCTCTCCTTACGTTCCCACTTAAAGCAGTGCGCTGCCTTAGAAGGTCCGAAAAATCGTTTTTTTTACATTGGTTTTTGGAAGGTTTTTAGAAGTTCCGAAAAATCGTTTTTTTATTGCTTAAATCAATAGATAAATTATCGAATAATATTTTTGCAAAGTTACGGACGCCTATTCAAAGTATTCTCGAATATACAAAGCTGAAGGCAGAAGAGTTCGTAGTAGTGTCGTTCTTTTAGGAACCAGAAGGTCTACTATATGGACCAGGAATAGCTGATTAGCAGATCATTAGAGTAAGTAACCAAAAATTGATATTTTCTCCTATTGAAAACTTTGAAGTGCGTTTTCTTCTACAGTTGTCATTTTCACGATTTTTCCAAATTGGCGGGCGTGATAGCAAAAAAAATAAACGACCTATTGAATCGAACCAAACTTTTTTCTATTCAGTACTAAATTCTCTTCTGTGTGAACTAAAAAGATCGCTAAAAAGGCCTTTTAAATAACTTTTATAGCACGTTAAAGTGGTTTGTAAAAAATTTTAACACTTTTTCTTTCGAACCTACAAAAAGTTATAATTTCAGGATTTTTTTCAACTTTTTCTTAGTTCACCCAGAAGAAAATCATATGATAATTGTATGTTTTTTAAGTTTTTTGTTTCAGGCAAGAATTACGAGCTGCATCTTTCCCGCCAATTGAAGACTGCAGTAGCAAGGCGATCATGGAATAGGCTGATATATTTGCAGTAATTTATTATTTCACGCTGAACACATTTTTTTCATACTTCTCAAATACATATTAAAATATAGCGCAAAGTTCACTGGGCTCTCTTATTTTTTCCTTTCTAAAAAAATTCTCGAAAAAAGCTTCTTTCGGGCCTCACAAAGCAGGAGACTGCCTTAAAGAGCAACATCTCCCCAGGTGGGTCAAAAAATTGCATTTTCCCAAAATATTTTCATTCGATAGTATCGCCTTTTAGCTATATCCCGTGAAAATGTTATTGGAATATTCCTAAAATCGAATAAGTTAGAGCTTCTAACAGACATATCCGGGCGAGCGGTAGCAGCGCCATACTTCGATCTTTAAACGCGTCTTTCTCGCAACACTGTTTTCAAAGTCGGTGGACGTGATATCTCGAGAGCCACTCGATGGACTCTGTCCAAATTTACAGGAGATACGACAAGAAACATTCAAAGGTCATTGACGATCTCACATTTCCAAAATCGATCTTCATTTTTCAATAGTTACCTAAAAACGACGACTGTTTCCATACCATTTTTATGTTCGAGTTCCAATTCGTCGCCACGCAGTTAAAAAAAATGATTTAAAAAATCACCGATCGTCAACGACTCGTATTTATTGTTACCTCGAACACCCCCTTTGGTTTTTAGATTTCGGCTGGACCGTTCAAGCCGGACAATGTCCACCGCCAAGCATTTCGAAAAAAACTTTCGCCATCTGCCAGCGGCCATGTTCAATTCTTTTTCTCTATTTTTTAAACCCCTCAACGTACCTTGGTCTCAAAAAAATGCGTTGCTTTTTCACCAACCGTTACCACCAAAAAGTTCGAAACTTGGCCATTTGTTTTCAGGCCTCTCGATAGAACACCGAACAACAAACTACCCCTAAAAATGTCACGAGAGCCCCGAGGCACCCACTTCCTCCTCCGTCATTATCACTATCCCAATGTCTGACTATCCCAGACTTTAGCTACTAGACTTGATTTCCTTACCGGTGATCGCTAGGAGCAGGAGCAAGCCTACGTGGCCTGTTTTGCGGAACCAATCCATGCTGTGAGTGCTGGACGATACGAGCCCTGCGGCGATATAGTGCACGTGGCTCGGGGCGCAGAAAAAATCGAGGCTTGTGTCACTTCGAATACGTGTCTGCGTAGAGTGGCAGGAGGGTAGGTCAGAAAAGAGTATTTTCCGAATGCTCACGCTAGTGTGCAGATTTTTATGCACATGTGCACTTTTTGTGCACATGCATAAAGGTGAGTGTATATATATATATATATATATATATATATATATATATGCGTGTTTGTGTATATATATATATATATATATGTATATATATATATATATATGTATATGGATAAATAAGGGCACAAGACACGACACTTGGAAGTTGCAAGTTGCACTGCACGAACACTTGATTTCGTTTTTCACTTTTTTTCTCTCTCTCTCTCTTTCTCTCTCTCTCTCTCTCTCTCTCCCTCGCTCTTTCTATCTTTATATTCAACACTCACTCGCACTTTTGAGGGTAGGAGAGACTGGGCAAGCAAATTCACCAAAAGTTCGTCGATAGTTCCGCAGTCCCACCTTTCCACGTCCTGCCTTCCACACCCTCTGGGCGCACGGTTGCACTGTGTGTGAATGCACTGCTCGGGCGTGCTGCAGCCGCTACGGCCACCCACT
>OY723387.1:8708065-8744382 GCA_963210295.1 Ophion ellenae | reverse complement strand
GCGTTTTTGTATTTTTTTAATTGAAAAAAAAGCGAGATTGTCGTTTTTTTTTATTGCTCCACTGCGATTGTCTTTTTCCGTCGCTATTTATCTGTCTCAGACGTTTTTTTTTTTTCGTTGGCTTCGATGCAGGAGTCACTCGAGGCTCGTTTGTTGCCTTCGAGGGAGTACAAAAAAGAAGCCTCGTTAGCACAATGTCGAATAACGAAATTATACGAGAGGGCTCTGCGTTTTTATTCCTTCGCCTTCTCTCTCTCTCTCTTCCTCCCTTAATGATTAATCAATTGATTCGATAGTGATAAATGCGTTTCTCGACTCGATTAAATTTCCATCCGTTTGTTTCTCGAGTCGTCTCGTCGTCGCTCCTTCGTTATATCACGGCATCCTTCGAACAAGTTCATCATACGACTGTTGTTCACCACTCGTGTCGAGCGAGTCCCGCGACTACCGCAACGACAAATTCACCCTACGCGCTCTTTTTATCTTCTCTCACAGGCACGAATGAAAAAACGAATGTTTGTTCGTTGAACGCTTGCACTTTTTCGCATCACCGTGAACACTGACACAATTCGGGGGATTTTTGAAATTTCAGCCTTTATTCTTGTATCGTCTTGCTCGTATTGCGTGTAGTATGTGCGGAGAGGCGCGCACCGGCGCCGTTCGACTACTGGCCCTCTCGGCTCGTTTCAACTATGCTTTTGCTCGCGCGGCTTCTCGTCCGGCTCTGCTTTTGCCTTGCCATCGACTGTGCATGTGTGTGTGTGTGTGTTTCGATGCCACCCGGAGAACGAGCAAATGGCGCCACTCCTTCCGCACTATCCCCTCATGTACACCCGCACCGACCAAGGGTGTACGTGGAGGGTGCATATATAAAAATATATATATATACATACATACACACACACATATATATGTATAAAAAAAATATACATATATATGTACATATGTACATATATACATATATATATATGTGTGTACATATATATATATATATATATATATATATATATATATATATATATATATATATATATATATATATATATATATATATATATATATATATATATATATACTCATATGTATGCATTTTTTTATACATATTTTTATATATATAGATGATGTTGGGAAGGTCGATGCAGAGCCTTAAGGGGCTATACCCGTGTGAACGCTGAAAATTTGGGTGATTTTCCGGAATCTTTTGGAAGGAAAGTGCTCAATTAAATATTTCGAAAAATTAAGAATATATTTGGCTATATTTGATCTATTTTACATAATTTTTTCATAG
The DNA here is from genome assembly GCA_963210295.1 of Ophion ellenae. Taxonomy (NCBI): domain Eukaryota; kingdom Metazoa; phylum Arthropoda; class Insecta; order Hymenoptera; family Ichneumonidae; genus Ophion; species Ophion ellenae. The sequence goes on along the minus strand of OY723387.1, from coordinate 8,743,094 downwards.
AAAAATATTGAGATCCAAGCGACTTGTGTGCTGCCTTCGGAGGCGCGAAAAAAAAGTCCCTCCACTTCTGACATGATTCCGGCCGATTGAGTAGCTGAAACCGAAAAAGGAAAAAATGTCGTTAAACTGGAAGTTATTTCTTGTACAATGACGTAGGATTTTCGAAAAATATAAAAATCTAACAAAATGTCGTAGTTATGAAAAAAGTGTGTTTTCTTGCCTATAAAATGATCGTTTTTTTTTCAATGCCAAATCGTCAATTTTCATCCAATCGAAAATATCCTACGTCATTGTAGAGTAAATATATTCAAGAGTACTCAGTTCAAATTTAAAGTCAATAGGATAGTTGCTCTTTGAGTTACAATGTCAGCAAATGTGAAAAATCTCATTTAATATTCTTGAAAGTATAAACTGTCGGAAAAGGAAAAAAAATCGATTTTTTGAAAGTGTCACACTGGTATTGGCCTATCACCTTGAGGGGGTGATAGGTCACCTCGTTGGGAACATATCCAACCTAGGTTACCTTAGTCCAAAGTCTAAGGATTTCGAGTTATCATGGTAAGTATGATTTTATGAAAATTTCCCAAAATTAGGTACTAACGCGTTCATAATGTTCAAACAGACAATAATTGGTAACTAAAAACTTATTTGCGTCTCACCTTAATGTGTATTCAATCGACAAACACCAATACAACCATCTGTATCCACACAACTAACTTAATGGGGCGTGTTGAATAATTTAAAACTTGTCAGAAAATAAAAATACCTCTTAGGTTAATGCTTTTTTTTAAAATAGCTTTTACCTGAGAGGTAAACGAGTTAGTACCTAATATTGGGAAACTGTCCAAAAATCGTACTTACAATGATAACTCGAAATCCTCGAAATATATATATATATATATATATATATATATATATATATATATATATATGGAAAAATAATAGATTGAACCCGTTGTTATATCTATGTAATGTTGGGTACCGTCGCATTTGGCTGTTCTGAGGACGGTCAGTACATTTTTAAAAAACAAATAGTTGATTTTGTCTTAGACGGGCTTTGATGTTATATTTGTTATAGATGTATATAGACGGGTCTTTAAATGACATTCATGATAATATGTTTACCTGAAGGTGATTTTGACGACATTGGGGTTTACGTGATGTTGGATATGGAGACAACAGGCTACTGTGAGGAAGGTCCGGGAAGTCAAATGTCTTTAAAATCATTATTTCTCAGTATATATATATACATGGGGATCCAGCTCGACTCAGACAACTATTTCCCTCACCATCGTCGACCAAATATTTTCATAGTGGAAAACCTCACTCCTGAAGTCAAAAAATTCCCAATTTTTTCCCCCACCCCTTCCCCGTCTGCGGCTGCAAAAAATCGAAAAGTCCACTCGGGCCGATTGTAACATGCTGAAAAATTTAGATACGCTTTGGACCTGTTTTGTGCATTTTTCACCAAAGCTCAACTTGTGCTTCCAATATTCACTATTGTTGCTACAATTTCGATTTTGGGGATGATTATTCGACACATTGCAAGTCAGATGAATACTTTTCCGGTCTACATGTATAGCCTGCCCGAATTGAATTTCATCTGGAACCACATCTGTAAAGTTTTTTTTTCTCGCAAAACCGAAAAACTACCCTTCTGACCTCTACTGTCGAGTAAGCATCCCCAAAATCGAAATTTCACCAAAAAATTAGTAAATATCGGAAATACAAGTTGAGCTTTGGTGAAAAATGCACAAAACAGGTTTAAAACGTATCTAAATTTGTTCAGGATTTAGAAAACGGCCCGCGAGGACTTTTCTTTTTTTCAGCCGCAGAAGGGGAAGGGGTGGGGTGAAAATGTGTAAAAATATTTTTTAGTTTTTTTTACACCAGGTGTGAGGTTTTCCAGTATCGAAATTGATAATCAACGATGGCGAGGAAAATAGTTGTCTGATTGTGAGTTTAGCCGGAACACCCCATATATACAGGGTGTCCCTCCTATCTCTGCCACCCGAAATAATTCGGTAATTATCGACGTCACAATAAAATGTTCCAGACAAAAGTTGTACGGTGTGAAGGGGCCCATCAAATGCGACCAATTTTTTTAATTTCGTTGGAGGCACTCATGTGAAGGTCATCTCCACTTTTTCAAATGGAATGGTCCATTTTTTTCAACCATCTTGTGGACCACCTCAAGCCGCATAAAAAACGTTGACGGGTCAAAGTCGTTCAAGGTCATTCACGGTCACCTATTAAAATGAAATACAAATCTAAATATCTCGGATCACTACCAAATATTACCGCTGAAACGGTTGAATTTACGGACTTGGCTCAATGAACTTTATTGTAAAGTATCATATTTCCTGTGAGAACCCACTTGGAAAATATCGCGATATCAAAATTTGCGGAATGGTAACGCTAATAATGAGAAAAACATTTTTTTCAATGTTAATCAGATGGGAAACCTTCAATTTTGATTCGCGACCTCTAATTATTTTTTGACAACACCCCCCTTTCACGAAACTTCGTTTTTGGGTACCGACTAAAGATTTTCGGGCACGATGGGTCAGAAAAAAAAAGTTACACTGAAACGAATCACCCTAATATATGTATATATATATACGCCCGCAAAAAAGTGCGGGCCTCCGACGTATATGCACTCACGTATGTGTACACACGTGAAGGCGCTTAAGTGGTATAGTGCGGCTGCAGCGAGCGGGCTAGCCGGAGCTAACCGGGGAAGTTTCGTGCGATGGGGAAACTCTCCGGGATCAGACAGCGCCTGCGCGTTTAGGACCACTACACGCAGATTGTGTCCGGACCTACACGGTATAGATGCGTATACATATATATGTATGTGTGTGTATATATATATATATATATATATATATATATATATATATATATATATATAACTGTTGAGGGAATGGGTGGAAGGGTCAAGGTATGGGGCCGAGTGCGGCGAGAGGGAGGAAGTGAAGGTGAGCTAACTAGAAGTGTTCCGCCAATATGACGCAAATTCCGACGTAACGTCAATCTCATAATTCCCTTTGGGAGATAAGAAGAATGATTCTTCGGTTGGAGACCAGAAAAAAGATGGAAAGGTGGCACTTCCGGTAGTTTGCGGAAAATTGCTGGAGCTTCCAGGGCGCAAGAGTGCCACGGGCTCCAATGAGTGAGGAGATGGTAACGTCTATCGTGAATTACGCGATGACTTTCAGATGATGTTGAAGTTTGATTCGTTGGAATGCAATGAAAAATCATTCTCTTTGATTGCTCAAATTTTTCATTGGCCGATTTGGAATAGGAACACAATTCAAACGTTTTCACAATATATAGGGTGTCTCGAAATGACCTGACATTTTTATTTATTAATAAAACGTATTATTTATTTGTAAAGTACGAATATTTTTATTTTAATATAACGTGCAAGCATGGAGGTTATGTGTGGAACACAATATCCGATAAACGGCCGCCTCGTCCCTGTTTGCAAACGTTAACTTTCTTGACGAAATTTTCGATGACATTTTGGCATAATTACAGATTGATTTCATTGATGGGGTATCATTCTCTGGAAGCCCAATTTGGAGGGTCAGAATGATGATTTTTTCCTAGTAACACATTGGTTGGAATAAATTAATTTTTTTCCGGTATGTGGTATACATGTTTGTGGTTACAATCTAATTTTTTCGGAAGAAAATCTTTCAGTGTTCGTGGTGCTGCAGTTGGCGTTACAGTCCTCCAGCGGCGAGGCCCGGAACGGCGGGATCTCTACCAGGCGCAAATGTCATCTGAAACGAAAACAAAAAAAACATTCTACAACGATATCCAGCTGGCTATGGGTTCACGATCCACTTTTCGAAATTTCGATAAATACGAAAAATGACAGCTTCTCCAAAGAAAACCTCATTTGTCTCTTGAAAAACAGCATGCTGAAGTCATTGTTATTAACGAATGGTTCATCCAGTAAAAAAATGCGATCGTGAACCGAAAACGACTGCTGTTTGAACGCTAACTGTGCGAATTCAAGTCAATAGTGTGAAAGTTACTCAAGATATCAATCCCGCCGTGTCAAGATATGTAGTTTCGAGATAATCGCGTTCAAAGTTTTGGTACATATTTTACACGATCTTGTGGAATGTCATCTTACCGCTAGTCAGCGATTCCGGCACCATATAAGTGTCCTTCCTTGTCATTGAGATCGTGTTGCACACCTAATCTATGCAATCTGCGGCAAGTAATCTCTGCAATAACTATGCAGTAACAATGCAGTAACCCAAATAGGGTTTTACAATCGGCCCAGTAATGGCCCACGACTGGTTGCCAGAGAACAAACGATGGCGCGGTAATGGCTATATAAACGGGCCAGATCCGCACCATGCATGGTTGGTAATGGTGAACCATGAATGGCTGCTAAGACTTGGCCAACTATCATACGCCTATATTGGCCCAGCAACGGCTGTCGGATCGTCTGCCGGAAATGAATGACAAAAAATTGACAAATTATGAATATAAAAATTCTAGTAGTATCTTTTTTGTTTTCTTATGCTTTACTTATGTCCAGGTACATAGAATAATTGCTTTAAAAACGCTTTCTGCATTGTTCAAGTTTTGACCTTTAATCAGGATCGAACCTGCGCCTTTCGTTCTAGTGTCGAGCGCCCTACCCACTTAGCCATTCTAAGACTTAGAAAATCTATCGTTTGTTCGTTCCTTACTTTTATGCCGATAATTTTATTCGAGACATTTAAGTTTACCGACAATTTTTTTGGTCCATTTAGGCTGTAAAAATAACTCGCTCGTTTTGCGTGAAATTCCGAAAAGCATACTCCTCTGATCGAGCTGAAATTTTGCATCGAACTTCCTCTCATTATCCTAAGAGAAACCGTTAACGGATTTTTGACGACTAGCAATAGTTTTCGATATATCGCATTGTAAAGTTTATTATTTCACGCCATACGAGTATATCTATATATCCGATAGATACCCCCCACTCCTCCGGCCGCGCTGCTTCCTGGCAAACAGTGCTCGCCCATATGTGCATATCACTTGCCATGTGGGATGGGTTTGTTTGGGTTTATTTAATATAGTAGAAGCGCAGTACAATAAATAACTTTCAATATACGATATATCGAAAACTATTGCTAGTCGCCAATATCCTTTTAAAGGTTCTCTTGAAATATTGAAAAGAAGGTCGGTGCAAAATTTCAGCTTCATCAGTGGGATATGCTTCTCGAAACCTTATCCCTTGTTTTTACGTGTTACAGTTTAACGACCTGCATTTGCAAAACGCCCAAAAACAAACTATCAATGGCTGGAATAGATCTGGCAAGCCGTTCATCCGCCTACGATACCCCAATGCTGATCGCCATATTATCGGTGCGACGGTATTGGCCCACCAATTGCTGGCATAGATCTGGCAAGCCGTTCATCTGCCTACAATATCCCAATGCTGATCGCCATATTATCGGTGCGATAGTATTGGCCCACGAATGGCTGGCATAGATCTGGCAAGCCGTTCATCCGCCTACAGTACCCCAATGCTGGTCGACGAATTATTGGCCGATTATCAGCAAACCGTTTAATGGCTGAATGCTGGCATTTTTGTTACGACAGGCGACCCTATATGGCAATAACAATTTCTATGCGTTGCTCGATCGTGAAAGTCTCCATGGCTCAAGGGGTTAAGCCAGAGTAACGGGTATCAATTCGAACATGAGTTAACTCATGTACGAATTCAACAATTCTTTTTCGTATGACAAAGTGATTCACTCATAAAGTTAATTACACATCTATTTAGTATGAATATCAAGCTGTTATAAAATATATTTTCTTTTTTTTCGATGTACAATATGGTCGACTACTCGAAACTTCTCGAAACAGTTTTTTTTCAATTGGCGTGACAAATAACTTCCACAATTTCCACTCGATTTACTTCAAATTGAAGAGTCATGTTCCTAATTCCATTTCGCAGAGAAGTACGTACGGAATTTCTGATTAATAAAAAACTTTTCATTTTATGAGCAGTTTTATACGAAATTTTCACTGAAAATTCATTTCAAATACATACAACTTTTAAATGAAACAATATTTTTTAACTTCCGTACGTACTTCTCTAGGTATTCTAATGTAGATTAACGTGAATTTTCGTTTTTTGTTCTAGGTAAAAAATTGTGGATGTTAAATGTCACGCCGCGGAGCGCCTAAAAAAAGGAGAGCAAAAGAAAATATTAGTAGTCGGCCATCTTGTACATCAAAGAAAAAAAATATTTCTAACAGCTTGATATTCATACTAAATAGATGTGTAATTAATTTTATGAGTGAATCACTTTTTCATACGGAAAAAAATTGTTAAATTCGCATATAATTTTAAACCAGTTATTGTGGCCTAACCCCTTAACCTCAATACTTCCTGATGCCAGTTTTCAAAGATAAGTACTCTCTGTTCGCCACAAAAAATGACGCTTAATTTAAAATCCCAGGTGATTTTGAGACACCCTTGACTTATTGGAGGTTTGCGACCTTAATTTGTAAACAAAGAGACTTTGGGTAATAATAAATATATAGAAATGAAGAACGAAAAAAAAAATGGTTGCTCTCCAACGATACAAACTTCATCGTCATATTTCCATTGGAGTGAATCTGCGAAGGCTGGAAATTTGTCAGGACGTATGGGAGGAAGATATCTCAAGGAGTTTTCTTTTTCGTCCGATTCGTCGACTCGTCGTTTCCGCTACTGGAGAAAAGCGGAAACGAAATTTCCCGATCGCGTAGCGAAAAAACAAGTAGATTGTTTTTCCGCTGCTTTTTTTAACCCTATATATGTATACGAGGGAAAAAAACGCATTGCTATGCTGCGATGCAGCCTCATTGAGATGCTCGACGAACATGGCGTTTATGCATCATCCGTGGTCTCTTGTCCGGATCGCGAGGACTGCCAAACTGCAGTGGCAAAAGACAGAAGGGCGTGGATAAGGACTTGTGAAATTAAGGGGTTACGTGGGTATGAAAATTTAAAAAAATCCATAAAAAAAAAATTTAATCTAACAGGACAATATGTCTAGAATATTCTCCCAAAGTTTTAAGTCAATCGGAGTAAAAGTCTAGGATAGAGAGCCTTTGGGAATTCCCCCCGTTGGGAAAGACCGGCCGGGAAAGACGCAGGGATATCACTTTTTTTAGGGGTCTCCGAAAACCCGGTCCCACCGGCTGAATTTCTCAAATTTTTTAATGCAATTTTTTTTAACGTTGTCGAAATGTTGCTCTTTTATGTGGTTAACATTTTGAATTAAATAATTTATATGTTATATATTTTCTTAAGTAGACAAAATATGCTTTTTGGCTTCGAAACTCACGTAACCCCTTAAATGTAGATTCACCAAACGGGCGCGGGATTTAAAAAAAATCGTTCAACGTGTAGTTAGAGACGAATGATGGTGGAACGTACCCGCATTTTCCAACTCGCCATATCTATAGGGGAAGCAAGACCCGTGTCCCGTTCAATTTTCAGCGATCCTTATCGCGTCCCATCGGCTGGCCTTTCCTCTAATTTTTTTACACTTTTTCTCACTTTGCTTCACGTCTTATTCAAACACACACACACACCCACACCCTCACATGTAGTCTTACGTCTTGTGCCTTCCCAGTGTCGTTAAATTGAGATAAAACGATTGGGAGGTGGAAAGACGTTGGATATATTTGAGGGAAGAGTCTTGCAGTTTGCATCGTTGGAACGCAACGGAAAACCTTTTTTTAAAAATTTTTTTTATCACCGAAAACATTTCTTTCCAAATGTTTTTTTTTGTAGAAGTAAAAGTAATACTTATTTATAACGATTAAATAATAACGAACGGAATAATAACGATTTATAATCGTAGAAAAATCGATCGAGTGATACTAGCGACCGAAAAGGGACACATTTTTTTTTTAAATAATGTGTTGATGATTCAAAAAGATGAATTGTTGTATTCCAACGATGCAAACTTCGATATCATTCTAAAGGACCTGTCAGCCTGGAGCTCGGAAGGATAGGTAAATTTTGATAATTGTTTATTGATACCGAGGTCATAGAACGAAAATTTCGCTCGAAGCGAGTCACCTTTGTTTGATAGACTCCAACCGCCGGTAAGGATTTTTTTCCAATTTTTTTTACGTGGAACATAAATTCAAAGTAGTTCGAATTCTAGATAAGATTTGCCTTCGAAGTACGTAGGTAACTAAAAAATATCGATTTTTCATAAAATGGTGCATGTTTGAAAAAAATTGTTTTCAGTAAAAAAAATCCCCGACATTTTTTTTTTCGAAAATAGTTTTCAACCAACCAAAAATCCCCTTCTTACTTTGACGTAATATGTTGTTAAGGGGTCTTCTCACTTTGACGCTAAAAAATGCTATTTTCATGAAATTTTGATAGGTTTATATTATAGATATTGATATGAAAATTGTTACACTTCATAAATACACTTTCGAAAAATATCAAAATTTATTTATTTATTTAATTCACTATTTATAGTCGAAAATGGTAGTTAAAAAAATGTTCTAAAAAATGGTAAGTCTGCGCTGTTGATGAAATCTTGGAGATGGATAATCCGAAACAAAAAAATCTAACGGTTTTAGATTCAGTATGTTAATGGGTATAGCGCATATCATACGATTTTTTGTAGATACAAAAATAACAAAATGGCGGCCATTTTTCGAAAAAACGAAAAAAAAACGTGTTTTTTCACCATTTTTGGCAAAATAATTAGTAAATGTCAAAATGTAAAATATCTATAGCTATAGTTGCAAAGAATATGTTGTTAAAATTTCATAAGGTTCAGTAGATTCGAAGATTTTATCAACAAGCCGTCGAAAAACGTTTTTTCGATAAAAACGCGTTTAAAGTTTGTTTGGGTTACATAAATACATAATTAAAAAAAAATGTATTTCGAAAGTGTATTTTTTAAGTGTAACAACTTTTATAGCAATATCTATAATATAAACCTATCAAAAACATTCATGAAAATAGCCTTTTTGGCGTCTAAAGTGAGAAGACCCCTTAAGACCTTAGGCCACAGTAACGGGTATAAAACCATGTGCGAATTTAGCAAATTTTTTTCGTATGAAAAAGTGATTTACTCATGAAATTAATTACACATCTATTTAGTATGAATATCAAGCTGATAGAATATATATATTTCTTTTCCCATGTACAAAATGTCCGACGACTGATATCTTCTTTTGTTGTCGTTTTTAGGCGCTCCGCGGCGTGTCATTTAGCATCCACAATTTTTTACCTAGAGCGAAAAACAAAAATTCTCGTCAATCTACATTAGAATATCTAGAGAAGTACGTACGAAATTTAAAAAATATTGTTTTATTCAAAAGTTGTAGGTATTTGAACTTAAGAAATGAATTTTCAGTGAAAAATTTCGTTATAACTGCTCATAAACTGCTCATAAAATGAAAAAGTTTTCGATTAAGGGGGGATTGTCTTTTTTTCGCAAAATGTACCGCTTTTTGGGAATTTTTTTGTGAAGAAAGTATACAACGGAAAACTTGTGAAACTTGGCATATAGTTTTATTGATCTGTTTACTACATACAAAAAAATTTTTAAACAATTTCATCAAAAAATCCGCCTCCCACCTCCCTCGACGCGCGATGGTCCTTTTTTGATGGTGTGCACGATTTCTCAAGAACTATTCAACCGATTGCCTTCAAATTTGGACAGAATGCTCAGCTGACATCCTTTTATCGTTTGATGAAGCAAAAAAGCAATACGTTTAATAGTTTTTTATTTATAACAAAAAATCGATCAATTTTTTTCGAAAAATCGATACTTCAAGTTCAAAACGTCACCAAATCGTCAATTTTTTTTCCCCTTCATCGAACGATAGCTATATGTGTCTAAAGTAAAATGCTTTTTGGGTTTTTGTTGCAGGATGAACGTGAAGGCTGTAATCGTGCACACCATCAAAAAAGGACCATCGCGCGTCGAGGGGGGTGGGAGGCGGATTTTTTGATGAAATGGTTTAAAAAATTTTTTGTATGTAGTAAACAGATCAATAAAACTATATGCCAAGTTTCACAAGTTTTCCGTTGTATACTTTCTTCACAAAAACATTCCCAAAAAGCGGTAAATTTTGCGAAAAAAAAGACAATCCCCCCTTAATCGGAAATTCCGTACGTACTTATCTGCGAAATGCAATTAGGAACATAACTATTAAATTTTAAGTAAATCAAGTGAAATTTGTTGAAGTTATTTGTCACGCCAAATGGAAAAAAAGCGGTTTCGAGAAGTTTCGAGTAGTCGGCCATTTTGTACGTCGAAAAGAAAAAATATATATATTTTTTAACAGCTTGATATTCATACTAAATAGACGTGTAATTAATTTGATGAGTGAGTCACTTTTTCATACGAAAAAGAAATGTCAAATTCGCACACGATTTTATACCCGTTACTGTGGCCTGAGGCCTTAAGAGGTGCCAAAAAAATGTGAAGTCAATCGGCGACGAATTGGCGATGCAATGTTGTCCGCCGCGGGACACTATCAGCCAAAGGTGACTCCCTTCCTTCATCTTCTGTGCCGCCATTTTGCTACAAAATTTTATGGAAAAATTTGTAAAGATACTCGAAGATATGTAAAATGATTGGGGTAGAAAATCCATAAGTGAATATCCATAAGTCGAATATCTATAAGTCGGAACCTAAACAAACCCAAACAGACTCCTTTTTCTCTACCTCCCGCCATTTCTGGCACTCATTTCTACTCCATACTCACTTATGGACATTCGACTGATGGATATTCATTCGACTTATGGATATTCGACTTATGGACATTCGACTTATGGATATTCGTACTTCTGGATATTCGACTTATGGATTTTCGACTTATGGATATTCGACTTATGGATATTCGACTTATGGATATTCGTACTTATGGATATTTACTTACGTATATTCGACTTATGGCTATTCATTTATGGATATTCGACGACAGTGATGTATAATAAACCCCACAAAGCCGAATTTCCATTCGATCAACTGGGCCTCCATAAAAAATTGTCGACGTTCACCTTTTTTTTCCGGGCTCGAGACTTATAGTCTCCCTCGATACCAATACAACGTATCCAAAGGGCGTGACAGATCTATGTTTACGAAGGTCGATCAAATTCACTGGTCTATGACCCCCGGCGTGTCTGCTCCCCGAGGACCCCTCTAAACTTCCTCGATGACGGTGTCCCTGACCCTCGAACTGACCAGTGTACACACACTCACCAACGCGTCAAGCATTGTCAAGCAAAAAGTCCGAGATCTCCATCACCCTGAGTGACCATCAGGCCCGAACAGGCCCTTTTGCTCGTCAGTCCTTTTGATACGCGCGTACGTGTAGAGTCGTCACGCCGGCGTGGCATTTGCTCGGCCGGCAGAAGCAGCAGCAGCCAAAAAAGCAGCAGCTGCCTAATTTCTATACTATACGGACTTCTGTATATGAACGAAACCGAGTAAGCGAGATTCGTTTACGGGGAAACGAGGCGTGAGGCCACATCATCGGGCTGTCTCGCGCCATGCCATACGGTCACGGAGGCGCTTCAATTAACGCTATGTACATTCAGTTTATTGAATGTGCGTGGGTGGGTGTGTGTGTGTGCTCGTAGGTGTGTGGGCACCAGTGGGTGTGTGTGCATGTGTGTGTGCGCGCGTGCGCGTGTGTGTGTGTGTGCGTGCGTGTGTGTGTGTGTGTGTGTGTGTGTGTGTGTGTGTGTGTGTGTGTGTGTGTGTGTGTGTGTGTGTGTGTGTGTGTGTGTGTGTGTGTGTGTGCGCGCGTGTGTGCGTGTGTACGAGGAGCCGTTATTTTTTTGTTTTCTTTACTATATCCGTATCGTCGGAATATTTTTTTTCCCCTCGTATTGTCATCGAATATCCGTAAGTCGAATATCCATAAGTCGAATATCCATAAGTCAATATCCATAAGTATGAATATCCGTAAGTCGAATATCCATAAGTGAATATCCATAAGTCGAATATCCATAAGTTGAATATCCATAAGTCGAATATGTGAGTATAGAGTAGAAATGAGTACCAGAAATTACGGGAGGTAGAGATAAGTGAGTTTGTTTGGGTTTTCTTGGGTTTCCTCGGGTTTGTTTGGTATCTCTCTATACTCACTTTTCCTCTACCTCCCGCTATTTCTGGCACTCATTTCTACTCTATACACACTTATGGATATTCGTACTTATGGATGTTCGACTTATGGATATTCGACTTATGGATATTCGACTTATGGATATTCACTTATGGATATTGGCACTTATGGATATTCGACTTCTGGATATTCACATATGGATATTCGGTTATGGAAATTCGACTTATGGATATTCTACCCCAATCGTACATTCACCGGGCCAATGGGCAAAAAACGCGGAGGCATTGACGGAACGGCCGGTCAATTTCAACGGTGTGCCTTGTTAGAGTGCAATGATTTCGTTTAAAAAAATTTTTGATTGCTTTCTTTGTTGAGGGGTTACCCCCACTGGCGATTTTGAAAAAAAACGATTTTGTTTTATTGCATTTTTTTCAAGTATAAGTATCTGAGAATATGTCCTGAAAACGTCAAGTCGATCCGAACAAAATTGACTGATATATGAGCGTTGAAAGAGAAGAATCCGCGTTGAAAGAGCGTTGAAAGAGAAACTGTAAACGCGTTTTTCTCAAAATGGCATTTCTGAAGTCGGTGACCAAGATTACTCGAACACTAATGAACCGATCTTCTTGAAATTTTGCAGGCTTATTTAATACATAAAAATGTAGTCTTGAATCACTCGATTTTTTTTTCGAAAAAAATGGCCGTTTTATAGCCAAAAAAGGGCCGTTTTTTTCGTTAAAATCGAACCATTGACTTTGACTGTCCGCCATTTTGTGAAAAATGAATATTTTTCAAAATCCTTCGTTTAAAGACTAGTTTATACTTATATTTGACTAAATCCATCCGCATTTTTTTTTCAGATGATCCACTTCGCCGCAATGTTGGTCACCGCAAACCGTGTATATAAAAACATTATTTCATTGACGGCCATTTGCCACTAACCAATGTAATATTTTTCAATAAAAAAATTACTGAAAGTTCTTCAAGATGTGTTCTTTAAGATGGTATATTGATCGATTAAAAAAGTTTTGTAGTTTTCTTTTAAAAAAATCATGAAAAAGGCCTTTTTTTGCGCTACAAGTGGGGGTAACGCCTTAAGGCCTTCGGTCACAGTAACGGGTATAAAATCATGTGCGAATTTAACAAATTTTTTCTCGTATGAAAAAGTGATTCACTCATGAAATTAATAACACATCTATTTAGTATGAATATGGAGCGGTTAGAATTTTTTTTCGATGTACAAAATGGCCGACTACTCGAAACTTCTCGAAACAGCTTTTTTCCAATTGGCGTGACAAATAACTTCAACAATTTTCACTCGATTTACTTCAAATCTAAAATTGGTGTTCCTAATTGCATTTCGCAGAGAAGTACGTACGGAATTTCTGATGAATCGATAACTTTTCATTTTATGAGCAGTTTATGAGCTCATAAAATGAAAGCTCATAAAGTTATAACGACATTTTTCACTGAAAATTCATTTCTTAAGTTCAAACACCTACAACTTTTGAATAAAATAGTATTTTTTGAATTCCGTACGTACTTCTCTAGGTATTCTAATGTGGATTGACGAGAATGTTTGTTTTTTGTTCTAGGTAAAAAATTGTGGATGGTAAATGTCACGCCGCGGAGCGCCTAAAAAAAGATGACAAAAGAAAATATTAGTATTCGGCCATTTTGTACATCGAAAAAAAATATATATATATTTTCTACCAGCTTGATATTCATACTAAATCGATGTGTAATCAATTTTATGAGTGAATCCCTTTTTTATACGAAACAAAATTGTTGAATTCGCACATGATTTTATACTCGTTGCTGTGGCCTAACCCCTTGAGCGGTGGTTTCTGTCTGAATGACAAACAACGCCCTGGAGGCTCTCGAAAGTGCGACAACGATGATTTTGAATCATGGATGGTGAAACAGTTACCGCGGACTGCTACCAACGTCAATTAATCTGCTTGCGTCAAGAATTGGAACGAAACCGCCCGTATACTGGCAAAGGAGAACGTCCAGTGAAATTGTTGCATGACAACGCCAGGTCACACATTGCTTCCAATACAAAAGACATCATAATGAGTCTTGGCTGGGACGTTTTGCAGCAACCGGCATATTCACCAGACATTGCTCCATCCGATTACCACTCCTTCCGGTCGATGCATCAAGCCTTGTCCAATATGCATTTTCAATCAGTGGATGAGATCCGAAAATGGCTTGACGACTTTATCGTGTCCAAATGCGTAACATTTTTCCGAGATGGAATTCATCAGCTGCCTGAAAGATGGCTTAAGGCGGTCCTCTAGTTTCTCGGGTCGAAAAAATCGATTTTTTTTCTTCATAAATCGCATCTACAACATGTGTAGAAAATGTGTGCCAATGGATTTTTCGATATTCGAAGTGGTTCACAAGTTACGGCCCTGGAACGGCGCAGGTATATCTTGTTCAAATTTATACAGCATCTTTAATATGTTATAAGCCAGCGATTGAACTAGAATTATCATGATTGCTTCGATAGTTTTTTTTGTACGAGCGAAAAACTTAAGAAAAAATGAGTAAAAAATAGAATGTAATTTTCAAAAGTGTATAAAAAAGTCAATTTTTGTAATTTAGAATTCACTCTAGTTCAATCGCTAGTCTTAAATATGAAGATTAAAATGCCGTTTGGTTTTTTGATTTCAGATAAGCAGAACAGCCGCAATCTTGGTCACCGTCAAGCACCTCTTTTACTTGATGTCTTCCTGTCGGCCACTATAACGTTTATTCTATTATATATTTTGACTTCAAAAAATTTGTAAAGCTTATTTAAATGTTAATAAAGATTATGCAAAAACAATGAGATTGATTATTTCGATGCTTTGCCCGTAAAAAATTATTGAAAAAGCCGTAAAAAAACAGCCAAGAAACTAGAGGACCGCGTTAAAGTTTTAGAAAGCAACGGCGAATACTTCGATTGAACAATTTAATTTACTTTCTTTGAAAATAAACCTCAAATGTAGATGAAAAAAATTGGATTTTTCATTCGCACATCTAATACTTTAAGGCGTTATACGCAATTGCAAGGCCAAAAAAGTCGTTTTTTTCACGATTTTTTTCTGGAAAAGGATTTCATTTGGGCAAAACGAGAAGTATTAGGCAGTGTAGTGGCATCTTTTAGCTTCAGATTGGCAGTTTTTATTTTCAAAAATATTCGTTAACATTGCTCCTGTAGGAAGTCTCCTGGAGGTCCCCGAAAAAAAAGTATTCGGCGGTGAGCAAAGTATCTCCGGTTTGGATTATCTAAAATGAAAAAACCAAAGAGATTCTTCTAGGGGATAGATGAATACAGGTATTGATATAAGGAATAGTCGAAATTTTAATTTTCGACAAAATGGTGGCTCCGGAAAGAAACAATTTCGATTTTCGACCAATTTTTTTCGTTAAATCGTGGAAAACAAAGAAATAATTATCGGAAATCTTATTCCTTCGATCAATACCTAAAGAATATATCTGACAAGGTTGTGTTAAAATTGCAGACCGATCGGTCTAGCCGTTTTTGAGAAATCGTGCTCACCGACTTTGAAAACACCGTTTTGAGAAAAACGCGTTTGAAGTTTCAACAGTCAACTTTGTAGCGCTCCGAGTGTCCTTACAAATATGTGTGTATTTCCGAGAATATTTGCTGGATCG
This sequence comes from Ophion ellenae, assembly GCA_963210295.1. NCBI lineage: Eukaryota > Metazoa > Arthropoda > Insecta > Hymenoptera > Ichneumonidae > Ophion > Ophion ellenae. Next base: position 8,727,302 of record OY723387.1, on the reverse strand, counting down.
ATTAGAATTTTTCAGGGAATATACTCACATATTTGTACATTCCGAAAAAGCAATAAAAAATCGATTTTTTGATATCTCTAATTGCGTATAACCCGTTAAGAGACAATTTTCTTTTAGATAAAAAATGGCAAAGGCCCGTCTGGTACCGCAAACGCTGTCAACAAAAACACGTCCCAGGAAAACGACTGTAACTTGTTTACCGTTTGAAATTTTTCAACCAAATTTTCACACAATGTAGTTAGAACGTCATACTTTAATATGTATATCATGGATGTTCAACAAAACTCATTTTTATACAAAAAAAATTCCTCTAACATAGCTTTACTTTTAGCAGTCTCGGGTGTATGTAAGTCCTTAATTCCGCTGTCTTCAACATCACTTCAGCAACATACCGAAAAAAGTACCCCAAAATTTCTCAGGACGTGAAGGAAAAAGCGCTTCTTCATAGGCCGTAGTTTTGGCGAGTCGCAGATATGCACTTCGTTCGGCACACCCTCGATAAATTGTTCCGCATTGGACTTGGCTCGATCTTCAAATTGCCGGATTACCCAAGTTTTCGCAGGTGGCTCCAGTGCCTAGCTGCACTATTTTTCCGGATCTCGCGAAATAACTGCTGGAGATTAAGGTAAACCGCTAACACTGGACCATATACTACAGGATAATTTGCTACCGTGGCGACTGTTACCCATACACTTACATGTGTATTTATGTGGGTGTGTGTGGCGTACGTGCGTGTGTGTGTGTGCGTGTGCGTGCGTGCGTGTGTGTGTGTGTGTTTTTGTGTGTGTGTGTGTGTGCGCGCGCGTGTGTGTGTGTGCGTGCGTGCGTGTGTGTGTGTGTGTGTGTGTGTGTGTGTGTGTGTGTGTGTGTGTGTGCGTGCGTGTGTGTGCGTGCGTGCGTGTGTGTGTGTGTGTGTGCGTGCGTGCGTGCGTGCGTGCGTGCGTGTGTGTGTGTGTGTGTGTGTGTGTGTGTGTGTGTGTGTGTGCGTGTGTGTGTGCGTGTGTGTGTGCGTGCGTGCGTGCGTGCGCGCGCGCGCGCGCGTGTGTGTGTGTGTGTGTGTGTGTGTGTGTGTGTGTGTGTGTGTGTGTGTGTGTGTGTGTGTGTGTGTGTGTGTGTGTGTGTGTGTGTGTGTGTGTGTGTGTGTGTGTGTGTGTGTGTGTGTGTGTGTGTGTGTGTGTGTGGACAGATATATGTGTGAAGAGATATATCTACATATACAGGGTGTCCTGTAATTGATGGATAATCCTGCAACTGTCGACAGGTCAGATCATGTCCTACTATTTGCTGGAATTCCAGTTTGTTGGGTTGAAAGTGAAAGTCCCCCGGGTTTCGAGATGTTGGGCTTCATGTTGTTTTTCGAAAAAAACACCATCTGCTTTTGCTTTTTCGCATGCTATTTCTACAAATGACAACTTGTTCACCCGGTTGAAAAAAATACTCTTGGTTATTCGTTTTAACTAGAAAAGTCTTCTGTTTAGCCTAAAATGTTAAGGAAACTCCATGAAAAAATATCTTACGCAGAATTTTAATACACTGAGAAAAAAAAATCATTGATCCAATATCATTGGTGTTATTGAATGAAATTTCGTTGATTCAATTGTAAAATTGTTGGTGTAAATAATCGGATTTATTCGTCGAAATAAAACGCTATTGACTTTAATAACATGATAAAATTAAACGTTTTTTTTTTCATTCGAATGATATATTGTTAGCCGTAAACAATATATTATTGATACTATCTAAAATATTATCACAAATGAATTACATAGTTTTGACGCCTTTTCTGCAACGAACAAAAAAAGCGTTCCAATTTATAACATGAATATGGGTGACTCGAGTACACAAGAAAGAGTACACTTTAAATTTTCAAAAATAACATAAAACCGAAAATTTGAAAGCCGTGGGAGTTTTTCTAAATTAAAATTCCATTAGCATACAGTGGGACATGATGTGACGTATTGACAGGTGCAGGATTATCCATTAATTACAGGACACCCTGTATATATTATAATTCAGAAATATGTACGTGATACACGTACAAAGATATGAAAAGTCTACCCCTGCACCGGATTTAACAGGATGTCGAGATAAATAAGTACTCCAGTTTCTGCATTTCATTTAAACTTCATGTATCCCTTTCTCAAAACCGAGTATCAGTATCTATGAACCTTCGATATTTCCCACGAGCGAACGCCTCGACATAATTTCATAGCGGCAAAGAAAAAAGTGCAAAAGACCGACAGTCTACTGAACCGGATGCTGTATCGATTTCGTGAAAAATGTTGGGTCGTGACTCTTTACACGCCAATTAAAAAAAAATTGCGAAGAGTAGGGACGTGAATTGAATTTTCACGAGAAAATTAAGCTCGTGCTTATTTTTCCGCGACGATAAATACAAAAAATACTCGCTACTTCAAAAACGAAAAAGAAATCGCGAAGTATAGGTACGTAAATCGAACTTGCACGAGAAAATTGAACTCGTGACTTTTGTTCATAGCGATTAAAACAAAAAATACTTGCTACTTAAAAAAGAAAAAAATCGCGACGTTTAGGTACGTAATTTGAATTTGCATGAGAAAATTAAGCCGTTGATTTCTTTTACACGACAACTGAAATTAAAAAAATACTACTCAAAAAAAAAAACGGAAAGGGAAAGTACCTTAATCGAAACTCTTTGGAACCCATTGTGACGTGCATTAATCGCGATATTCGTGAAGCAGCTTAAAGTCACAATGCTGAAATTTGCATAATTGAAATGCAGCGAAAATTCATTTTGTTCGAAAGGCCTGAATTGTTTGACAGATTCAGGCTACGAACCTTACTCAGACGTTTTTGAAATCCTTTTTGGGGATCGACTACTTGAATCAGAAAATAATGTTTTCGATACTAATGAAAATGAAGAGATACCTAAAGAAAAATGCATTTCGTTGCATTCCAACGATGGAAACTTGAACGATATTCTTGATCCCTGTAAAATTGCAGGGGATCTTGAATCATATTTTATATGACTTTAATTTCAGTCCTTTTTCTCTGTCTCTGCTTTTCTATCTGTTTTTGTTAATCTCGGGTTATCTTTTACAGAGCCACACACGGAGACGTGAAAAAAAAGAACTGGCATCATAACGGAAGTAAGAATCCTTTGTCCGGCACCGGGTTTTTATAATGCCGCTGCGTTGGCCGTACATGGGATCCGGCAACTATATATATATATATATACATACACACACACATATATCGTAAATATTATATTGTTATTTTACCTTACCAGTTCAGGTGGAATATTGTTGCGGAATTGAATGTCACGCTAGCAGGGCGTGAAACCCTTGAAACGTGGAATGAGAAGAAGGAAGAGAGAGAGAGAGAGAGAGAGAGAGAGAGAGAGAGAGAGAGAAGCATGAATACACTACTGACAAAAATTAAGGGGACAAATGAATGCACTTAATTTTTTTGTGTATTTTCAAATTGCTCTATCTTCGCGAAAAATTATCGTAGGAACATTTTTTTTTCTTTTTTAAAGCTTAAAATCCCTAGATTTTCGAGCGTTGACTTCCTAATTCCATTAACCTTTTGTTACTGATACATTAAAAGTAAATTCGCAAAAGACAAATGTTCGATTTCTTTTTGTTTTTTTTCGAAAGTTTCTACAGACGCGGCAATTTTTTTGGATTAATAACACAATCGGACTCCTTCTCCTGGTTTCTTCCGCTCTGATTTGAGCTTTCAAAGAGATGTGTACGATGATTTTTCACAGAGTTATGGGCTATCAAAGCCAAAATGACGCTTTTGACATTGACAGGCGATAACTGTGCGACAAATCATCGTACGGATCTCTTTTAAAGCTCAAATTAAAGGGGTAGAGACAAGGCAGAGGGCAGTGATTGCGGCATTGATGAAAAAACAATCCCTCGTCTGCAGATCGTTTTCGGAAAACCAAGGAAATTAGAAGAAAAAAAATTCTTCGAGACTTTTCTCGTGATTTATTAGTAACAATGGGTCAAAAAAAAATTGTTGGTCAAAGCTCGAAAACCAGATACTTCGAGCTTGGAAATGCATTTTTGAATTTCCTCCTACGATGATTTTTCGCCGAGATAGAGCAATTTGTAAATGACCTAAAAGATACGGAAATTTTTTTATTCCCTCAATTTTTCTCGGTAGTGTATGTTTAGGGCTAGAGAGTCAGAGACGAAGAAAGCGGCTAAGTTGTTGAAGTGAAGGAAGAAAAACGGAGGTGTTCGAAAGCATTGCACGAGGAGAGATAGAGAGAGCAAAAAAGAGAGCAGAAAGGGATGAGGGGTGAAAGGAAAATGATGAAAAGGTCCAACAGAAGCTCACTTTTGGCATGCACAATCTTCTTCGCGAACATTTCTTTCCCCGTTGCCATCGTTTCCCCTTTACAAGTGGAATACGTCTCTCACCTCTGCGATGAACCTATGCAATTCCCGTGACGTGTACTCTCACACCTTTCACAATTTGCGTATCTGCCTGCGACGTGTCGACAAACATTTCGTCGGCATCGGCCTCGCGAGACAATCGGCTGAATACGTCTGTCAAACATTGCGATACCTTAGCTGGCGAACGGACGCGGATACGGCTTGAAAAAAGGAAGTGCTTTTCTCTCGTCTCGTCGTCAATTTGCCTTGGCTGTTGGCATCTCTGTGCAACGGCCCCGATGCTCTTTGATTTTACGCGAATCTCAGTCTTACTTCCGCCTTCGTTGATCCATCAGCGCAAATGACGTCCGAAACAATGAAACCCTACATGCATATTGGAGTGGTTAAAAAAAATCGATATTTTTTTTTAACGGAAACTTGATGTTTGTTAAGAAAAAAAAAATTTGCAAGATTTGAGGGTTCTAAACAATTATTTAGTTAGTACTCAAACGCCTTTTTCATGTTTTTTTTTCATGATTATCGGAGAATTAATTTTTTTTATCTCGGTGCAGAACATGTTAGTGCGTGATCCAATGTAAGTCTTGATTTAATTTTTTCTGTAACAATGCATAATTTTTATTTAAATATTTTTTTTACCATAATCAATTTGCAGTCCCGTGCAGTTTTTTGGACTTGAATCCTTCACTTTTTCACTTTAATCAGGATTGTAATACGTGCTTGATTACTTTAAAAAACATGCAGAGCCGTTTCTTTGATGAAAGAGTTCAACGGTTTGATTACGAAAAACGAAGACCAAAAACAATATCTGTTGCAAGTTGTGAGCGAGCAAAGAAAAACCAATCCTTTTTGCGAGAAGGGAAGTTATTATTCGGCTCGATCTTGGGGGTAATTACGTAAGTTTTTCAACAATTGCATACTGTGATCCAGAATACAATTTTTAATAACATCGTTTGGAATTATTATTTTTTTTAAACGACTTGAAATGAAAACGACCTGTTTATGTTAACTTAGAAAATGCTATAGCGCATAAAAAGTTTTGAGAAAATTACATTATTATGATGCCTATTGGCGGGGGAAGAAGATTGACGAAAAAAATTAAAAGTCGTTTGAGCACTACCCGCAACATGGTTAGACCTTTTTCCTCTCAAACCTTTTAAATTTTATATGAATTACTTTTTCATAACGTAGTAACATTTTCCGTTGAGTAACGTGAAAATTTTTTTTTTTTTTTTTCATACACCCAAAAAAAAATCGCATACCTATTTACCAAACGGGGTTTTGAAGAGAATAAAGAACTGCGAAAAATTTGCAATTTTTTTTCGCAGAGAAATTTAGTTTTTCTTAAAAAAATGGCCGGTTTCCGTAAAGCCGGCATCATGCAGCGTATCATGAAAACTATGAGGTCGAGAATATTTATCCTAAGGACTGGAAAGTTTTGTTTTGTTATTTTGGAGTTAAATTTTTTCACATTTTTTTGGCAACATTTTTTTTCATCCCTAGTTTTGGTTCCTCGTCGACGATTAATCTAATTAATTTATTGCCATTACATTGAAACGAAGATGTTTCAATGAAAATATCTTTGTTTCAACGTAACGTTACAAGAAAACGGACATAATAGAATTTGTACGTCGTACGAACCAAATGACATTCTGAGCTTATACAGAGTCAAACGAATGAGTATTGACTGTCATTGAAATCAAAAATGGTCGAAAAAAAATTAAGTAATTACAATTCGGCAGATTTGAAGATTAGTGACAAGTGCTCTTAAAAATCAAAATAAAATGTCGTCTGATCAGGACGACGTACAAATTCAATTACGCCTTGACCAAAAGAATCAAGCATCCTGTGTTTTCCATCTTTTTCTAGTTTAGTAATATTATTAATAGTTAGTTGATCCACCCACAGCCTTCAGCATCTTCGTTTCAACGTAATGGCAATACAATAATTAGATTAATCATCGACGATCAACAAAAACTAGCGATGAAAAAAAATGTGGCCAACAAAATCTGAAAAAATTAAACACCTCCAAAACAACAAAGAAAACTTTTTAGTCCTTAAGACAAATATTCTCAACCTCATAGTTTTCACGATACGCTGCACGATGCCGGCTTTACGGAAACCTACCGTAACTTTATGAAAAAAGATCTTATGCAGAATTTCCATACACTCCAATTCCAACATGTGACTTTGATAGCCTGCGGTGTGAAAAAATGTACTACGCATATCGTGCCAATTACTTAAAAAAGTTGCTTCGTTATTGTCGACTCATATCATTTGTAAAAATGGCATGCCAAAAACGAAAAGCAGATGATTTTTTCTTTAAATAACACAAAGGCCAAAATCTCGAAAACCGTGAGACTTTGACGAAACTGAAATTCCAGCATATAGTACATGATCCGACTTATCGACAATTGCCGACTTATACATTCACCCTGTAATATATATATTTGCTGCGGACGTTTCTTTCTGAAGTTCGCAAGTACATAGTCGTTCACTACCGACACACCGGAAGTTATTTTCCCATTGAAGAAAAGTCACCGAAGAAATCTCGATCGTCCGAGAGAACTTCCTGCACCCCGCCCGTTTCGAGCTTCCTCAAGGGAGTAGCAGATTGCCGATGGTTTTTCCGTTCATTCGTTTCGTCGACATCTCGTATAGTCGGACCATGCTCCGAGGTACTCGACCTCAAAAAACGAGCGCGCAATTTCTCTTTTTCTCCGTATCTCTCTCTCTCTCTCTCTCTCTCTCTCTCTCTCTCTCTCTCTCTCTCTCTTTCTCTTTGTCAAGAAAAATTAGACTGCGAGGACTCTCGAGGCTCGGTATACTTTTTTTTATCCTTTCCTTTATTCCCTCACTCTCTTACATTTTCCACTATTCTCTTTTGCCGCTCCAGTTTCGACTCGTTTCATTCGTTTTTTTTCTCATTCCCCACTTTTTCGGCCCACTTTCCTTCGAGGACGGTGTTGGAGCCGCGACAGGGGAGAGACGGTCCTCCATCCTCGAAGGTTCCCTCACCCTCGTTGCGACGAAATTCGCTGCCGAAAAGGGGAGAAAAAAATCGGAAATAAAACGTCGAAATCCTTATTCACGCGAGATCTCGTCGCAGCACGAAGCTTTTCAATCACAGGCATGTCTTCGGACTTTCAGCACACTTTGCGAAGACTTTCCGTCTTGCTCTTGTTTCGACGCTCATGACCACGTTGAGAGGGTGAGGTAGAGTGGCGAGGAGAAAAAATGCTGATTTCTATGATTTTTTTTTAAAGAAAAGATTTCTTCACCATTTTTGGGATCTACGGTATGTTTTATAACTGCTTTTCGAGGTTACATGGTATTTTATTTATTTATTCATCTTTGAAAAAGGGGGAGGTATAGCACGATTTATAAAACTAGCGTGACGTATAGCTAAAACCCTAATGGACCGATTCTGATCAAATCTGGTATAATTGTTTCCAACATTATTGTCTAAAACATCACCCTAAATGTCTTTGAAAATTTTTTAAAAGATATTTTTTATTGCAAAATGTAGCCATTTTTTTCGGAAAATTCAATCCTTTTGTTTCAAAGCGTACCTTTTTATCGGTTTTTAACATTTCCCTTCTTTTTTTTGGTTCATATTGTGCGTATGAGGGTTATTGAAAGAAAAATCTTCGTTGGTTTTTTTTCAGATTAATCCCGCCGACGCTATGTGCCACGCCGTCTGACCACATCCGCCACAACCCGTTTAAAAGACCGTGCCATACCTCCGCTATTTTTAAAGATTAATAGGAAAAAATACCATGTAATAGCCAGACGTAATAATAAAATATAACCTAAATCTCAGAAATGGTGAAGAAATATTTCCTTAAAAAAAAACATGAAAATCAGCTTTTTTTCCTCGCCTAAAGGTATCTTCCCCCTTAAAGTCGGTGTGACGTTTTAATAGTCAGTGAAGATAGTTGACGATTCTGAGAAAGCTTGACATTGTTGTCATTGGCGCGGATAACCTTTCGAAGTCTAAGCCCTGAATTTAGATGTCGAAAACTTCTTTTACGGATCTGCAAAAGCTTGAGGTCGGAAAAATAGGTCGAGCGTCGGAATTTTTTCAGACGAAAGTATCGAGATGATGAGGCCAGAATTCTACACCCAATAAATACATGAATCTATGATAAATTTCATGATTTTGTGAGATTTTTGAACTTTTCCGACAAAATTATTGATTTTTTTGTTTTTTTTTCTGATTTATCTTAAAAAGTATTGTATCCTTTTCAAATAATTCCCTAGATAGTTTCTAAAATTCCTGAAAGATTTAAATTTATTCTTATTTAAAAGCACATTAGTACCCTAATCTATTCTTAAGGCGAATGAAATTCCCATAGCATGATAAATAAATATCTAGGGAATAATTTGAAAAGGATACAATACTTCTCAAGATAAATTTAAAAAACAACAAAAAAAATAAATAATTTTTTTCGAAAATGTCCAAAACTCGCACAAAATCATGAAATTTATCATTAACTCAACTTAAATGTTGAATAAAATTTGAACGATTGAATTTTTCGTATGAAGGCCAAGGACCGTTTTTGTGAAGCGTAGAATTTTCTATAAACAATATTTTTGGCGTTTCCATGTGTTTACCCGTAGGCGAGTTATGAACCTCAGAAGCGGCAAACAATACTTTTACCATGTTAAATGAATAGAAAATAGAAAATGGCGATAAGGGACCTCTAAATATTAATATAAAGGGCTAAAATTTGGTCAGCACTCGTTTTTTGTCATTCTGAGCAACATTCTCAACAAAAATTTTGAAAATTAAATTTTCATTTGTTTGGGCCAGTCTAGTAAACATGTTTCAGAAAAGTATGCAAGTTGCAAAAAATGGCTCTTAATCTGGCAACTATGTTTGGCGCGACATACGAGTATATATTGTAACGTTGCATTACGAATATCGAGACTATCCGAGAAAGGTGTGGTAAGCGGGCTGGCGTAGCTCAGTGGTCAGAGCAGTCGACCGGCAATCGCCCGGGTCCCGGGTTCGAATCCCGGCTCAGTGGCGCACCGCATTTTTTCCCGGACAGGTGTTAAAGTATCAGGTGTAGGAAAGAGAAATCCATTATTTTTGCATGAACTTGAAGGAAAAAATTATGGATTTCTTTTTACTACACCTAATATGTTATTTTTGAGAGAAAACTAAAAATAAAAACCGACAATATGTGTTTTTATAAGCCACATTTTTGTTCAGAAAGAATCATAACCTGTTTGTTGTAATTGATATTTGCAGTTTTTTTTTCTCTGGACGTCAATAAAAAATTTGAAAAGTATCCGGACCCCACTATGAAATACGGTATATGAAGAAAATCGTATTTTCGAAATGTCAGTCTTCTGCAGACCCCTAAATAGAAAATCCGTACCGGCGACGAATTACAGTTATAAATTCGTGAATCAGCTATGCTCTCAAAAAAGATCGATATCCGCGACAAGCGTATCGTCGCTACAAAATCATTTCGCATCGCGTCAATTGTTAAGGGGCTACATTTACCTAGAGACCCGAAAAAATGGCCAAATTCCTGAATGTTTCAAAAATCGTGAATGAATGCAATAACCCAAAAAAGCATATTTTCTCTATTAAAAAATATATAATATAGAAAATTATTTTATTCAAAATGTTAAGTATGTAGAAAAGCATAATTTCAAATATATTTTTAAAAAATTCATCCATAAATTTGGGAAATTCAGCCGGTGGGACCTGGTTTCCGGAGACCCCAAAAAAAGTGTCCTCGTGGTGGTCAGGATAATTCATAATCGCTTTATCTGAAATTAAAAAACCAAATTTCTTCTGTTTGTATATAAGTATAGCTCGCGATAGAGCGAAGGATTTTTAAAAAAATTGAAATTTGAATTTTTGGCAGAGTTGTTTGCAAAATAGTTCAATTTTTGGTACAATTTAAACTACGTATAGCCTTGTCAAATTAGTTGTAATCGAAAAAAACTCCTTCATTCACTAGCCAATGCTATTTTGAAGAAGTGTGCAAAATTTCAATAAGATCGGTATATTAGTTTTTAAGAAATCGTGTCCACCGACTTCAAAAATAGTGTTTTGAGAAAAACGCGATATACCTGCGTCGCTCCCGGCCGGTCTTTCCCAACGGGGGCAATTCCCAAAGGCTCTCTCTCCTAGACTTTGACTCCGATTGCCTTAAAACTTTGGGAGAATATTCTAGACATATTGTACTATTAGATGATAAAATTTAAAAAATGGATTTTTTGATATTTTCAATTTTTTTTTTTCAAAGGCTCTCAATATAATATGTACCTCTGTGTTGAAAAATGCGTTCCTTTTTCAACAACCGTTTCCCAACAAAAAATCGAAATTTGGCAATTTTTTGCGGGCCCCTAGGTGTAGAGGTAGCCTCTTAATTAATGTCCTTTGATGGCTGTGCGTGGTCACGCAAAATCGCGTATGAGACCCACTCGGCTCAATGGATCGCGGCTTGCATCCCTCTTTCCCTTTTTCCATCCAAGTGTAATTCCCGTTTTTCAAAATCGTCCACTCATAGTTTCCGATTTGTCTAAATTGGGAAGTCTCAACGATCGTGAAGAGCTTCCGAATTATTATGGGGGAGAAGAATCACCATAGGCGGATAAGATTCAATGGTATTGAAGTTCTCATGGTTGGGATGCAACGAAAACATGTTTTTTTTCATACTGTTGTATATTTGGCATATTAGGCCTTGAAAGTCATTGAAACATCTCTGTGGGTCCCTTTTAGAAATTCATAACCAAAATCTGCGAAAAAGATTTTACATAATAATGAAAATAAATAAGGAAAAAAATCAAGAAGAATTTTCTTTGCATTCCACCGATGCAAACTTCAACCAGGGTTGCAAATAATGCATTATTGTTTGTAATGCATTAGCGTTTTCATTACTCATTACTTTACATTTTGTAATGAGAAAAAATTTTAATTACCCATTACATTACATTCAGCAATGTAAAAAATGTCCATTACTCATTACATTACACTTTGTAATGCAAACAGTTACCATTAGTCATAACATTGAATGCTATGATGTAAAAAAATTTCATTACTCATTACATTGGAATTTGTAATGGAAAGAAAATTGCATTACTCATTACATTGGAATTTGTAATGTAAAAAATTTCATTACTCATTACATTGGAATTTGTAATGTAAAAAATTTCCATTCCTCATTATTTTACATTTTGTCATGGGAAATATTTCCATTATCCATTACAATGTAATGGATAATGTAATTTTTTTACATTACAGAGTCCAATGTAATGGCTGACGGAAATATTTCACATTAAAAAATGTGATGTAATGAGTAATGGAATTTTTTCACATTACCAATGCAATGCAATGTAAAAGATCTCCATTACTCATTACAATGTAATGAGGATTATTATTCGTTTCCCATTAGGGGCAGTGGTTTTTGCACCGGTCGATCGGACCCGATGGGAAACGAATAATAATTTACATTACCTTGTAATGAGCAATAAAGTTTTTTTTCTCATCACATTAGTAATGTGAAAAAATTCCATTACTTATTACATTATTGTCATTACATATTACATATACGTATTACATATACATGTCATTACATATTACATATACGTATTACATATACATGTCATTACATATTACATATACGTATTACATATACATGTCATTACATATTACATATACGTATTGCATATACATGTCATTACATATTACATATACGTATTACATGTACATGTCATTACATATTACATATACGTGTTACATATACATGTCATTACATATTACATATACATATTACATTTGTAATAAAAATGTTTCACATTACAAAATGTAATGTAATGAGTAATGGAAATTTTTTACATTACAAATTCCAATGTAATGAGTAAGGGACATTTTTCACATTACGGAATGTCATGTAATGGGTAATGAAAGTTTTTTTCATTACCCATTAAAAAATTAATAAATAATGCATGACTTTTTCATTAAAAATTTCGCAACCCTGACTTCAACACCAGAAGATTTATCAACGATGGTGAGTCCACTTCCGGCTTTCCAAAATTGCCCAAAATCTTTTACCAATTTTGCTACATTTTAAAATTCCCGCAAATGTGCAAACCTTCCACATGATTTGGCAAATCGACAAACTTGCATAGAAGGTGGATTCTTGATGGGGCATTGACGTTTCTCGCACGTCATCGCGTTGTCGCAATGATACTTTTCACTTTCTCGCGTTTCGTTTTTTTTTCTCGTAGAGTGTACTCATGCATCTATCGAACATATGAATATGTGTGATACGTATTTTTATATATCGATTGCTAGACGCGAACGTGAAGTGCACTATCGTTAGGACTCCCTATTGGAGGCGCTTCGCGTCTGCAAGAAGTCAGCAGCTACGCTTCACTATAGCAACTGTAGTAAATCGTTACAAGCAGGGGTGCGAAGAGCAAAACTTTTTTAACGATCCGTCTCTACGATTTACCTCGAGTCCAGTCCATGAAAATAATCATACATTTATATTAAAAATAAGATTCAAACAGAAATATATTAATATAAAAATAATTATATATTTTTTATAATTATATTAAATTAATTATTTATATTTACTAATAATACATTCATTATATTATATTATTATTTAATATTAATAAAATCTTTAATTAATTATGATAGAAATTTAATTTAATTTTAAAAATTACACAAAAATCAGTTTGAATGAGAAAATATTTACGAGTATACGCAATCTCCGTTAGCTCCGAACGATTTACGTGGAGATTCATTTGACGAAATGAACAACGCGATGAAGGCATGACGTTCAACGAGAACCCGGTCATAAGTTACTTACTTCTTACACTTCCGGTTCTACTTCTTCAATTTCTTCGCGACGCGGAGAGATTCTGAATTATTACGGGCATACGTATATAGGGGTGAGCTAGCCGGCGCTTGCGGCGAACCAGATGCTCGTAAAAAGAAACCCCGCGACGAGTTTAATAATTAAATGGTGCAGCAGCCTCTCAATCATTAACGGCGGATACGAACTTGTGGCACCGTTTTGTCGCTTCTCTGCGAGATATTTAAGGGTTTCCATCCGCCATCTTGAATTTGTTCAACTCGTAGTCACGTTGAGGAATAATTCGTTAAGGGGTGGCGCAAGCTTGGGGCCCAAGAAACAAGTCATTGTTCAAGATTTTTTCTGAGGAGGATATTGGAATTACGAAGTCAAGATTTTACACACAATTGATACATATTCTTTCTAAGATTGAGTTTTTTTTTAATTGAAAAATATTGAGTAAGAATGGAATTATTATTATTTAAGGGATCTTTTCACTTTAGATGCTAAAAAGGCTATTTTCACGAATTTTTTTGATAGGTTTATATTATAGATATTGATATAAAAGTTGTTACACTTAATAAATACACTTTTGAAATACATTCAAAAAAGACTTTAATTATCTAAGGGGGGATTGTCTTTTTTTTCGCAATATTTACCGCTTCTAGGGAATTTTTTCGTGAAGAAAGTATACAACGGAAAACTTGTGAAACTTGGCATATAGTTTTATTGATCTGTTTACTACATACAAAAAATTTTTTAAACAATTTCATCAAAAAATCCCCCCTTAAACGCGTTTTTCTCGAAACAGCTTTATCACAACTGGTGTGCACGATTTCTCAAAAACTATTCAACCGATTGCCTTCAAATTTGGACAGAATGCTCAGCTGACATCCTTTTATCGTTTGATGAAGCAAAAAAGCAATACGTTTAATAGTTTTTTATTTATAACAAAAAATCGATCAATTTTTTTCGAAAAATCGATACTTCAAGTTCAAAACGTCACCAAATCGTCAATTTTTTTTTCCCTTCATCGAACGATAGCTATATGTGTCTAAAGTAAAATGCTTTTTGCGTTTTTGTTGCAGGATGAACGTGAAGGCTGTAATCGTGCACACCATCAAAAAAGGACCATCGCGCGTCGAGGGGGGTGGGAGGCGGATTTTTTGATGAAATTGTTTGAAATTTTTTTTGTATGTAGTAAACAGATCAATAAAACTATATGCCAAGTTTCACAAGTTTTCCGTTGTATACTTTCTTCACAAAAAAATTCCCAAAAAGCGGTAAAATTTGCGAAAAAAAAGACAATCCCCCCTTAAGTCACTCTTTATAGACGAAAATGGCAGTTAAAAAAACGAAACAAAAAAATCAAACGGTTTTAGATTCAGTATGTTAATGGCTATAGCGCATATCATACGATTTTTTGATATATGCACAAATAACAAAATGGCGGAAATTTTTTTCAAAAATAAAAAAACGTGTTTTTTCACCGTTTTTTGGCCAAAAAGGTAAATGTAAAATTTTTTAAATCCTTGATGTGCGCTATAGTTATAGCTGTTCAAGTAATACGCGTTTAAAGTATGTTTGGATTACACAAATGCATAAATTTTTTTTTTTTTTGAATTTCGAAAGTGTATTTATTAAGTGTAACAACTTCTATATCAATATCTATAATATAAACCTATCAATAAAATTCCTGAAAATAGCCTATTTTGCGCCCAAGGGGTAGGCAGTGCTCGCAACCAGGGTGATCGGAATTAAAGAATGAAATTGATATTCAGTATAATAATAAAAACTTCCTATGGCAGGATACTTTTTCGAAATTTTGAAAATTATGGAAATAGCAAACTTTTTTAAAAAGTTCGATTTTCGACAAAAAAACAACTTTAACAGTTTGTAGAAACATAGATAACCATATGAAAAGATCATACGGTCAAACGATAGAAAATGTCATAAACTGAGCTCTGTTGAAATTTAAGTTGAATGGGACGAATAGAGTTTGAGATACGAATTACACCGTTTCATGATATTGAAGATTGTATCGTTGGAATGGAACAAAATTTAATTTTTCTTCAATTGCTCACCTTAATTTCGCCAATTTAGAGTACGAAAATCACCCAAACGTTTTTGTTTTAAATCCTCATGAGGGATCCACGATCTTAATCTATAAAATAAATATATACCGTAATAAACATTAAGAAATGAAAATAGAAAAGAACTTTCGTTGCCCTTCAACGACGCCAACGTTTTGAGAGCCAATAATAAGCCATAACTCGGTCAATTTTTTGAATGTTTACAAAATCTTTGTTGCCAATCGAAGTTAAGACCTTGGCTCATAGAAATATGGAATAAAATAATCATACTTTTTTAGCAATTTGGTCGCGAATGTGACATCGGATGTGACATCTGTCGAGATGACAATTGTATACTTAAAAAAAATGTATCAATATACTTTCAAAACCATACATAA
The DNA here is from genome assembly GCA_963210295.1 of Ophion ellenae. NCBI lineage: Eukaryota > Metazoa > Arthropoda > Insecta > Hymenoptera > Ichneumonidae > Ophion > Ophion ellenae. The sequence goes on along the minus strand of OY723387.1, from coordinate 8,711,613 downwards.
TGGAATGACTTCATTAAGGAACCAAACATTGGATTCCCATTGAGTAGAATTTTCTGCATATTTGCGTAACGAAAAACAGTCTCTGTAGGCCTTGAACTAGCTGAACATTTTGATCCAGCTTAATAAAAAAAAAATCCGTAAGTCGTACTCAGTACTCTTGGATCCTTTTCAAAATTCGAAGTGTCGTGGAAATCTGCGCCGTTGAATACATTGTTACAAAAGTGTAGTACGCGCATTGTAGGAAAGCGAGCATACTCGAATGAAGTGGTTTTATTCGTTTTGGTACAGTAGCGCGGGATTGCTTCACATGCATAGTTACAGCTATTCGCGAGTTACACCATTGCATGTAGCTTTGAAGAGCCTGTAATAACATAGTCGTGTGCACACGGGCGCATACATTTGAATATGCCTTCCGAATGTGATTCTCTGACGTTTCGTACACATTTAAATGGAAAACTCGAAGCGTTTCATCCTCGCTATGAGGAAGCTTACTCCCCGAGCCAGAGGGAGACTATGAATCGAAAGAGAAAAAAACCTAAACACAATGGTACCGGAACGTTTATAATGATAAAGCGTCGAGTTGCATCTCTGTACCGAGTCCTACATGCATACGAGGTATCGATTAATTCTGCAGATGCTAGTTTTCCAAAAAATATATAATTAAGGTAGTTCTGTAGGTACACGTATGAGCCAAAAGTTTTAGTCGAAGCGTATAGTAACATCCAATGCCTATACGATGCTGTTGGTTGTACAGGGTGTCCAATAGGAAGTTGCTAAAACTAAACAAGTGTCTCTTCCCTCCATGAATTCAATAGGGGTCCCTTTTTCTAAGGCGCATACCTGAGGCCCCGCAGTTTTATTCCAGCCGTGGTTGAAGCAAGTACGCGCGCGTCAAAATGAGTGAGCTCACCACGGAAGAAAAAGTATATCTTATTGAGTGCTTCTTCTCGAGGGGAAAAATTTATAGTAATGCGTATAGAGGGTTTCGTACTGAGTTTGGAACTCGTAGAGTTGCCAGCGAAAACACTCTGAAAAGGTAAGAATTGAATATTTATTCATATTCATCTATCACACAACTTGTGTTTCAATTAAATTAAACTGCATTGAAGTAATTTTACGTTAATTTTTGTAGGATAATCGATAACTTCGTGAAGTATGGTACACTCCAGGACCGTAGACACGAGTTGCCAGGTCCATCTGTTACGGTGACTACACCAGAGAAGATCAACGAAGTTGAGAATTATTTCAAACAAAATCCAAGTGATTCGATTCGGAAAGCTGCTCAAGCATTAAAAATAACCAAATCATCATTACACAACATTTTGAAATATTTTTTAAAGTTTCATCCGTATAAAATGAGCACTCATCAATTGTTAACTGAACATGCCATGACGAAACGCATCGAATTTTGTGACACTATTATGGGAATGTTTGAAGCCGAAGAACTTAATGAGAAATTGATTATTTATTCCGATGAAGCACATTTTTGGATGAATGGGTACGTAAACAAGCAAAATTACCGATTTTGGGGAACGGAAAATCCCAACATATCGCTAGCGAAGTCCCTTCATCCACAGAAAGTAACGGCATGGGCAGCGATTTCAGTAAAAGGAATTTATTTGCAATTTTTGGAATCTACGGTAACAGGAGAGAGTTACAAACAGCTTTTGGAAACGAAATTCTTCCCTTATGCAAAAAAGAGGGGACTGGTTAAAATTTTTTACTTCATGCAAGATGGAGCGACGCCGCACCGGACTCATGAGGTGTCTGAAGCTATTCATCGCGTGTATGGGACTCGAGTAATCGGTCTGGGGTACCCCAAATTTGCTCAAGGCGGACTAGAATGGCCTCCGTACTCACCGGACCTGAACCCTTGTGATTTGTTCTTGTGGGGTTACATTAAAGATCATTGTTACGCTAAAAACCCCAGCACAGTAGAAGAACTGATCGCGGCCATCCAGGAAGTGGTTCGCGGCATTACTAACGATATGTTGGACACAGTTTTTCAGTTTTCAAAAGAGAATTGATTTTTGTGCAGAATCTAACGGTTCGCACTTCGAAAATATCTATCATTAATCACTGTACTTTTTCGTTATTTTTATAAGATGTAATAAATTAACATAAAAAATATTTGACTGGGTTTTATTTATGCGCGTTTAAAACTGCAGAGTTTCCTCTATTTAAAGCAATTTGGCTTTTCTGATTCTGTACACGCGTTTTAAAATGACAGTCGATTAGTTTCAGCAACTTCCTATTGGATACCCTGTACATTTTCGACAGAGCTTATACCCTCTATATGTCCCACACATTCGCACCTCATGCATAGATAGGTCTGATACTCGTATAGAGAGCGGCGCTGTAATCGTGGCAACAGCGCCATTTTCCTGCAGTCATAGCGTTGAGCTTCCTACGATCCGTCTTTCGCGAAATATTTTATATAAATAAAAAAAGCGTGAAAATGTCAACCCAAATGCGATACGAAGGAAAGTTTACAAGAAAAAAAGGCGCTTGCTAAAAGACTGAACGCTGTGGCAGCAATGTGTCAAGCAAATGCGACTAAACGCGATGAGAATAACCATAACCTCAACGATCAGCAACAAAAATTCGCTGTCGAAGGACGTCGGATCGTGGATTTACAACATCTTGCCGACAGTTTAAATTATATTCGCTGTAACAAAGACAAATACATGCTCAAATACATGCATAAATTGAACAAATTAAATTTTTTTGCAGAATAAATTTATTTCACATCCGTCTCAGAATTACTAGAACTCATCAGCTAGCTGCAGCGTACACTGTTGCCATTCCGTTACAGATGGTTGGGCCCAAGTTCGGTGCGGAATAAAATCACCACTTTTCATAAGTGGATATCTCCGAAACTAAACGGTCAAGATTTGTCATTTTTTAAATCAACCCCACAATGGTACTGCGTACACGTGTGTTTTTATTTTGAAATCCTAAGATCCGTTTAAAACCCATATCGAGAAATGCGAGCAAACTCCTAACGGTTCACGTGTTAGGTATAGGGATCGCGTACGAAATACCCATAATCAATTGCAATTATGAACTAAACGGTGAATCGAATTGAATTTTTGGGCCTCAGTCCATGCATGTCATATCTACACCATACTTAGATTTCAGCCAATTTCTAAGATTTGAACAAAACTACAGAACTACCTTAAAGGGCAAAAGTATGCATTTTCATATTTTTATCACGTGAATAAGAAAAACCTTTGTGTTACTCCCAAATTTGAAATGTATAACATAATCGATGACCATTATGGAAAAAAACTGCGTGAGCGAATGTTTTATAGAGCGCAGAATGAAATTTTGAGTAATTTATAATTATGCCTATTTACATAGGTTCCCGAGTAGAAATATTGCACCGATAGCACCACATTCATGGGTTGGCCTACGCTGTCTGGGCTAAACTGCACTGGTGGCATCACATTCATCGGTTGGCCTACGCTGTCCGGGCTAACCTGCACCGATGGCATCACATTCATCGGTGCAGGATAGCTTGGACAGCGCAGGCCAACCAAATATTT
>OY723387.1:8592778-8707865 GCA_963210295.1 Ophion ellenae | reverse complement strand
ATCCGAAACAAAAAAATCAAACGGTTTTAAATTCAGTACGTTAATGGCTATAGCGCATATCATACGATTTTTGATATATGCAAGAACAAAGAAAATGGCGTAGATTTTTCGAAAAAACCAAAAAACCGTTTTTGTTTACCGTTTTTGGCAAAAAATAGTAAATATCAAAATTTAAAAAAATCCTTTATATGCGCTATAGCTATAGTTGTAAAGAATATGTGGTTGAAATTTCATAAGAATCGGTTCAGTAGTTTCGAAGATTTGATCAACAAGCCGTCGAAAAACGTTGTTTCGAGAAAAACGCGTTCAAAGTTGGTTCGGGTTACATAAATACGTTTTAAAAAATTTCAAATCTATCAAAGTGTATTTATTAAGGGTAACAATTTTTATATCAATATCTATAATATAAACGTAAAAAAAAATGATGAAAATGGTTTTTTTTTGCATCTAAAATGAGCGTCTTACGTACCTATTAAAAAATGAAGATCGATTATGAAAAAGTGAGGTCGTTAACGACCTTTAAATGTTTCTCATCGTGCCTTCTGTAAATTTGGAAGCAATCCATCAAGTGATTCTCGAGATATGTCCACCGACTTGATAAACAGTGTTTCGAGAAAAACGCCTCTAAAGTTTAAAGGAGCCATCCCGTATGACAGCTTTTTTCGCTTTTTTTGGGAATGTTTTTTTATAAATCATTAAAACACACTATCTTTGAATTTTTACCACACATTGATTAATATTTTTTGCTGCGGCTAGCCGTCCGGTTATCGGACGAATAAGCGTCCGGATAGCGGCTCAGTTCACGCAGTTCACGCCGTACAACGCCCCAAGCAATCAAACCCAAACAAACAAATCCAAACGAATAAACCCGAACAAACATACCCAAACAAACAAACCTAAACAAACAAACAAACCTATACAAACAATCCCAAACAAGCCCAACGAACCCAATTCAAACAAACCCAAACAAAATTATAAAGATTTTATTCAAACGAATACGTGTAAATTATTCGTCGGGATAGTTTGTTTAATAATTTAACACATTCTATCTGAACGATTATATATATATATATATATATGTTATTCGTCCGGATACTAGGTGACACGAATCACAATTATATGTACGCCTACTGGAAGTACGGCGTGAACTGAGCCGCTATCCGGACGGGGAGACAATCCGAATATTTTTACAGTCCCTCAGAATTTTATCAAACAAAATACTGAGTTGAATCGACTTTACATCATTCGGAAGACATTCATGTGTAAAAAAGGTTAGTTGACGGCTGCCAAGGTTCCGGAGATTTTTCTCAATCGAAATCCAAAAATCAAACGGCACTTTAATTAATTAATTAATTAATTCGTGGATATGAGGCTATCGCCGGAATTGGAGTAACGTAAAAATATCGAAAATTTATTTAATTTTCGGCACGGTTTTAAAAGTAAGTACCAAATTTCACCAAATTTTTTTCAACCTTTTCAGCCTTGAAAAAACGATGTCAGAAATGTATTAGTTCGGGTGAGAAATACAGATGTGCTGACGTACCATAAAAGTTGAGCGAAATTCGTTCAATAGTTGATGAGATATCATGGAAGCCAATTTGAAAAATACAGTTCTGGGAAAAACGCGTTTAATGGTTCAAGTACGATTTACAGTAAGAAAATGTTGGCTCACCATTAGTCTGCTATGCCGGATCTATATAACACGCCCACATTTTTTTGCAATTCGTGTAAAAAAATGTATTCGCCTTTTTGGACCTGTTACATGGGATGACCGCCTTGAACGTTTTGGAGGGTTCACATTAAGGGGCTTAATGTGAACCAGTGTGACACTTAAAAAAATCGACTTTTTTTGCCTTTTTTTGACAGTTTATACTTTCAAGAATATGAGAAGAGATTTTTATACTTTCAAGATTTATACTTTGAAGAATATGAAATGAGATTTTTCAAATTTGCTGACATTGTAACTCAAAGAGCAATTATCCGATTGACTTGAAATTTGAACTGAGTACTCTTGAATACATCTACTCTCCAATGACGGAGAATATTTTTGATTCGATGAAAATTGACGATTTGGCATTGAAAGAAACGATCATTTTATAAGCAAGAAACCAGACTTTTTTCATAACTATGCCATTTTGTTAGATTTTGATATTTTTCGAAAATCCTACGTCATTGTACAGGAAATACCTTTCAGTTTAACGACATTTCTTCCTTTTTCGGTTTCAGCTACTTAATCGGCCGGAATCATGTCAGCAGTGGAGGAACTTTTTTTTGCGCCTTCTAAGGCGCATGGATCTCAATATTATTCTATGAAAAAATTATGTAATATAGGTCAAATATAGCCGAATATATTTTTTATTTTTCGAAACATTTAATTCGGTACTTTACTTCCAAAAAATTCCCAAAAATGACCCAAATTTTCAGCGTTCACACTGGTACAGCCCCTTAAAGATCTATAATTTAAATCAGAAAAAAAATATTTTTCGGATATTGATAAAAATGAAGAGATGGGAAAAAATTATTCTCCATAAAAATCAAACTATTGTTTCAACATCTATTTATGCAGCGAATTAATGAATAACGATTTCGATGTGATAAAAAAAAATTAATATAAATTCGACCAAGACAGAATTGAAATGAAAAAGACGCTGCATAGTTTTCTTTTTTTCACGTTTCATCGAGCAATCCCTCCTCCAATGAAAAAAATGTTGAAACACCGAGTCCGTTCTCTTTTGCACACGCAATCCACTTAGTAACGAGGATCTTAGCGCTTCTCCAAATCTCGCGCGATTCGTATTCTCTTTTATCCCTGTACTCAAACTCTCCTCTCCATACCCCCCCCTTAATGTTCCACTTTTAATCAATTTGACGACTGCGCGTGAGTCGCGAAAACACATTTATGAGAGGGATCCGCCGATTTTTGGTGCTTTTGCATTTTTCACGACTGTCCGGGCATATTCCACATTCTCGTGAGCTCCGAACGCGCATGGGAGCGCACAAAAGCGAAGTTCTCGATGAGATACACGCCTCGTCATTTGCGATAAAACGGAGGAGCATCTGTGGCCAAGCTGCTTCCGGCGAAAAGCCATGAACCCACCGGTCGTCATTGACTGAAATCCATTAAACGGCGAATGGAATATTTATTTAGCTTAAGGGGGTATCCCACTCGAGAAACTTCAAAAAATCTTTTTTTTTGCATATTGTTATAGGGTGAACTTTCAAGAATATTTAAAGGTTGGTATGGGGTTTAGTCAACACGTTACCACCGAGCCGAATTTTTTTCTGGGCCTTTATAACCTGTTTGCTGATCATCCTGTGCAGTTTGAATATGATCGATAGTACCGTTTTTAGAAAAAGAAATCGGCATCTCGACTTATTTCGTGGGCCAATTACATTACGCTTATGGAAAACTAACGATCATTTTTCAGTACATTATTAAGGTCTCAATCCACAGTAACGGGTATAAAATCATGTGCGAATTCAACAAATTGTATTCGTATCAAAAAGTGATTCACTCATAAAATTAATTACAAATCTGTTTGGTATGAATATCAAGCTGTTAGAAAATATATATACATTTTTTTTCGATGTACAAAATGGCCGACTACTAATATTTTCTTTTGATATCTATTTTTAGGCGCTCCGCGGCGTGACATTTAGCATCCACAATTTTTGACCGATAACAATAATCCAAAATTTTCGTCAATCTATATTAGAATACCTAGAGAAGTACGTACGGAATTAAAAAAATATTGTTTTATTCAAAAGTTGTAGGTATTTGAACTTAAGAAATAAATTTTCGTTGAAAAATTTCGTTATAACTGCTCATAAACTGCTCATAAAATAAAAACTTTTCGATTAATCATAAATTCCGTACGTACTTACCCATATAGGGTCGCCTGCCGTAACAAAAATGCCAGCATTCAGCCATTAAACGGTTGGCTGATAATCGGCCAATAATTCGTCGACCAGCATTGGGGTACTGTAGGCGGATGAACGGCTTGCCAGATCTATGCCAGCCATTCGTGGGCCAATACTATCGCACCGATAATATGGCGATCAGCATTGGGGTATCGTAGGCGGATGAACGGCTTGCCAGATCTATGCCACCCATTCGTGGGCCAATACTATCGCACCGATAATATGGCGATCAGCATTGGGGTATCGTAGGCGGATGAACGGCTTGCCAGATCTATTCCAGCCATTGACGGTTTGTTTTTGGGCGTTTTGCAAATGCAGGTCGTTAAACTGTAACACGTAAAAACAAGGGATAAGGTTTCGAAAAGCATATCCCACTGATGGAGCTGAAACTTTGCACCGACCTTCTTTTCAATATTTTAAGAGAACCTTTAAAAGGATATTGGCGACTAGCAATAGTTTTCGATATATCGTATATTGAAAGTTATCTATTGTACTGCGCTTCTACTATATTAAATAAACCCAAACAAACCCATCCCACATGGCAAGTGATATGCACATACGGGCGAGCACTGTTTGCCAGGAAGCAGCGCGGCCGGAGGAGTGGGGGGTATCTATCGGATATATAGATATACTCGTATGGCGTGAAATAATAAACTTTACAATGCGATATATCGAAAACTATTGCTGGTCGTCAAAAATCCGTTAACGGTTTCTCTTAGGATAATGAGAGGAAGTTCGGTGCAAAATTTCAGCTCGATCAGAGGAGTATGCTTTTCGGAACTTCACCCAAAACGAGCGAGTTATTTTTACAGCCTAAATGGACAAAAAAAATTGTCGTTAAACTTTAATGTCACGAATAAAATTATCGGCATAAAAGTAAGGAACGAACAAACGATGGAGTCTCTAAGTGTTAGAATGGCTAAGTGGGTAGGGCGCTCGACACTAGAACGAAAGGCGCAGGTTTGATCCCGATGAAAGGTATAAACTTCAACAATGCAGAAAGCATTTTTAATGCAATTATTCTATTTACATGGACATAAGTAAAGCATAAGAAAACAAAAAAGATACTACTAGAATTTTTATATTCGTAATTTGTGAATTTTTGGTTTTTCATTTCCGGCAGAAGATCCGGCAGCCGTTGCTGGGCCAATATAGGCGTATGATAGTTGGCCAAGTCTTAGCAGCCATTCATGGTTTACCATTACCAACCATGCATGGTGCGGATCTGGCAAGTTTATATAGCCATTACCGCGTCATCGTTTGTTCTCTGGCAACCAGTCGTGGGCCATTACTGTGCCGATTGTAAAACCCTATTTGGGTCTCTGCGAAATGCAATTAGGAACATAACTTTTAAATTTGAAGTAAATCGAGTGAAAATTGTTGAAGTTATTTGTCACGCCAATTGGAAAAAAGCTGTTTCGAGAAGTTTCGAGTAGTCGGCGATTTTGTACATCGAAAAAAAAAATTCTAACAGCTTGATATTTATACCAAATAGATGTGTAATTAATTTTATGAGTGAATCACATGTTCATCCGAAACAAATTGTTAAATTCGCACATGATTTTATACCCGTTACTGTGGCCTAAGGCCGTAATATCTGCTAACATAAGTAAACGTTACCACGGGCTGAAAAAATAGGGTCGGTTCGACTAATTATCGGACTAACCCTTGGTACCGTGAAAATGAGGATTCACAGTACCGTTATGAAATTATTAATGTTTTTAATAGGGAATTTGTGCGAAAATCAAGCAAACAAAATATTAGACTGTGCAATCATGGCAACGTCGTAGACGGAACAAATGCTACCTGCCTTATCGGTATTCGGTAATTATGCCCGGGAACTTCAAACTACTCGGTCAGGTTAATTAACAAGGAATATTATTGGTACTTATTCTCTTAATTAGTAATAATTACTTATAATAGTTTGATAACTATGTTCAGAAATTATACATTTCTAGACATTTCTAGGCAAAGACAAAATAACGCGGATTTTTTTTTCATACGTAATTTTTCATTTAGAATATCGGAAAGTTATCAAAGTTTTTGATTTCTTCGAGATTATAGACAGCTTTAGTACACACTTTTTCTTTCCAGCGGATTTTTTTTATCCAGACCGATATTCATTTTTGACAGCTCCTTGGGCCGATATTGAGGTTACGAACGAGGCGCATGTCTCTAACTTCGTGACACTTCTGCCAACTTGGGCATTATGATATACGGCGATTTACGCGACGTTGCCAATTCGTTTCGCGTTAATTGAGCGAGAAAAAGTTATAGAAAATAAGTATACAAAGTAATGAAAACACCTAATGTAATCACCGAATGTTCAAAAGTGCATTTTTTTACAAATAGATGTAGAAAAATAGTTCGAAAACACACGTTTGAAGTGACCATTATTTGAAAGCTAACAGTTGGTAACAGTCAATCGGCTCCGAGCATAATTATCGGCTCCGAGCACAAAATCGATTTTTTTTTAAGAAGCCGCCATTTTGTCAAAAATTATTATTTTGCTTATTGCTTCGATCAATTACAAGATAATCCATTATACTAACGATTTTTTTTTGGTTTTTCCATTTTAGATGATCCAGTCCAGAGATATCGTGCTCACCGCAAGACGCCTTTTTTTAGAGGTGCTCCCGGAGATCAGCTACAGCAGCTTTCAAAATAATTATTTTTGCAAATAAAAAATGTTAAAATACAGTTAAAAGTTACCATAATATGTGTACAAATGTTTACGTTAATAGATTTAAAGGTCATCTCAAGACAAATTCTTGAAAAATTGATTTTTTTGGGCCTCCTGAGTGTATATAACCTCTCAAGGGGTTATGCCATTCTAGAGGCCGAAAAAATAGGCTTTTTGGGGATTTTTTTTCAGAAGAACTACAAAATAAATCGAGATTCCAAAAAGGGTGTTCATCATACATATCAGTGACTGTATACTATAGATTTTTGAAGCGATTCATTTCAAAATGATAGCCGTGCAGCGTTTATCTCAAAACTGCATTTCTTAAGTTGGCCAGAAAAATAACTCACAAGGAACATCCCTCAGGTGACACCCTTCGATTTTGTTGAAATTTGGATATGTTATAAAGCACCGAAAAGTAAGCGATACGTATTTTTTTTATCGGCGGAAAAACGGTTTTAACGGCTGAAACGCGCCCTCAAAAATGGGGATGTTTTTCGTTTTTCGTCGATAACGTTTTAACGGTACGAGATATTAAAAAATTTCAAATTGCAACAATTTTTATTTTTTTGTGCACTATACATTGGAGATGAGAACGATGACGTTATCGACAAAAAACGAAAAAGACCCCTATTTTCGAGGGTTCGTTTCACCCATTAAAACCGTTTTTCCGCCGATCAAAAAAAAATACGTACCGCTTACTTTTCGGTGCTTTGTAGCCTATCCAAATTTCAACAAAGCGAAAGGGTGTCACCTGAGGGATTTTCCTTGTCCGACAATTTTTAACCGATTCACTTGAAATGTTGAATATATCCTGAAAAATACATTGTCTATGGAAGAACGTAGGATTTTTTTATATTGCATAGTTCATTTGTTATTAACAATTATCTGACAAAATGTTTCACGATCCCAAAATTGGCCTAAAAATTGTCAGATAATTGTTAATAACAAATGAACTATGCAATATAAAAAAAATCCTGCGTACTTCTATAGACAATGTATTTTTCAAGATATATTCAACATTTCAAGTGAATCGATTGAAAATTGTCTGACAAGGAAACGTTGCGAGGTCGATGTCTCCGATTTCGATGAAATTTGGCAGGCTTGTAGAATGGGTAAAAATAGGCGACACGTATTTTTTTATATCGGCGGAAGACGATTTTTAAGGGTTGGAGGCACCCTCGATAATTGGGGTGTTTTTCGTTTTTCGTCAATAACGTTTTAAGGGTACGAGATGTGAAAAAACTTCCAATTGCAACAATGTTTATGTTATCGTGTACTTCACATTGGAGACGAGAACGATGCAGATAGCAACAAATTTCATATTGTTTATTGCAAAAATGCAATTTTTTCAATCGTATATCCGAGAATTTTTAATCGATTGGGATGTAAATTTGCACACATGTAGAGAATGGAAAAGTGCGGATACGGATTTTTTCTTTTTACGATATTTCACAATTAAGGGGTTGAAACTGCCTATCGATTTTTTTGCCGAGAGAATCGTATAATCAGCTAGCCTTTTGGCATTTCGGTCTAAATTCACGTCAATATATGTTGGTGTTATGACGCAATTGCATATTTGTAACATTCCAGCCCCCCCCCCCCCCAACGGTCCCCCTCTCGGAAGGCAAACGTTCAAAGTTCTTACCGTGCGGCATGGACGAAAATTTCTAGAAATAAAAATGGGTTACAAAGGAAGTACAATCAGTCAAAATAGTCGATACATATTTTCTCGTTGTCGAAATAAAAATAAAGTTCGAAGGGGAAAAATGTTGTATTCTTCGACTACTAGTCGTTCATGATGATAATGATGAGTACAGCAACAAATGGCGTGTTGCTTATTGCAATAATTCGTGAATTACTTGTGAAAAATCACTCTTCAGTTTCCCACTCATATGGGCAGAGGCAAGGCTCGCAATCACGGACTGACTTCGTGCTTCGGAAAGCAACTGGATTACAATTGTATATTTACGAAGAAATTCCACTCCGCTCACCGTATCGACGGCATTATCTGCAGAGATTGCAGCGTTTTTGGGTTGCCGCTGCAACTCATGAACAGAATGATGCAAACATTTTTATCAGCTTATAACGCAGCATAATTTAATCTTTATCTTCAACTTTAATTTCACAAACAGCAGAACCAATGAACGAAAGAAATAAATCTTCTCAAAGAGCGTCTACGGTGCAAAGAGCGGCTCTCATGATAACCTTGAAATCGCCTTATTAAAGATTAATAGCAGTTCTGGTAATAGCGTGTGTCGTCGTTATTTTTTTCGTGTGTATTTATCAATTGGGTTTCGAGTCATATAAATTCACCAACGATCATTATTGCTGCAGTTACGACGGAAAAGCCAGCCATACATTTTGAGTTCGAAATACAAATAAAAATGTACGTTAATCCGGTGAATGTTATTCAACTTCTATCCATAGCGATAAGTGCTATGAATTTGCCTCGCACTCCAATCACCGAACAGGAAAAACAGGTCAGTGAGAATCTAGAAAACATGGTCATTGAAGCGATGGATCAACCTATGAGAATGGAAGTCGAAACTGGTTTGGATTTTCCGTCACCAAATGAAATTCATGAAGCAGCCGCAATAGAAGATGACAGTGAAGGAGATTGGCACGGACAACCATACCTAGATCCAAAAATAGATGAAAATGTATGTACCCAAGATAAAAAAGAATTGAGTTACGAATACAAGACAAGAGCTGTAGATTACTGGAGATCCGAGGCAAATGGGAATAGAAAGTTATCATCTGTTCAAACGAAATTCAAAAAGGTGAAATCAGAGCCGCAGTTGCGCCGGTGGCCCATAGTATAAATAAGGGTGGCACCTACAAAGAAAAGTTAACAAAGATAGCTCACTACACGTTAAACAATTTCAATGATGCTTTGGACAGAAGGCTGCCTGTCCATGGTATAGATCTTCGACGATGGGCCTTTCGTGAACGGGAAATTGTGGAAATACCAGCCGTAAATTTCCAAGCATCCGCTTCTTGGCTAAGGACATTCGAAAACCAACATGGAATTGTGTCACAGAAGATTACTAAATATGTAACAAAACAACAATTATCAAACGCTGATACACTTCAAAACAGAGCTATCGAATTTATAGAAATGGTGAAAGTCAACATAGCCAACGTTGGGGCTGAAAACACATTTAATTTTGATCAGAGTGGATTAAATTTAGAGCTACATACAGGCCGCACATTGGCGAAAAAAGGGCAGAAATCCGTTGAGACAGTCGTGCAATCGAAAACATCAACAACACACAGTTATACTATACAGCCTTTGGTTTCTGCGAGTGGCAAGCTTTTGGCACCTATGTTGATCGTTTTAAGGGACAACACCACTGTGACGGCTTCAAAAAATCGATTTTTTGAAAACCATCTAGAAAAATCTAAAATACATTTAAGATTAAGATGCCGTTGGACCCAGGTCGAAAAAATAATTATTTTCGGAGATATTGAATATTTTGTGGAGCGGTGCAGCGCTCCGTGACGCTCGTGGTCCTCATAAGCCGCCTCTTCCTGAGGATGTATTGGAGGCAATTACGCCAGTCTTCGAAAATTTGAGCAGAGACGATTTGCTGCAGCGTTGTCTGGGCGGCTTCACGCAAAACAACAACGAAAGCTACAACAAATCAGTTTGGGCAATAGCCCCTAAGTGTCAGTCCGGGAGCAAAAAAATCGTCGATATTGCAGCTGATATCTCGGTATTATTATTCAATGATGGTCTGAGAAGCCTCATGAAAGTTTTGGAGACGTTGGGGATAACTATCGGCCCAAATTGTTTCAATTTTTGCGTTGAAACCGACGCAGCGCGGATCGAGCTGGCGGAGCGCTCGCTCACAGACGCTGCAGAAGAGGCAAGAAGAGCCTCTACAAGTTCGAGAAAAGATGCTAGGGACAATGATTTGCTTCTTGAAGGCCAGCTATATGGTGCCGGCATCGCTGATTAAAGGTAAACATTTTTTTTCCAATTTATCGCATAAATGAACAAACCTAAAACTTTGAACGCGTTTTTCTCAAACCCACTTTTTTGAGTGCGGCACGCAGCAGAACTCGAGCAATTTTCATCCGATCGACTTCAAATTTGGGCTGCATCAATAAAACTAGATTATCTAAAGAAGTACATAGGATTTTTTCGATATCTCAATAATAAAAAAAGTTATAGCCTATTTTCGACGAGAAATTTTGCTCGAAAATCGTCCTTTAATTTCAAAAGCGTGCCAATTTTTTAAAAATTAATATTTTTTCAAATCCCTGTGTACTTCTCTTCAAAATATCATATTATTAACGAAAACACTCGGTATTTTTTTTTCAGATCGACTTTGAAGAGAGTTCTGCTGCGTGCCGCGAACCACTGGAGAGGCAACAGTACCTGACGCGGGAGCTTCCCCGGCGTCACCGTGGGGCGTGAAAAATTTGAATTTTTTTTTTATGTATCTTCAATAAACAACGAACAAAACAAAAAAAAATTCGAATATCTTTTTTTTTTCCCACAAAAAAAAATTCTTGAAAAATGGCAAAAAAACAGGGGTTCACAGTTGTGTTTTGCCTTAAACGAACCTACTAGCAAATTTGATCCTCGAGTGGAACAAACTATGTTCAGAGCCGAAAATATATTTCTATTGGCTTCGAAATCTGGAAAATTGACGACTAATCATTTCAAGCGATGGTTCCAAGAAGTATATATTCCCAATTCGGGTCAAAAATCGGTAATACTTCTGGATTCCTAGAGCGGTCAATGTCCAACTAGATTTGAAGAAATGGATATGCAAGGGAAAGATATTAAAGTTTTAACCATTCCAGTAGGTAAATATATTGCACCAGTTTCATTAGTTCTCTAGACAATTAGTCCACATGATAATTAGTAATTCCTGCAGGTACGGCTGGAATGATACAGCCCCTTGATGTTCATGGCTTCCGTGTATGGAAAAACTTCGTCAAACACTCTTCTGACGCAGTAATATTATACAATTACGACGTCAATCTGCATTTGAGAGACAATATTGTTAAATTACAATCTCTTACACACAACCAGTTTCCTTCTCCACGGTTTACCAACCTTTTCAAATATGCGTAGTACAAAAGCGGGTACGAAGAAGAAAGACCACCAAACTTCGAAAATCCGGTAGAATTTTGCTTTTCACAAAATGTACCGACATGCGATATATGAGGCGAAGCAGCTATTATCACTTGTGCGTGGTGTAAGAAATCTCTTTGTTTTAAACACTTTTATCATGACTATCATTAATGTAATAAGTATAATCCATAAAAAACATGGAGTTTAAACGTTTCCTGAATGACTAAGCGTGAGAACACTTTTCCGATTGTGTTGTAATCTTCAAAGGCAGTACGTGACGGGGGAGAATTTCTTCGTAAATATACAATTGTAATCCAGTTGCTTCCCGAAGCACGAAGTCAGTCCGTGATTGCGATCCTTGCCTCTGCCCGTATTAGTGGAAAACTGAAGAGTGATTTTTCACGAGTAATTCACGAATTATTGCAATAAACAACATGCCATTTATTGCTGTACTCATCATTATCATCATGAACGTCTAGTAGTCGAAGAATACGACATTTTTTCCTTACGAACTTTATTTTTATTTCGGCCCGTTCACGAGCTATAGAAAGAACGAAGTTTTTAAGGGTGCGTTGACCCCTTAAGAGTGTCGTTCCGCCAAAACGAGAAAATGGGTATCGACTATTTTGACTGATTGTACTTTCTTTGTAACCCATTTTTATTTCTACACATTTTCGTCCATGCCGCACGGTAAGAACTTTGAACGTTTGCCTTTCGAGAGGGGGACCGTTGGGGGGGGGGGGGGCTGGAATGTTACAAATATGCAATTGCGTCATAACACCAACATATATTGACGTGAATTTAGACCGAAATGCCAAAAGGCTAGCTGATTATACGATGCTCTCGGCAAAAAAATCGACGGGCAGTTTCAACCCCTTAATTGTGAGATATCGGAAAAAGAAAAAATCCGTATCCGCACTTTTCCATTTTCTACATGTATGTAAATTTACATCCCAATCGATTAAAAATTCTCGGAGATACGGTTGAAAAAATTGCATTTTTGCAATAAACAATATGAAATTTGTTGCTATCTGCATCGTTCTCGTCTCCAATGTATAGTACACGAAAACATAAACATTGTTGCAATTTGAAGTTTTTTCATATCTCGTACCGTTAAAACGTTATCGACGAAAAACGAAAAACACCCCAATTTTCGAGGGTGCTTTTCAACCCTTAAAAATCAGCTTCCGCCGATATAAAAAAATACGTGTCGCCTATTTTGACCCATTCTACAAGCATGCCAAATTTAATCGAAATCAGAGACATCGACCTCGCAACGTTTCCTTGTGAGTTATGTTACCGGCCAACTTTAAAAATGCCGTTTTGAGGTAAACGCTGCACAGAAGTCATTTTAAAATTCATCGCTTCAAAAAAATGTTTGTATACAGTCACTGATATGTATGATAAACACCCTTCTTTGTAATCTCAATTTATTTTGCAGTTTTTTCTGAAAAAAAAATCCCGAAAAAGCCTATTTTTTCGGCCTCTTCAGTGGCCTAAGGCTTTAAATAAAATCTTGTAAAAAAACGTTTTTTTATTTCACCAACCGTTGCCCAGAAAAAAAATCGGAATTTGGCCACTTTTTTCGGGCTTCTAGGTGAATGTAGCCCCTGAGCGTTGCGATGTGCGATCGCATACAGCTTGCATATTGAGGGCTGGTGAGTCTGCTGAGAGGTTCGTGGAGTATTCACGGAGAGCTTCGTCGGCAAGCGCGCACCGATTACGCGTGACCTGGAACTTCGTTTCTCTTCTCGTTGTCTCTCGCCCCGGTGGCAATATTGCGTCTCGGGAAAAGCGCGGGGGAGGGAGGTAATGCGACACGTATTTACTCTCGGGAGAGATCTCGGCCGCCCTCGCACGGGATCGCACCGAGGCCAACAGAGCGGTCCGGAGTGAACAACAATTGCCGTATCCGAAGCGAGATAAGGGGAAAGTATAAAGAGAAAGATTTGAACAAGTTGGTGAACGTTTTATCGCCGTATACGGGGTGTCCCGCTTATTTTGCGAGATCGAAGTAATTCAAGGACAACGCAGTGAATCGAAGTATCCCGAGACACGTATCGAAAAAATAGGAATTCGTTTCACGTAGAACAAGATGCCGCTAAAAAATATATAATTAAACAATTTTTTTAGATGACCTTGAAACGACCTTGAAAACGTCGGCTGAATAGAAAGTTATTTTGCCATTTTATTCCCCGTTTGAATCTACTCGCTATGTGTCTCGGGATTTTTAGACCTACTTTGCTGTTGTTGAGTTATTTCGATGCTTGAGTTACGTCGATGAGATGAGGTTGGAAAGATGTGTACCAAATTTCATCAGAATCGGTCGTGACGTATTTTTAAAGATTAAGGGGAGATATACACGGAAAAAGGTCATTAATATGAATTTTTTCAAGGAAAACTCTTTGAAATTTCGGATTGGGGTTTCAATTATCTAAAAGTATATACATTCAACAATATGTTTAATTTTCTTTATTAAAAAATATAAAAAATATACAAGGATATTGTATGATCCTTGGAGCGTCGTAAAAAATCTGCGTATACGGTACCCACTGGCGTTTCTTCAAAAATCATCTGAAAAACAAACCAAAAAGATTATTAAATTAGATACTATAATCTAGTAGTTGTCATAGCCGATTTTGAAAATATCGATTTATGACAAAATGGCGGAAGTTTGAACGTAAATAGTGATTTTTGGGCCAAAAATTAGTTATTATTTTGCCTATAAAACAAAAACTAAGTAACGGCAAAAAAATCCTATGACAAGACCATTATCTAGATAATGGTGTATAGAATAACCACAAAAAACCTCAAGGCAATCGGTTCATTGGTTTTCGAGAAATTTTGGGTACCGATTTGAAAAACGTGGTTTTGAGAAAGACGCGTTTGAAAATTTGGGAATGAATAAATCATGAAATTTGTCAACTTACATGGAATCATCGATACCAGGCCCATAGTGTAGGTCTTCTACGGTCGAAGGAATGTTTATAGCTTCTAAATCCTCGACCTCGACTATTTAGGGGTATATCTCTCCTTAAGGCGGTCCTTTAGTTTCTCGGGTCGAAAAAATCGATTTTTTTTTTCATAAATCACATCTACAGCATGCGTAGAAAATGTGTGCCAAAGGATTGCTCGATATTCGAAGTGGTTCACAAGTTACGGCCCTGGAACGGAGCAGGTATACGGAGCAGGTATACTTTCGAACGCGTTTTTCTCGAAACACCATTTTTCGAAACGGTGACCACGATATCTCAGAAACTACTGCACCGATCTTGTTCAAATTATACAGCATCTTTAATATGTTATAAGCCAGCGATTGAACTAGGATTATCATGATTGCTTCGATAGTTTTTTTTGTACGAGCGAAAAACTTAAGAAAAAATGAGTAAAAAATGGAATGTAATTTTCAAAAGTGTATAAAAAAGTCAATTTTTGTAATTTAGAATTCACTCCAGTTCAATCGCTAGTCTTAAATATGAAGATTAAAATGCCGTTTGGTTTTTTTTATTTCAGATAAGCAGAACAGCCGCAATCTTGGTCACCGTCAAGCACCTCTTTTACTTGATGTCTTCCTGTCGGCCACTATAACTTTTATTCTATTATATATTTTGACTTAAAAAAATTTGTAAAGCTTATTTAAATGTTAATAAACATTATGCAAAAACAATGAGATTGATTATTTCGATGCTTTGCCCGTAAAAAAATATTGAAAAAGCCGTAAAAAAACAGCCGAAAAACTAGAGGACCGCCTTAAGGGAAGTTTTTGCCTTGTTGGGCCAAAGAATGATCGATTTTTCACCAATTTTTTATGCGAAAAATGTTAAATATAAAATGTTGGAATTTGGTACGTTTACCAAGCGGTCTTTATTGAACATGACTATATTTTTTAAAGTTTGACAAAACGTGATAGTGGAAGTGGGAGGAGCCACGTATGTCGGTGCGCCGGCGATGATATTCTTCGCTTGCGGATGTGCTCCCACACGCCCTAGATTAGCAATCGTTACGAAATTTGGCAGGCACGCGTACAACAAACGTCTTCATTAGTCGAACTAGAATTATTCCAAAATATTCATTTTATGAACAAAAAACTAAACATTTTTGGTTACAAACTAAACTAAACACAATGTTTTTATTTTTCAATTTTTCTTCTTGATTCTAGTTCGACTTATGACTTAGGACTTCCTATGAAGTCCTAAGTCCTATCCAAAAATGAAATTTTCATTTTTGACGGAATTGCGACCGTTTCAATTTAACATTCGTTTTTCGTTCGCAATTTCCGACGATTTTGGATTGCACACACATTGCATAAAAAGCAATGGTTTAATCAAATGAAAAACTCCTACGTGGCGAACGAGAAAAACTATCGAAGAATTTTGTATCCAAATTTGGACAAAATTGGACAAGCCGTTTTCGAGGTACATCTGGCACCGACTTCGAATACTATGTTTCGAGATAATCGCGTTTGAATGGCTTCCAGTCAACAAATTTATTTCGAAAAAATCTTAAACACACCTTAATGTACATATTTTCCAATAAAAAAAACCCGGATCCAATCGAAACATTAGTTTTTGAGATAAAAATTCCCGAAGTTTACCTATTCTTCTCGTCGTTTACTCAGGTACCTCCCCTTAAGACAAACGACGTTGAAGTTTGCATCGTTGGAGTGCAGTTGCAGTCATTTCCCTTCAGTTGCTCCAATTTTTTTCTGCCAATTTACACTACGCAAATGACTCAAACGTTTTTACGTATTCTCATTAGAGATTTACGACCGCCATTTGCAAAAAAAAAATCCTTTCAATAATGAAATAAATTAAGGAAGAAAAATAGAAAAAAGAAGTTGCGTTCCAACGATGCAAACTCCAACGTCATCAAGATAAATGAGACACCCTGTATATTAAGTTAATCAACGTAAAATGGAACAAATTTTAGTCCCGATTACTTTCACGAGTCCTTTAATTTGGAACGAGGGGTTCAAATTGAAAAAAATAAAAACGTTTTTCAAAGCACGTGAGGAAAAAAAATTACAGTTTTGAAAACGTGAAAATAATTGTTTGCGCGCCGACGAGTCATTGAAACAAATTGCTCCAATGTGGAATAGCTTCGCTTCAATCAAGTCAAGGCTTGGGACGCGGGGAGGAGAAGGCGTGGGAGTGATGAGTTTTTAACGCCATGAAAAAAAAATAATAGCTTCTATGCATTTAATTACTTTTGAAGTGTTCGTCAGGCCATTATTTAGGCGACACGAGAGAGCAGTGCGAAATTTTTCCGAAACGTAACGTTGCACGTTTTTCACGGTCGTTTTATTCCGGATTACAGATGTCAGCCATTTTTCATTAACCATACATGAAGTATTATTAATATTTTTTGTTTTTTTTTTTAACCTTTTTAATAGTTTATAAACGGGTTACAGCTACCTAGGTGGGTGAAAAAATTGGATGTCCCAAAAATATTTTTATTCGATATTATCATCTTTAAGCTATGTACCCTGAAAATGTCATTGAAATATTCCTAAAATTGAATGACCTACAGCTTATAGTACAGTCGTGCTGTCGCTGAAACTCCTTGTAATCGGAGAAAAATAGAAGAAGACTAGTTTTTTGATAGGTGATTTTGTAGGTGCCGCGGGTGCTAAATCCAAGTTTGCCTAAAAATCGGGGTGTACGGTTTTTAGGGGATGAAACGAGATGGGGGTGGATTAATGCCAAACTACAACCCCCACGAGGTCGGCGCCGTGAGACAAAATGTGCAGAAAAATCCGGAAAATTTAGTTTTGTCCACAGCGCCGAAGTCGTGGAAGTTCATTTTGGGGGTGAAAAAGTGGGCGGAAATTTTGACAAATCAGTTTTAATTCAATAACTCTTTAGGAAAAATTTGTACACTTCTTGTTCAAGTGGGAACGATGTAGCCCTTGAAAAGACGCGTCGATCGAGTATTTGATCTTCACTCTCCAATAATATTTCACCCCCAAAAAATGGTTAAAATACAAAAAAAAAGATTTATTGTATAACTAAAAAACAATCGATTTTTCAGGGGTGGTTCAAATGTACGAAATGTAGAGAATAATTTTCTCTATATTTTCGATTCTACGGACCACCCTTGAATTTTGATTTTGCAACCCCTCTCGGGGGTTGAAAATTCAAAATGAAATTCTGGGAAAACTATTGACCGCACGAATTCGCCGCCGTGGAAGAATTGTAGCTTGAACCCTCAGCTACATTTTTGTCCACAGCGCCAAACTCGTATCTATTTATTTTCGGTCAATAGTTGTCCCAGAATTTCATTTTGAATTTTCAACCCCTGAGAGGGGTTCGAAGAAAGCAAAATTCAAGGGTGGTCCATAGGATCGAAAATAAGGAGAAAATTATTCTCTTCATTTCGTACGATTAAACCATTTCCGAAAAATCGATTGTTTTTGAATAATTCAACAAACGATTTTTTTCATACTTCAACAATTCTTATGGGGGTGAATATATTATTGGAGAGGTATGATCAAATACTCGATCGACGCGTATTTTCAAGGGCTACAACATTTCCATTTGAACAAAAATGTATGAACTTTTTCTAAAGAGTTATCTAATCAAAACTGATTTTTCAAAATTTCACCCCAAAAATTCAAATTTCGATTTTTTCAAAAATCCTTCGTTTAATCACGAGCTATACTTATCTACTAACAGAAAAAAATGGTTATTTTACTTCAGATAAAGCTATCATGAGTTATCCTGACCACCACGAGGACACTTTTTTAGGGGTCTCCCGAAACCAGGTCCCACCGGCTGGATGTCTCAAATTTTTTGATGAAATTAAAAAAAAATATTGCCGAAATGTTGCTATTTCGTGTGAGTAAAATAACTTTGAATAAACACTTTGAATAAATAACACTGAAAAAATAATTTATATTTTATATTTGATATTTTTTAAATAGAGAAAATATGCTTTTTTGCTTCGAAAACAAATATTAGTGATTGAACGAAGGTTTTTTATTTGGACCAAATATTTTTTATTTGGTTTTTCTTACGTACGTGGTCGACGGTTATTTAACTAAACCTACTAAATAGGGATGGTTATATAATGTTGGTTATATAATCATATAAAAATAAAAAAGGCCTACTAAATTGAACCATAGGCCTAATTATCCTCCTACTTCTCGTACCAAAGTTTGTTTGTTTTATAATGTATTTTACATTACTTTTAAGGTGTTACGAATTTAAATAAGTAGTCCGCATTTTTATTACTAATGAACTGATCGTTATTTTCAGTGGCTCGATCCCGATGCCTCCAAAACGAGTGTTGTGGTCGGAAAACGACCAGATGTTAGCTGTCCGAGCAGTGCAAAGAGGAACTTTGAGTTGGAGGATTATTAATCTCAATTGGAGAGGATTATTAATCTCAAATGCCAAATATACGACGTATAGTTTGATTATCTGAGTATGTTAAAGCCGTAGGCCTTATTATCCTACCATAGTAAAATAAGGCCCACTATCAAGGTTTTCAAAAATGTTTAATTAAGTTTTTGTTTATGGCACAAGTTACCATTTTTCGTTTATATTTTATAGAAACTGAACTTGAATAATGATTATAATTAAAATACGTCGATTAAATTGGATACTTTTTACGTTATTGAAAATATCCTTCAGCTTGGTCTTGTTACCGGCAGGAACCTTTATGTAAAAAATGACGGAAATACCATATACATCAGTTGCCACTAACCAAAAGGGCATATCCCGCCGAACTTGGCCCGAGCAGTGTCCTAAGCCACGTCTTCCCAGGTAGGGAATCAAAAGGCTGACGATGGAAACAAACTTGTGCGAGCCTTGTTTCACCGAGCCTGAGTGAGACAGACCTGGGCCAGGTTTCATTGCATCGTTTGGAGCAGCCTGGGACCAAGACTGGCTGCTTAGCCTAAACTCAGGGTTATTTCAAGCTTTATTCAGCCAGTGAATTTTAAGGCTAAAAAATCAAGGCTGGATGCAGGCTTGTTTCAGGTTGTGATAAAATAAAATAAATTTTAAATAATATTTTTTCTGTACTTGCATGAAAAAAAAAATTAGCAATAAATTTGTCGGGTGCGAAGGCACGAGAAACGAAAGCGAAGGAGGCAGCTCAGAACATTTAAACATATTCTCTTATCGATATTTATGAGGTACACAAAAAAGTTTTTTTCTCTTCACATACACATTTCGTATATACTCACTCTCTGGGGTTTGCGTACACTCTGTGTATTACGTGTCCCATAAACAATGAATAAAATAAAGTATTGTGTTTAAAATATTTTATATATATTTTATAACAAATAATATAATGAATAATAAATATATATAATAAATAAAATGAATTCTTTACAAATTTATTAAATTCACCCCAATGTAGAATATAGAAAACTAAAAACAGGCCTCATATAGCCTCGAGAAGAGTTTGGGATAAGCTTGCTCATAAATGCTCGTGAATGCTTCATTAAGGCTCGTTTTGAACCCCGTTGTTTCGTCGTTTCAGGCTTAGTACAGGCTTTTCTACTAGCCTTTGGTCAAGCCTGTGTGCAACAGCCTGAAACCGCGTTATCATTCAGGGGTTCAGCTAGGCCTGAAATCAGGCTGGTGCTCAGCCTGAATTAAAAAATGTTAGCCTTGTTTCAGAGCTTGGCGAGCCCTTTTTTCATCGTCAATTCCTACCTGGGTTTGCTTCGGTTATCAGCTGGCATATAAATAGTTTGCCGAGGGATCGAGCAGCAAGAACTGGATGAAATGTAAATCAAGGTGGTTTGGAACGCTGCTGGGAATAATCGTGCCTGATATCGGGTCTGTGTATAGAGCCATGGTTCGTAATAACCGCTGAACGTGTTTGCTCTTCGATTATCGCGATATCATGATATAACCCAAGAAAAATGTAATACCACGGTGTACGTCTCTTTTTACTTTCCCCGACGTGCGCATCAGCTTATCACTCGATCCTCCAGCATTACAATCGAAGTACCCGAAGTACTTCTAATTCCCTCCGAATTCGATACCCATATATGCGTCGGCTTGAGCCAATTGGATCCATCGGATCAGTGGGCGAAAAGACTTTTTCCTAAACTCATCGGAGCCAATCGACTGGAATTCGAGGCAACAATCCGCGTTTTATCCAGAACCGAGTGAGAATACACTCATGAATGAAAATGAGAATGAGAAAATGCGAGAATACACTCACGAATGTTTAACTTCGAGGGAGGATGAAATAAAATTGGATGTAATAAAAGGACGTGGTCGTCGAATAAAATCGACGGTAAGAACTATCTTCAGCTCGGGGTCGGGTTGAAATTCCGAACTTTGAATGATCCTGCACGGTTTAAAATTCCGAATTTTAAGGTTCCGAAATTCGAGATGGGGCTGCGTTGAAATTCGGAACTTTAAATGTTCAGAACGCTCAAAACTCCGAAAGAATAGTATCCCGAAAGATCAAAACTCCCAAAGAATTTTACACGAAAGACCAACACTCCGAAAATCTTAACATCGTCAAAATAATTCGGCTATGGAAGTTTTTAAAGTTTCGAAATTTTCAATATATCGACGAATTTACAGCCAACTGTCTAGACTTCCACTGGCATGATCTTGATACGAGGGCCGGGTTAAAATTCTAAACGTTGAATGCGCCGACGGTTTGAGGGGCTTTAAGGGGATCAGTGTGAACGCTGAAAATTTGGGTGATTTTCGGGATTTTTTTGGAAGAAAAGTACTCAATTAAATGTTTCGGAAATTTAAGATTATATTCGGCTACATTTGACCTATATTACATAATTTTTTCATAGAAAAATATTGAGATCCAAGCAACTAATGCGCTGCCTTCGGAGGCGCCAAAAAAAAAGTTCCTCCACTGCTGACATCATTACGGCCGATTGAGTAGCTGAAACCGAAAAAGGAAAAAATGTTGTTAAACCGGAAGGTATTTCCTGTACAATGACGTAGGACTTTCGAAAAATATCAAAATCTAACAAAATAGCGTAGTTATGAAAAAAAGTTTCTTGCCTATAAAATGATCGTTTTTTTTCAATGCCAAATCGTCAATTTTCATCGAATCAAAAATATTCTACGTCATTGTAGAGCAAATATATTCAAGAGTACTCAGTTCAAATTTCAAGTCAATCGGATAATTGCTCTTTGAGTTACAATATGAGCAAATTTGAAAAATTTCATTTCGGCAAAAACGCGTTTTAAGATTTAACGATCGATTTTTGCAATATAAAATGATATTGATGTAAATTATATAAATAATAATTATATTCTTGAAAGTATAAACTGTCGAAAAAGGCAAAAAAAATCGATTTTTTGAAAGTGACACACTGGTATAGCCCCTCAAAGTCCGAATTTTAATGTTTCGAAATTCAAGATGGGGCCGGGCTGAAATTACGAAATTTGAATGGTCAGAACGCTTAAGGCGGTCCTCTAGTTTCGCGGGTCGAAAAAATCGATTTTTTTTCTTCATAAATCACATCTACAACATGTGTAGAAAATGTGTGCCAAAGGATTTTTCCCTGGAACGGAGCAGGTATACGGAGCGCGCGCCAGGAGCGCGAACTTTCAAACGCGTTTTTCTCGAAACACCATTTTTCGAAACGGTGATCACGATATTTCAGAAACTACTGCACCGATCTTGTTCAAATTTATTCAGCATCTTTAATATGTTATAAGCCAGCGATTGAACTAGGATTATCATGATTGCTTCGATAGTTTTTTTTGTACGAGCGAAAAACTTAAGAAAAAATGAGTAAAAAATAGAATGTAATTTTCAAAAGTGTATAAAAAAGTCAATTTTTGTCATTTAGAATTCACTCTAGTTCAATCGCTAGTCTTAAATACGAAGATTGAAATGCCGTTTGATTTTTTGATTTCAGATAAGCAGAACAGCCGCAATCTCGGTCACCGTCAAGCACCTCTTTTACTTGATGTCTTCCTGTCGGCCACTATAACGTTTATTATATTATATATTTTGACTTCAAAAAATTTGTAAAGCTTATTTAAATGTTAATAAAGATTATGCAAAAACAATGAGATTGATTATTTCGATGCTTTGCCCGTAAAAAATTATTGAAAAAGCCGTAAAAAACAGCCAAGAAACTAGAAGACCGCGTTAAAACTCAGAAAGAATAGTACTCCGAAAGAATTTTACACGAAAGACCAAAACTCCGAAAATCTTAACACCGTCAAAATAATTCGGCTATGGAAGTTTTTAAAGTTTCAAAATTTTCAATAAATCGACGAATTATTTCAACATTCTTTTTTATTAAGAAGTGATATTGCGTGAATTTTGGAATTTGCCTAGACAATGTTATACGTTCTACATCATTTACAGCCAACTGTCTAGACTTCCGCTGGCATGATCTTGACACGAGGGCCCGGTTAAAATTCCAAACTTTGAATGCGCCGACGGTTTAAAATTCCTAATTTTAATGTTCCGAAATTACAAGGTACGTCAAGATTATGCCAAAAACCAGCCTTCTCCTAATTTTTGGGGTTTGTTGAAAGGAAAAGTGTATGCCAATGATCCACAGACCATTCCAGAGCTTAAGGGGCTATATCAATGTGACACTTTCAAAAGATCGATTTTTTTTGCCTTTTTCGACAGTTTATACTTTCAAGAATATCCTGTAAAAATTCCAAGGCCGTATCTCTAATCATTTTATCTTGCAAAAATCGATAGTTGAATCTTTAAACGCGTTTTTCTCGAAATGACATTTTCCAAATTTGCTGACAATGTAACTCAACGAGCAATTATCCGACTGACTCGAAATTTGAACTGAGTACTCTTCAATATATTTACTCATCAATGACGTAGGATATTTTTGATTGGATGAAAATTGACGATTTGGCATTGTAAAAACGACCATTTTATAGTCAAGAACACGGACTTTTTTCATAACCACGCCATTTTGTTAGATTTTAATATTTTTCGAAAATCCTACGTCATTGTACAGAAAATACCCTCCAGTTCAACGACATTTTTCCTTTTTCGGTTTCAGCTACTCAATCGGCCGGAATCCTGTCAGCAGTGGAGGAACTTTTTTTTGGCGCCTCCGAAGGCAGCGCATAAGTCGTTTGAATCTCAATATTTTTCCATGAAAAAATTATGTAACATAGGTCAAATGTAGTCAAATATATTCTTAATTTTCCAGAACATTTGATTGAGTACTTTTCTTGTAAAAAATTCCCGAGTATCGCCCAAATTTTCAGCGTTCACACTGATATAGCCCCGTAAGGAAGCAATTGGACGCATTAATGAAATTAGTCCGCAAATCGTTATTGAAAATTTCGTCAATGGAGTGAACGTTTGCATACACGGACGAGGCGACCGTGTTTTGTCGGATATTGGATTCATCGGATATTGTTTTCCTCACATAGCCTCCATGTTTGTACCTTATATACCAAACCAAGTACCTTATATAGACCAAATAAATAATGCGTTTTATTAATAAATTAAAATATCAGAGGTACGTTTCGAAACACGTCTGAGTTTCCACGTCACCTGGAGATTTCAGTTTGAGATGTCTTTTGACAGGTTCTTATTACTTTTCTTTCGCGTCGATTCACCCTGGCTCGCCGAGCAATTTCGCTTGTCACTGGGGCGATTTTAGGGGATGCTTGTCATCGTAATTACTTTATATGACCTTGACACTTGTGACCCAACGGCCTGGCTTGTTAACTCTCAACATCAGTTATGCATATCGAAACTTGGATTTTCATACCCCGAAGCTTTTGTCCTCTCTTTCTCTCCCTCTGAGTGCTCGACGATCTCATTATTGGCATCGAGATAACTGACGTCAGGACCATTTAATGGGCTTATGCCTCTTATACTTCGATAATTCCTATTCCGCCATGCGATAATTAGTCTCCTCGGAGTAGAAGCGGAGTTTGATATCGAAAGATAATCGCAAGTCGCCGGAGGGGGTGGGGTTGGGGGGGGGGGTGTTCAACGACGCGACAAGGGACTTTACTTTTTGATAGTGAGAAACGGTGATTGAAATTCGATTACTCGAGAGAATCCGGTTATCACGTTGATGGCGCTGTTTTTCGTAGACCTCAAACGGATAGCGAGAAAATCAATTCGCGAAAGTCTCGTAAGCCTCAAGCCCTGAAAACTTCGCTTCCACAGGACTTTCGTGCTTTTAAAGGGTATATTATTTTTAGGGCGGAGGAATTTGGCTGGAGACATCAATTTTCGAGCTCAAAGAGTACGGTCTCATTATGGAGGGATGGTAAAATTGTCAGACCTATGGTGGACGAGTGATTGGTTTTATTCACGGGCAAATCGATACCGATAATGGCTCACTTTCATACCTGTATATTGGGAGATTGCGTGTATTCCATTGGACTCCCGAGTGCCTGGGGACACTTCGGTTAAATAAGTCTCGACAAGTTTCATCGTGGGATTTTGGTATTCGATTCGTGGCGTATTCAGCTCTGTTAAGGGGTTACCCCCACTTGCGATTTTGAAAAAATCGATTTTTTTTATTGCATTTTTTTGAAGCATAAGTATCTGAGAATATGTCCTGAAAATTTCAAGTCGATCCGAACAAAATTGACTGAGATATGAGCGTTGAAAGAGAAGAATCCGCGTTGAAAGAGCGTTGAAAGAGAAACTTCAAACGCGTTTTTCTCAAAATGGCATTTCTGAAGTCGGTGACCAAGATTACTCGAGCACTAATGAACCGATCTTCTTGAAATTTTGCAGGCTTATTTAATACATAAAAATGTAGTCTTTGATCGGTCCATTTTTTTTTTCGAAAAAAAAATGGCCGTTTTATAGCCAAAAAACGGCCGGTTTTTTCGTTAAAATCGAACCATTAACTTTGACTGTCCGCCATTTTGTGGAAAACGAATATTTTTTAAAATCCTTAGATTAAAGACTAGTTTATACTTATATTTGACTAAATCCATCCGCATTTTTTTTTTCAGATGATCCTCTTCGCCGCAATGTTGGTCACCGCAAACCGTGTATAGAAAAACATGATTTCATTGACGGCCATTTGCCAGTAAACGATGTAATATTTTTCAATAAAAAAATTCCTGAAAGTTCTTCAAGATGTGTTCTTTAAGATAGTATATTGATCGATTAAAAAAGTTTTGTAGTTTCGTTTAAAAAAATTCATGAAAAACGCCTTTTTTTGCGCTACAAGTGGGGGTAACGCCTTAAGAGAGCCTGAATTAGAAGTTCCGAAAAATCGTTTTTTTTTCTTTAATTGCTTAAGGGATGGTTCTGCCTTGTTGGGCCAAAAAATGTTCGATTTTTCACCAATTTTTTATGCGAAAAGTATTAAATATAGAATGTTGATATTTGGTATGTTGCCTAAGCGGTCTTGATTGAACGTCAAAATATTTTTTTAAGTTTGACAAAACATGGTGATGGGAGTGGGAGGAGCCACGTATGTCGGTGTGCGGGTGATGACATTCTTCGCTTGCGGAAGTCTCATGTCCCTGACAGGTGATCCGAAGCAAAAAATCAAACATATTTGTACTGGTACAATATTGTGTATAAGTTGACCTAGAATCAAGAAGAAAAATTGAAAAATAAAAAAACCGTGAGCGATCGGAGGAAAGTTGGTTTTTCCCAAAAATTTTCGCAGTTTTTTGCTCACTATTTGTTTAGTTTTCAACTTTTCTTCTTGATTCTAGGTCAACTTATACACAATATTGTACAATGTTAAAATATGTTTGATATTTTTGCTCCAGATCACCTGTCCGGGACTTGGGACTACCGCAAGCGAAGAATGTCATCGCCCGCGCACCTACATACGTGGCTCCTCTCACTCCCACTACCACGTTTTGTGAAACTGTAAAAAATATTTTGATGTTTAATGAAGACCGCTTAGTTAATATACCAAATATCAACATTCTATATTTAATACTTTTCGCATAAAAAATTGGTGAAAAGTCGAACATTTTTTGGGCCAACAAGGCAGAATCTTCCCTTAAGGAATTATTACAGTGTGACAGCCCGAAATATAACCGATTATCGCGATTTTTTTTAGGTGGAATGGAAAAGGTCATCGGTTAAATTTTTTTTCGCAAATTGAAGCACCGATAAAGAATACATGATTTTTTTAAAATTTATTTATTTATCGTTTAACATTGTTTTTAATTGCGGAAAATTGTGTGGATAAAAAATGGTGTGCCATGGTGGCCAGGATTGCGGCCGCAAATTTTATCTGAAACAAAAATTTGAAAATGATTGTTAATCTGTAGGAAAGTCGCTATGTTCCTATGGAGGTTTTTGTTTTTTTAGTGAAATTTTAAAAAATGGCGGCGGTTTGACCAAAAAGTATCAAATGTAGCCTTTTTTCGACAGTTTTGCGTAAAAAAAATAGGAAGATTAAAAAAAACTTTGATAGCAACATCAGGAATGACGTGAAGAGTGTTCTGTTAAAATTTCAAACGGATAGCTTGAAAACTCTTCCTTTGAGAGTCGTCGCCGTTTTGAAAAACACCATTCTGCGAAAAAACATTTAAAGTTCTAAGGCTTAATTTTTTTAAAAAAGGCTGTAGCGACCGAAATAATCCGAATTTCGATCTAAAAATTTGAACGAACGTTCATAACCGTGTATACTATCGGATAATGCAAAAAATCGATTTTTTGAAAATTTTACACTGATAAGATTCCTTAAATCGATAGACAAACTATCCAAGAATATACTTACAAAGTTACAGAGGCCAATTGTAAATATTTTCAAAGATACAAGGCCAAAAGCAGAGAAGCGATTGATATTTGAAATTGATATTTCCTCCTATGGAAAACTATGAAGCGCGTTTTCTCCAGTTTTCGTTTTCACGTTTTTTCCAAATAGGCGTGCGTGATAGCAACGAAATACACGACTTATTGAATCAAACCAAAGTTTGTTTCTTCAGTATGAAAATCTCTTCCAAGTGAATTTAAAATGTCGTTGAAAAAGTATTTTAAAATAATTTTTATAGCACGTTAAAATGTTTTTTTAACACTATTTTTTTTCAAACCTGAGAAAAGTAAAAATTTTACGATTTTTTCTGCTTTTCCTTAAGGAGCTATACCAGTGTGAACGCTGAAAATTTGGCTGATTTTCGGGAATTTTTTTGAAGAAAAGTACTCAATTAAATGTTTCGGAAAATTAAGAATATATTTGGCTATATTTGACCTATATTACATAATTTTTTCACAGAAAAATATTGAGATTCAAGCGACTTTTGCGCTGCCTTCGGAGGCGCCAAAAAAATGTTCCTTCACTGCTGACATGATTCCGGGTGATTGAGTGGCAGAAACCGAAAAAGAAAAAAATGTCGTTAAACTGGAAGGTACAATGACGTAGAATTTCGGAAAAATATCAAAATCTAACAAAATGACGTAGTTATAAAAAAAAGTCTGTTTTCTTGATACAAAATGGTCGTTTTTTTCAATGCCAAATCGTCAATTGTCATCCAATCAAAAATATCCTACGTCATTGTAGAGTAAATATATTCAAGAGTACTCAGTTAAAATTTCAAGTCAATCGGAGACAATGTTAACTTTTTGAGTTACAATGTCAGCAAATTTGAAAAATCTAAATTCGAGAAAAACGCCTTTAAAGATTTAACTATCAATTTGCGCAAGATAAAATGATATTTACCATAAAAACTGCTAATCAGTTATACCCGGCCCATACAATGGACTGTCGAAAAAGGCAAAAAAAACGATTTTTTTAAAGTGTCACACTGGTATAGCCCCTTAATGACAGAGGAAAGCACGGGGTGCATATACACCCCAGTCATGCGTTTGACGGTAAAAAGAATTAGTCATGAGTTGTTGGGTCAAATATCGTTATCGTACACTGAGAAAAAAATCAATCGAATCAAAAAAATATATTGGTTGATCCAAATAAATGTCTGATCGCGAAGTGCCACTGATATATGAGATTGTTACAATACGATAAAATATTGGAAAATGTGATTGATTCAAATAACATGTTATTTTATTTGAAAATCTCTTCTGTTCTCTGAGTATCTACATTATCGTTCAAATAAAATGATATTCCATTGAAATTAGTCTATATACCATACGTAAATGTGTGGATGAAATAATTAAGCAGTTGCTACAACATTTTTTATTTCGTACAAAAATATAATCAATAGAATGAATTATTTATTTACTACATCAAAACGAATATACAATGAGACGTAAGTTTTTCAATTTGTTTTAAATCTTAAATAAAAAGTGAGCATTAGAATGATCATCCACGATAATAGTGGAGAGAATATCAGATTGTCAACTGATCAGAACGGGTACTACACTTTGATCTTAGCCACAGGCCAAGAAGCGATACTCTTTAGAGTTTCTCCAGCGTTTAAGTAGATTTTAGGTTCGCGCTACGCTTACGAGAAACGAGCGCGCGTGCGGTCTCTAGCGGTTACTCCGAGAACTACGGGTTTCTTCACACCTATAACTTCGATGGCACTCAGCCATGATTTGGTTGAATTTTTTTAACCAAATGCGCAAGAAACGAATTTTACTTTCGCATAATTTTTTAACCAATTCAGACATTTGCTTAATATTTTTCAATCAAAATAAAATATTAATATTTTAACGAATAATCTACTTAAAAATCAATATTGGATATGGTGAAAACAATAAAATAACACATTCACTCTATAGAAATTTTATTCGAATCAAATGAGCGAAATTCAATTTTTCTTGTGTACTCGAATGAACAATATTCATGTTATGAATTGAAACCCTTTTTCCGTTCGTTGCAGAAATTGCATTCAAAACTATATAATTTGTTCGTGATCATTTTTTTTAAGTTTCAATAATATATTGTTCTCGCCTGACAATATATCTTTTGAATGAAAAAAAAAACTTTCAATTTTATCATGTCATTGAAATCAATAGCGTTTTGTTTGGACTACTAAATCCGATTATTTACACCAACAATTGTACAATTGAATCAACGAAATTTCATTCAATAACACCAATGATATTGGATCAATGATTTTTTTCTCAGTGTAAGAATTACCGCGTTACCGTTCGCTGTTTGCGAGTTTTTATATAAACAGATCACAAAGCATTGTTCTTCGACAGCAGGGATCAGTTTACCGTCGTATATACCGAAGAAAATAAAAATTGATTCAAGAAAAAAAAGCATCAGTATTATTTAAGACATTTTCTACCGTTCGTTGTACAATTAAACACCGTTATAATAAACATATTTTTCTATCACTACGTATTGCATAATTATTATTTTCGACATTTTTCACCGTTAATTATGCAACTAATGCATATCGTTCATTGGGCATTGCTATATTAAAAATATTCTTCCATCTTTACGCATTTACGGAGATCTCTCTGGTTCTGAATCTCTCATTTTACGTCTCTCTCGCATGCAGCTCACTTCTCGATATTTATTTGTTTCGTCTCTTGTTACATGCAGCCCACTTCTCGAGGTCTTAGCAATAGTGGCGCCATCCCTGTTTGACTACATTTTTGTAGCCACTTTTTCAAGTCTCTCCATAAGAGTTCGGACGCCCCATATAGGGTCGCCTGTCGGAACGAAAATACCAGCATTCAGCCATTAAACGGTTTGCTGATAATCGGCCAATTCGTCGACCAGCATTGGGGTACTGTAGGCGGATGAACGGCTTGCCAGATCTATGCCAGCCATTCGTGAGCCAATACTACCGCACCGATAATATGGCGGGCGGCATTGGGGTATCGTAGGCGAATGAACGGCTTGCCAGATCTATGCCAGCCATTGGTGGGCCAATACCATCGCACCGATAATATGGCGATCAGCATTGGGGTATCGTAGGCGGATGAACGGCTTGCCAGATCTATTCCAGCCATTGATGATTTGTTTTTGGGCGTTTTGCAAATGCAGGTCGTTAAACTGTAACACGTAAAAACAAGGGATAAGGTTCCGAAAAGCATATCCCACTGATGAAGCTGAAATTTTGCACCGACCTTCTTTTCAATATTTTAAGAGAACCTTTAAAAGGATATTGGCGACTAGCAATAGTTTTCGATATATCGTATATTGAAAGTTATCTATTGTACTGCACTTCTACTATATTAAATAAACCCAAACAAACCCATCCCACATGGCAAGTGATATGCACATATGGGCGAGCACTGTTTGCCAGGAAGCAGCGCGGCCGGAGGAGTGGGGGGTATCTATCGGATATATAGATATACTCGTATGGCGTGAAATAATAAACTTTACAATGCGATATATCGAAAACTATTGCTAGTCGTCAAAAATCCGCTAACGGTTTCTCTTAGGATAATGAGAGGAAGTTCGGTGCAAAATTTCAGCACGATCAGAGAAGTATGCTTTTCGGAACTTCACCCAAAACGAGCGAGTTATTTTTACAGCCTAAATGGACCAAAAAAATTGTCGTTAAACTTTGATGTCAGGAATAAAATTATCGGCATAAAAGTAAGGAACGAACAAACAATGGATTCTCTAAGTGTTAGAATAGCTAAGTGGGTAGGGCGCTCGACACTAGACAGGGTCGGATTTAGGGGAGGGCATCCGGGGCTACAGCCCCGGGGCCTCCACAAAAGAGGAGCCCCCACAATAAAGACTTCAGAAAAAAAATCTCTCAAATTCCGACGAGTAAACTAGTAAACACTACTAAACAACTTTTCCTTTGATATTTTTTTTCGCTGTTTTAGAACCGTTGATTTAGAACCTAGTCTTGGTAATGAGTTGGTTCAATTTGTATCTTTGATCGACGTGTACAAAAAGGACTATGGAAAAGACCAACCTCCGGAGCTATTTTACTGCCAAATTCTCGAAGACCAAAACTTCAGAGCTACATTCCCAAACCTCCAAATTGCATTGAGATTGTATTTGGTTTTAATGGTGTCGAATTGCACTGGAGAGCGCTCGTTTTCAAAAATGAAAATTATAAAAAATAGGCTGCTAACCACGATGGGACAAAACCATCTATCAAAGCTATCGCTCCTAAGCATTGAATTAATTTACTTCGGGAGCTGGATTTCAGCGAAATCATCAACGATTTTTCGGCGAAAAAAGCTCGGAAGGTTCCGTTCGTTAACACTAAAATTTGATTTCAGATAATTCACGTTTTCGATTATATTTATATATGTTTGTTAAATGCTAAGGGAATCTACTTGGTTTCACAATAAATTATTTATTGAAAAACTCAAGTGAAAAAAATTGTTCATTTTATTTGGAAAATAATTTGGAGGGGGGGGGGGGGGTTCCACTCCTTTGTTGCCCCAAGGCCTCCAGGCCTCTAAATCCGGCCCTGACACTAGAACGAAAGGCGCAGGTTCGATCCCGATGAAAGGTAAAAACTTGAACAATGCGGAAAACGTTTTTAATGCAATTATTCTATTTACATGGACATAAGTAAACCATAAGAAAACAAAAAAGATACTACTAGAATTTTTATATTCATAAATTGTCAATTTTTTGGTTTTCATTTCCGGCAGAAGATCCGGCAGCCGTTGCTGGGCCAATATAGGCGTATGATAATTGGCCAAGTCTTAGCAGCCATTCATGGTTTACCATTACCAACCATGTATGGTGCGGATCTGGCCCGTTTATATAGCCATTACCGCGCCATCGTTTGTTCTCTGGCAACCAGTCGTGGGCCATTACTGTGCCGATTGTAAAACCCTATTTGGGTCCTCCCACTCTAGCCTCCGTGGGTCCGGATATCGACTACTTGCGCTTGAGAATGAAGACGGCAGATGGCGTTAGTGGTCAGTCGGGTCAGGCAGCCATGCCATGTTCGCCATTTCGGACCATCGATCATTCGACGTTTGTAGTCTCGATATATGGCGTTTTGCTATGGACAATATTACTAATATTGGATACTCACTTTTTTTCCATTTCGGAGATATGAATGTTGCAGATTGTTCGAATCTGTATTTGTATGACTCGAACTGCAGACTAGTTGAATATATGTTCTCGAATAAATGAACTCTCGAATAAATAATCCTTAGGTGTAATAATTATTCGATTTCGTCATCGGTCAAAGGATAAAATTTCGAATAATTTAACCGTCGTTATTTTGAGAACTCATAATTCTGTCGTTTCGAAATCTTTGTCGTTCTATATCGACATTTTGACCCCCACCCGTGTTTTATTTTTGCAAACGATGCAATTAAACTTGCGGATGCTTCGAATTAGAATTTCCATCAGTCCCCATCTCGATCCTTCAAAAATGATCTGCGCAACGCTCGATCCTCCTCAACGTCTTCCATTTCGATCTTCCACTCGCCGTCTTCTCTCATTCGACTCTAACGTCGCGTAGTTTAATTCCCCTGGAATCCTCGATTCCCACCGACGATTCTATTCACGCCGTTACTCCTGACGCACGATCCAGTGCCTCGTCCCATACCTCAAGAAAACACGCGCCGTTTAATGCCCGACTGGCAAAAGACAAGCACCCGGCGATCACTTCGCAAAAAAGATTTGCCGGGTTGGGTATTACCGGGACTTTTGGGGCTTGAAAGTCTTCTTCGCTCTTGACGCTCCCTCATGTACACGAACCGCCAGTGTCCCCAACCAACGACGACGTTGCTTCAACCTTCTTAGGTGCTCAAAGAAAAAGTCTTCACTGATAACGTCTCCACCGAGCATCCTATTCATTCGCAACTTTTATTTTTTTTTTATTATTGTTCCTACCCCTTTTCTCGCTCTATACATTTTCCTCCGTACTTTTCCTCCTGTACACAATACAGTCGACGAAGAAAAAATGATAAAGCCTGGTCATATCCTTTTCTTATTCCGCTGTAATTTATTATACTTTGAGAAAAGATAAAAGAGCGGCAGAGAGAGAGAGAGAGTGAGGAGCAAAGATGTAGTATGAGATAGTGACAAGGACAGAGGCGAAAAATATAATCCTCAAGATTATATCCTTAAATCTTCCCCGTGAGAATCGCGAGCACAGATATATACATATATATTCAGAATTGGTATAAAGAACGAGCGTCTCGTCGTTCGCGGTTGGCTCCTACCGTGCACCGTGGTCGAGAAGAATGAGCTCTAAAGACTAAAAACGCGGTTATCCATGTGGCAACGAAAGGCGAAGGAATGAAACGAGGGCGAGCCAAAGAAGAAGAAGAGGAAGGAAAAAAGACGAAAATCATAAAGGCGCGTGTAGGTGAACGAGAAAAATCGGTCAAAGACTTTAAATTTCGATCGCGGACGGGAGAAAAAGGCTTGGCGGATGCGCGTATGAGTGTGGAGTAGCGAGGATGGATCTAGCGTAGTACCATGACGCCGTCGCTTGGTGGCGCCCGCGCGCGACGAAGGCGACATCGCCGGCGTGGAGGCACACCCCCACGTACTCACATACACAATCGCACATACCTTTATCCACCTAATGCGAGGGTAGAAAGAGAGATCGCGGATCTTGCGGACGCGGAGAATCGAGGCAAAGGGTTTGCAAGGAGAGAATGAGAGAGAGAGAGAGAGAGAGAGAGAGAGAGAGAGAGGGAGAGAGAGAAAGAGGAGAGGTGTGAGTACGAGACTCGCGAAGGTTTGTAAGGAAAAAGAAAGCTCGACGAGAGAAATGTGCGCGAGTAAGAGAACAAAGAGCCAGATCTGGAGCAGGCAGGCGTCTATTCTCACCGCTCTCGCGTTCCACGAGTCACTACGGTATAGTACTATGTCCCTCAAACTGTCGAGTTCAACTCCCTTTTGCTCCTCTCTCTCTCTCTCTCTCTCTCTCTCTCTCTCTCTCTCTCTCTCTCTCTCTATTGCACTCTCTTCCTCTCTTTGCCTCTGTCTCACTCTATCTCTCTAGGTCTAGTGCATGGGAGTCTTGTACAAACGGCGACGACAGGTCTGGCCCATAGAGCCGGGAACTTTTCGTGTTAAGGTGGTCCAGTTAAATAGACCGCATGTGGCTGCTTATATAGATATTACAATGTATGAATGTATGTCATACATTGTCATGTATATGACCTTGCTTCTCATATATATATATATATATACCTGCGGGTAATAAGGCCTAGCTAAGGAATATTTGAAATAAAATGAAAAATATCCAATTCAATCGACTTATTTTAATTATAATCATTATTCACGTTCAGTTTCTATAAAATATAAACGAAAAATGGTAACTTGTACCATAAACAAAACCAAAATTAAACATTTTTACAAACCTTGACGGTAGGCCTTATTTAACTATCGTAGGATAACAAGGCCTACGGATTTAACACACTTAAATAATCAAACTATACGTAATGCATTTGGTATTTGAGATCAATAATCCTCTGCAGTTTTGTATGAACTCAACGTTCCTCTTTGCACTTCTCGGAGAGCTGAGACCAGGTTGTTTTCTGACCACAACACTCGTTTTG
The DNA here is from genome assembly GCA_963210295.1 of Ophion ellenae. Taxonomy (NCBI): domain Eukaryota; kingdom Metazoa; phylum Arthropoda; class Insecta; order Hymenoptera; family Ichneumonidae; genus Ophion; species Ophion ellenae. Next base: position 8,672,859 of record OY723387.1, on the reverse strand, counting down.
GAGGCATCGGGATCGAGGCACTAAAAATAACGATCAATTAATTAGTAAAAAATATACGTGCTACTTATTTACATTCGCAACACCTTAACAGTAATGTAAAATACATTATAAAATAAACAAACTTTGGTAGGAGAAGTAGGAGGATAATAAGACCTATGGTTAAATATAGTAGGCCTTAATAACCGTCGAGCACGTATGTAAGAAAAACAATATAAAAAGTGTTTCGACCACGATACGTTGTTCAAATATTTATGATCATCGAAGCTTGAATTAATAAAGAAAAAGCCTGTGATTTCAGATAGATAAGTGTAATAATACAAAAAATATTACTTAATATTACAAAAAATACTTACGATCTCGGGGAAGCCACCTGGATGGGGTTTTCATAGTTTCCTTGTGCCCTCTTGAAAATGCGATACAGCAGTGCATTAGCCAAGAATGGCTTCGCTCAACCCACTGGGGTGCCTCTCAGAAATGGAAAATAGCAAAGCCACGAGTGTGGGGTCGAAGTTAAAGGGATGGAATTGTAAGTGGCTCTGCATAGGGACACGAAGGGTCATAGGAAGTAAATATGGATGATCAAGTATCAGCCGGTTTGATTCCAATTTATAGTGCTTCCGAAAAGTCGAAGTAATCGAAAGCAAAGTATCAAGAGGTACAAATCCGCGTTGAAAATTGCACGGGTATAGTACTGCGTGAAACAACGATTTCATCCGAAATTTCTACGGAACATCATTTATTGCACCCAGCTGGAAGAGCTCTCACGATTGATTGCCGATTTTTAACGTGCAGGAAGATTGGTCTGGTACGAGTGGATGCCACCCTTCCCCTTCGACATTCACCACCCTGGGCATAAATATCACGGTTGTACGCTATGCGGGTACACATATGCGCATAATCGATAACGAGCTATGCGACATCGAGTGTACGAACATGAAAAGCCGATTTTCGAATTATAAATCCCGTACCGGCGCGGAGTGATCCTCTCCAATTAGTAGCTCGGGGACGACACAGGGATAGAGATAAATAAATTGAAAAATTGCAGCGAAAATGGCGCGTGGAAACTTGAAACGAGTACGTGGCTCGTGCCGCATATTTATTCAAGAGTAAACGGATAAAAATAAATCTATGGAAATATTCAGCGTTAATCAAACGAAGCTTTGTTATTCTTTATTGTATATGATGAGTGGTTTTCGGGTGTGGAAAGCTCTGGTCGTTTCTTTTTCGAAAATGGAAACATAGGGGCGTAAGTATACGAAAAAATCGACGTGGAAAAATGCAAATTGGAGGAAAAACGAATGGGATGATAAAAATCGAGGTTTGAATGATATATTCTTGAAATTGAAGGAGGAAAAAATAACATTTTATTGAGACGACGTCAATATTGCTGTTTATTATCTCCGTTCTCTGAATAAATCTCTTCGTGTCCGAAAAGTGACAGCTCACGTTAGGATCTTTATATACAATCACTTCACTGGAGACGATCGCAACATTTTTTTGGTCTACTCGATTATTTATTCGGAATTTGGAAGAAAGGTATGTTATTAAGGCCTTAGGCCCCTCTAGAGGCCAAAAAGTACGCTTTTTGGGCATTTTTTTTTCAGAAAAACTACAAAATAAATCAAGATTACAAAAAAGGGTGTTCATCATACATATCAGTGACTGTATACAATAATTTTTTTGAAGCGATTAATTTCAAAATGACGTCTGTGCAGCGTTTTTGCCATGACGTCTCCGTTTTTCCAGGATCCACGGCCGGACAAACAGCTCCGGTTATTTTTTAATTATAATAAGCCAATGAATTTTTTTTCGATTATATATAATAACTGCTTTAGAAGTACGTAGGATTTTTTTAATAGATCCATTTTTTGCCAAATGGCGCACTTCTAAAGTGGAAAGTGAAAAATTTGCCTAAAAAATCGTCAGATAATTGTTAATAACAAATGAACTATGCAATGTGAAAAAATCCTTCGTACTTCCATAGACAATGTATTTTTCAAGATATATTCAACATTTCAAGTGAATCGGTTGAAAATTGTCCGAGTTATGTTTCCGGCCAACTTAAAAAATGCAGTTGTGAGATAAACGCGTTTGAAGCTTTGAGGAGTGCGCTGCGGACCAGGCGGCCTTGTACTAAAATTCGAAAACCGAGTACTTGGAGATTTTTCCCGACCATAATCTTTTGGGACGACATTTTTGAGGTCCTGGGAGACCATTAAAAAAAATCGATTTTAGAAAATTCTAGAGTGGCCCAACCCCTTGGGCATGCGTTGAACTTATTTCGTGTACGTTTTTATTTTTTTTTAATCACGTTATTGAGATATAGTAGAGCCTTTGTATACTAATGGGTCCATCGGCCGATAACTCGACAATGGTTGGTATGAAAAATAAAAAAGTTTTATCATCTATCTAAATGCAGTTATCGTTACACGTAGCCGTCTAAGAAAAAAAAATCACACAATGGTGGGTGTTCAAAAAAAGTGTAATTTTTGCGAAATTTTCAGTTACATTCCGGGACTTGAAAAATACTGGAAGAGGAACCTACGTACAAAGATAGCTGCTGCAATTACGGAATTTTTGGTCTTGTAAAATGGAAAATCTGCTCTCACTAAATCGTCTGTGACCTGGTCAGTTTAAATTTTTTTAACTTGAAATTTTTTCACACATTCTTGAATATGTATACTTTGAGAAAATGCAAAAAATCGATTCTTTTACCGGTCACAGTGGTGTGCCCCTTTAAGGCGTCTGGAGAAGATTGAAATTGAAAAATTTGATTTTTGTATTGCATAGATTTAAAGCTTAGGATCCTGCCTTAAATTTGCAGCGGGGACTTTACAAAAATTCCAACAATTGAATAACTATAACGATTTTTGTAAACGGTCAGATCGCTTACCGCGGTATGACGAATTTCGCTGCGATTTATCTTCTTCTTTTGCATTCTTCTCAAAACTATGGTGCATGAAAATCGTATCTCAAAATGTCTTCGTTCGATTCACTTCAAATTCGGACAGAGCATGGTTAATAAAATGTTCTATCGTATAACTGGATGACTTTTTGATAGGTTTATCCATTTTTTTTACAACAATTGACTAAAGTTATTTTTTTGGTTGAAAATCGTTTTTTTTCAACCATTTTTTCCTAATTTGCCTAATTCGCAAATTGTCCAAGTTCGAAATGACTCAATATTTGCCTTGGGTGTCCCGCGGAGTCCCGATAAACTGTATACTCGACAACTTTTAAGTGGTCAAATAGACTTTTTCGCGATCTTGTAGCCAAATAGCCTGGGTACGGTTGGCCACTCATCGTGATGGAAATTTCTCGGCGCAAGCTACGAAATGCACACCAGCCGAAAGGCGTTTATACACATCTAAACTCTCAAAGCATTCTGAATGATTCAAATTAACCGCATATTGGATCCTGACTTTCCGCCAACTTCTCTGTACGTGTTAGGTGTACCTACTATGGTGAACAAACTTTCGTCGGCGAGTCTTTCGTTCCCTTTCCACTCCACAATTTGCCGCGAGGACTTTCATCGTTTCAGTAGCTGAGTGAACCGTTTTCATTTTGTCCGCCAGCCGTTGCATTCGTGCCAGGTCAACTCAATTAATTTATTGCAGATTTATGTATCCTGACTTCTGATCTTCTCTATCCTTACTTCCCCACTTCCGGATTCCTATTTCTACTCCCTCACTTACCTGTCCCTATCGCTAGTTTGCCACTTCCTGAAACATTCCCCAACCCTATCATTATTCAATAGCCAAACGTTGTCCGTTTGTGCACAAGTTGGACGGCATCCTTGGCATTCCTTTACGCTCGAATGCCTGGGACGGTCATCAATGAAATCCTACACGTATGGAACACCTACTGCATCAGGACATTCCTTTGCTACAAATACACCCTCCAATTCGGTTGATGTTGGAAAAAGCGTGACAACCCGACTTGGCTTTTTCAATTGCGCGTGTGTCTTCCAAGAAATGGATACCACCATCTACAAGAATTCATCTGGGTATGCCTGGATCGGTAATGTTTGAAATCCTGCACGTATGGAACACCTACTGCATCCGGACATTCCTCTGCTACAAATACACCCTCCAAATCGGTTGATATTGGAAAAAGTGTGACAACCTGACTTGGGTTTTTAATTGTGCGTGGGTCTTCCAAAAAATGGATACCACCATCTACAAGCATTCATCTAGATATGCCTGGATCGGTAATGTTTGAAATCCTGCACGTATGGAACACCTACTGCATCCGGACATTCCTCTGCTACAAATACATCCTCCAATTCGGTTGATATTGGAAAAAGTGTGACAACCTGACTTGGCTTTTTTAATTGCCCGTGGGTCTTCCAAAAAATGTATACCACCATCTACAAGCATTCATCTAGATATGCCTGGATCGGTAATGTTTGAAATCCTGCACGTATGGAACACCTACTGCATCCGGACATTCCTCTGCTACAAATACACCCTCCAATTCGGTTGATGTTGGAAAAAGTGTGACAACCTGACTTGGCTTTTTTAATTGCCCGTGGGTCTTCCAAAAAATGGATACCACCATCTACAAGCATTCATCTAGATATGCCTGGATCGGTAATCTATGAAATCTTGTACGTATGGAACACCAACTGGATCAGGACATTCCCCTGCTACAAATACACCCTCCAGTTGGGTTGATGTTGGAAAAGATGTGACAACCTAACTAGACTTTCTTCAACTTCATATGGGCCTTTAAAAAATGGACATCACCATCTACGAGCATTCATCTGGGCATGCTTGGATCGGCCATCTATGGAATCCAGCACTTATGGAACACCAACTGGATCAGGACATTCCTCTGCTACAAATACACCCTCCAGTTGGGTTGATATTGGAAAAGATGTGACAACCTGACTAGACTTTCTTCAACTTCATGTGGGCCTTTAAAAAATGGACATCACCATCTACGAGCATTCATCTGGGCATGCTTGGATCGGCCATCTATGGAATCCAGCACTTATGGAACACCAACTGGATCAGGACATTCCTCTGCTACAAATACACCCACCAGTTGGGTTGATGTTGGAAAAGATGTGACAACCTGACTAGGCTTTTTTCAACTTTATGTGGGTCTTAAAAAAATGGGCATCACCATCTACGAGCAATTATCTGGGCATGCCTGGATCGGTCATCTATGAAACCCTGCACGCATGGAACACCTACTGGATCAGGACCCTCCTCTGCTACAAATTCACCCACCAGTTGGGTCCATGTTGGAAAATATGTGACAACCTGACCAGGCTCTTTTTTAATTTCGCGTGGACCTTCAAAAAATGGGCACCACCATCCACGAGCATTAATCTGCATGTATGTACAGCAATTTCCGTACGGATCCAAGTATAGACCTTTGTGCCAACGGCAGGCTCATTATAGTGGTCCGCTACGATGATGATATTTCCTAGGCAAGTTTACCTTCGTTGTACCGCTCTCGGTCCAGCTGGAGAGATACGGAAGGTTGGGACACCAATGGAACCGGAGAAATCCCATATAACTTTATGACAGATGAGCTTCCGACTCTCCGCCAATGCCGAGTTGTATCATTAGCCTCCATTTCTCCTGCTCTCCTTCTCTTTCTCCTATTCACTAATCCCTATATGTACATATATGCGTGAAGGTCAGTCCCGTTTCTCCTAATTCTGTATGCCATATATCAGAGGTACGGAGCCGCGTTCAATAATTAGCGCGATATTTGCGGAACGATTTAACAGCAGGACCTGTATTTGGGGTCCTAGGAAGCGAAAGGTCATAATCCAACTCATTTGGCATGCAGGGCCATGTTAGTTCCGCCCTATTATTCTTTACCAGTTCATCCACTCGCTCACATCTATGTATGTGCCTGTAGAATTATTTATGGATGGATGTTAAATACATGCATACATGTACATATGTAAATTGTTTCTCGACGGATCTGGCGAGGTGTCTCGCTCGAATATAGCGTCCTCCCGTGGGGTTGTATCTCGTTGTATCCGTGGAACATTGGCGGCGGTACATCTGGCTGTTTTAAGGACGGTCTTTCAATTTTGACTGAGCGAATCGTATTGGGGATAAGGGGGTCCTCGAAATGAACTTCATCTGAAGATTGAGGTTGGGGACGATAGGCTGTGATTTTGAAGACATTGGGGTATACATAACGTTGAGCATGGTGATGAAAGGCTGCTGTGAAGATGATCCCCGAAGTCGGATATCTTCAAAATCACATTTTCCTATTTATACAGGGTGTCTCATATAAAGTGTCACGAGTTTGTATCTTAGAGGGAATGGATTATAATGAAAAATGTTTCGAATAAAAGTTGCCTCGTTTCGAGAGAGGAAAAAGTTGGGATTGTCAATTTGACCGTGGATATAACCGCTAAGGTCACGTGAAGGTCAACTTTGAAATTTTTCGTATCTTCATATGATGTGAAGTGCTGGTCAGACAGACCGTGCGTCATCGATCGAAATAAATGATAGTCAGAGGGAGCAATGTCTGGTGAATACGGTGGGTGGGGTAAAACTTCCCAGTTGAGTGTTATGAGTGATCCTTTCGCTTATGCCTGGCAAGCAGCATTTCACATGTGCAAATTTGGCGTTCAACGTTTCTCGGCTTCAGTTCATATGGAACCCAATTTCCTTGCTTTTTAATCATTCCCAACGATTCTAAACGATGTGAAATTGCTCGTTGGGTCACTCCTAATGTAAGTGCAAGTTCTTCTTGCGTTTGGCACGAATCTCCCTCCAATAATGCTTCCAATTCCGCGTCTTCGTACACTTTCGGCCTTCCGCTACGTTCTTTGTCTTCGACGTCACACTCACCGTTCTTAAACTTTTGAAACCACTCGCGACAACTTCTCTCACTTAACGCAGCCTCACTATATGCTTTTACAAGCAATCGATGCGCCTCAGCTGCAGATTTCTTCAAATTAAAGAACTAAATCAAAAGTTCCCGCAAATGACGATTATTCGGCTCAAAACTCGACATTTTCGTACGAACAAAATTATGTGATGCTGATACAAAATCGCTGATATTTCAAGGTTATGGTCTTGCCAGATGGCCAACCTTACGATATGACGTTTCACATCTGATTATTTGAACCATAACCTCCTGGTGGGGCCATCTTTTGTCAAACGGCGAAGACTTATTTGTACTCCCAATACTTATCTATAGTGTTTTGAAAAGCTCTCGAGCTGGGCTACGAGAATATAGAATAAAAATAAGAGTCCTGATTTAAAATTTCGAAGTTGACATTCAGATGATTTTACCCTTAAGGGGTTAAAGCCACTTGCGGTTTTGAAAAAATCGATATTTTTTTATTGCATTTTTTTGAAGTATAAGTATCTGAGAATATGTCCTGAAAAATTCAAGTCGACCCGAACAAAATTGACTGAGATATGAGCGTTGAAAGAGAAGAATCCGCGTTGAAAGAGAAACTTTAAACGCGTTTTTCTCAAAATGGCATTTCTGAAGTCGGTGACCAAGATTACTCGAACCCTAATGAACCCATGTTCTTGAAATTTTGCAGGCTTATTTAATACATAAAAATGTAGTCTTTAATCGTTCGATTTTTTTTTTCGAAAAAAATTGCCGTTTTATAGCCAAAAAACGGCCGTTTTTTTTCGTTAAAATCGAACCATTAACTTTGACTGTCCGCCATTTTGTGAAAAATGAATATTTTTTAAAATCCTTCGATTAAAGACTAGTTTATACTTATATTTGACTAAATCCATCCGCATTTTTTTCTTCAGATGATCCACTTCGCCGCAATGTTGGTCACCGCAAACCGCGTATATAAAAACATTATTTCATTGACGGCCATTTGCCACTAAACAATGTAATATTTTTCAATAAAAAAATCACTGAAAGTTCTTCAAGATGTGTTCTTTAAGATGGTATATTGATCGATTAAAAAAGTTTTGTAGTTTTCTTTTAAAAAATTCATGAACAAGGCCTTTTTTTGCGCTACAAGTGGGGGTAACGCCTTAATACCCAAGGCGAAATTGACATTCCCATTTGATATATTTTTCCCCATATTTTATTTTATACATTTTTCACTATAAACCGTACTTTCAGGGAAATAAGCTTGTAACACTTTAGTCAAGACACCCTGTAGATTTATGGGAGAGATGATTTTCATGCAGAGATATTATACATACTCGGCCCGATTTTGTCGTTTCGGGGTCTATGTACCTACTTCAGCTATGATGCTGTACACGCAGGATCCTAATGGCCAGATCGTTACGGAGCCTGCACACCAAGAGCAAGCGTTACGGAAGCGACCCAATGTCCAGGCTATATTCCGACTTACGAATGGAATTAATCGACGGATTATCCGCCGCCCTCCGTCTCTCAACGTCTCCTCGCTCGACTCAACGTCAACCCCTCGCGTCGCACCGTTCAAACTTCCAACATCAGACCGAATTGGTCTCGTCGCGAGCAGTATGCCCCTCTCATCTCCGCGTCACACTCCCCAATACGATTCATGCGAAAGCTACCGTGAAATGATTTTACGCGTATATGGATTGATACCGAATCGGCGATGTCTTGTATGCCTCAAGTGTTGGCTCAGTCCAGGCCTTTAATGAGATAGGACAGAGCTAAGGATGCCGATTTTCAAGGACTACATTTACCTAGAGGCCCACAAAAATGGCCAAATGTCGAATTTTTTCTGGGAAACGATTGGTAAAAAACGCATTATTTTTAACACGAAGGTACATATATTGAGGGCAAAAAATCATCACCAGAAAATACAGAAATACAACAAAAACATGGCAGCCGGGAGATGATGAAATTTTTTTTCGCGACGTTTGGCAGTGGACATTCTCCAGTTTAAACGGTCCATCTGAAATTTAAAAACGAAACGGGTTTTTCAAGTTAACAATAAATACGAGTCGTTGACGATCGTTGATTTGGAAATTTTTTTTTTTTTGGCAACTTGGCGATGTGTTGAAACCCGAGCATACGAAATTTGGGAATAAAGTCGTCATTTTTACGTAACTATTAAAAAATAAAGATCGATTTCGTAAAAGTGAGATCGTTAATGACCTTTAAATGTTTCTCATCGTAACTCCTGCAAATTTGGAAATAATTCATCGAGTGGTTCTCGAGATATCATGTCCACCGACTTGGAAAACAGCGTTTTGAGAAAAACGCGTTTGAAGCTGGGATATATATGGGAATATGACAGCTTTTTTGGAAATTTTTCTTTATGAATCATTAAAACACACTATCTTTAAATTTTTATCACGCATTTATGAATATTTTTACAGTCCCTCAGGATTTCAGCGAACAAAAATAATGAGTTGAATCGACTTTACACTGTTCGGAAGACACTCATGTGTAAAAAAAGATGAAATTTTCAAGGCATATAATTAAAAGATGATAGTGTCGAATAAAACTATGTTTGAAAAATGCATTTTTTCGACTCATCTAGGTACATGTAGCCCGTTAAGCGAATTATATTTTTATACGATTCACTTATTATGTATGTCTATATATTTTGTTTAGAAAATTCATCGTGTGGAATGCGATGGGATCCATCAAGAATCGTATCGGATTTTGAACGAATATATGGAAAATAGTTTAGTATTCAAATTGGATTCGTACATTGGATTCCAATGGTGAATTTCGATTAGAATCCAATGTACGAGCGTGACGTTTCAGTATAGGGATCCAATGCGATGACGTCCCATTGGATCCCTATCAGAAATAAGGGACAGGTATCTGGGAATCCAATTGGATCCCTACGACAGTTTCTCCACGGAACGCCACGATTGATATGGGAAAAAGTTTATTTTTAAAAGGTGGTAAGTTTGGATCTGGTGCAATGAATGTCAAGACTGGGCTCAAGCGGAACGTGCAAATATAAATTCATCAGGTTCATACGGCAACTGCGACATTGGTGTTGCCAAAAAACGATTTGGTCATTGAATTGCCATTGCCAGAGCTGGCCTTTAGGGTACTTTAGACCCTTAGGGCTGCTCTTTTAGGGTACTCACATTGAATTTCATTTGTTGGATCTCCCAACATACACAACAAAAACTTTCAGGTGGTTTTTTCGGGTTCGCTATATTTTGTTGTGGTTAGTATTAAAGTACGTTAAGAGGTCTGCATAAGCATGAAGTTTCGAAAATACGACTTTTTTATGGGGCATTTTCATAGCCTAGGGTCTTAACTTTAATTTGCAATTAAGATTTTATAAAAAAATAAACAAATTCACGAGTTATGATGATTTTCTCGAAACTATGTTTTATAAAACAGTGCAAGTCGTGTGTCTAAATCTACCCACTCGTCCGGTTCGCTTCAAGTTTGACGGAGCATAGTTTTTAACATTTTCTAGTATGACCGGATGATTTTTTTATATGTTTATCCATTTGTTAATAATAAATTATTAAAGTTGTGATTTTGGCCGAAAATCGAACTTTTTCTACAGCTTGGCATTTTCGTAATTTACAGAATTTCGAAAAAACTATCCGGTCATAGGGAAAGCCTTATCATTGTACTAAAAATACATTTTTTATTTTTCATTCCACATTCCTCCAGTTGCAAGAACGACCTCCACCGATTAAGGGGTTACCTCCACTTGCGATTTTGAAAAAATTGACTTTTTTTTATTGCATTTTTTTGAAGTATAAGTATCTGAGAATATATCCTGAAAATTTCAAGTCGATCCGAACAAAATTGACTGAGATATGAGCGTTGAAAGAGAAGAATCCGTTGTGTAAACGACCGGCTAGTCTGCCGTCTGGCGCGCTCGACCCTCCCTCCGACCTTCAATGCATTGTTCGATGAAAAGGGTCGTATACCTGGCATTCACAACGTTCATATAATAGACTGGAATTTATAAAAACGGGCCCGGAATAGATGACTCTATGTAAGTTTACAAAAAAAAAATATTTTCTTCGTGTAAACTGAAATTGAAACTTTAAACGCGTTTTTCTCAAAATGGCATTTCTGAAGTCGGTGACCAAGATTACTCGAACACTAATGAACCGATCTTCTTGAAATTTCGCAGGCTTATTTAATACATAAAAATGTAGTCTTTAATCGTTCGATTTTTTTTCGAAAGAAATGGCCGTTTTATAGCCAAAAAACGGCCGTTTTTTTTTCGTTAAAATCGAACCATTAACTTTGACTGTCCGCCATTTTGTGAAAAATGAATATTTTTTAAAATCCTTTGATTAAAGACTAGTTTATACTTATATTTGACTAAATCCATCAGCATTTTTTTTTTCAGATGATCCACTTCGCCGCAATGTTGGTCACCGCAAACCGTGTATATAAAAACATTATTTCATTGACGGCCATTTGCCACTAAACAATGTAATATTTTTCAATAAAAAAATTACTGAAAGTTCTTCAAGATGTGTTCTTTAAGATGGTATATTGATCGATTAAAAAAGATTTGTAGTTTTCTTTAAAAAAAATCATGAAAAAGGCCTTTTTTGCGCTACAAGTGGGGGTAACGCCTTAACCATGCAACAATCGCGGAACTCTGTTGAAATAATAATAACTTCATTGTTTATTAATTTTTTTCAATGACAATTCCTACTTTTTTTACGTATACATTTTCAACCTCATCCACAATCTCAGACCCTATTTTCCCACATTCTCGATGTTTTCTTCGTTTAGTGCCAACGTTTCACAGTTCAGTTGAAAACGTGCTTGCCTTGACGACTACGAGCCTCTTTCCGGTTGATAAAACTGTAATTGCTCGTTTGTATCGTCACCGCGACCACGAAAGCATGTCGGCGGCAGAGCTCATGGAAGCCTCACCCCTTCCGCCCCTTGCAAGTCGAGATTCACTCAAAAATCCTCCCCCACAATTACGAATCGAGGCCAACTATTTTCGTCACGAACCCGAAATCACTGTCTCAAAAAGCAAATTACCAGAAAATTTCCATCTTCTTTTTCTAAGGGTGGAGATACATTTAGGCCAGGGAGAAATAGCTGATTTTCATGGTTTTTTTTTCAGAGAAAATATTTATTCGCTTTTTACGAGACTTGGGATATGTTTCATCAATCTTTCAAAATGGCGGAGATATGGAAGGACCTTCTAAACGGGTTGCGGGGATGTTGTTGGATGGCGTGACACGTAGCTTTGGCGAGATTAATCCGAAAAAAAAACAACGACGATTTTTCTTCCATTAATATTCATACGCGGAATATGAACCAAGAAAAAGTGAGAAATGTTGAAAATCGATTAAATCGTACGCTTTAAAACGAAAAGATTAAATTTTCCGAAAAAATGGCTACATTTTGCAATAAAAAAACTTTTCTCTTGAATTTTCAAAAACATTTAGGGTCATGCTTTAGACAATAAGGTTAGAAAGATTTATACCAAACTTCATCAGAATCGGTCGGAAGTTTTTTAGCTATACGTCACGCCAGTTTTGAAAATGCAGCTTAGAACACCGTGACCTATCTCTGCCATCTTTAACCTTCCGCGGTCACCCGGGGTCAAAACGACCTCAAGCCCCACTTTAAGTCAAAACTACTACAAGTTGTTGGCGCCCAAGATTCACCCTAAAATTTTATGAAAAATAATGGAAATTCGCAAGAGTTACGATATTTTTTTAGTATAAAAGGGCTTTTTACGCATGACCCCTTGCTGATTTTTTCTCGCTATTTTAAAATTCGACAAAAATAGAATGCCGAGAATGTAACATTCTAGAATATTCAAACTAATGTCCTGAATTTTTATGAGTCATTCGGAACGATACGGTTAATACGGCAATCGTTTGAATTGAGGCTGGGGTCATTGCGACCCCCTGTGACCAGCGTGTTATAGCCAGAACGTGTGACCACGGAGGGTTGAAGATGAATCATTTTTAAAAATACCATGTCAGAGCCAAAAGTAGCAATAAAACATACCCTAAGCCCCAAAATTGACGAAGAAAGCTTTCCTTTCAAAAAAAATCTTAAAAATCAGCAAATTTTTTCCTGGCCTAAAGGTGTCTCCTCTTACCTCCTATATTAATTTCTTTCCTTCCTTTGGCAAAAATGTGTGGAAGCGAACATCACCGAATTAACCTGCCGACTACTTATGTGCGCATATATATATATATATACATATATATATATATATATATATATATATATATTCGAATCCCAATATTCTCGAAGGAAATCGCGAATAACGTGAGACTCCTCCGCGACCTCCGCGCCCTGTCAGCTCTCCGGGTGAGCCATCACCTTCGCGCAAACAAAATGCATATACGTATACTAACAGCGATGTGAGCGTAGACGAGCATGAGCGAATATACGAGTCCCCGGTGTGGGCTGAGTGGAGTGAGTAAATCGGCAAGCAGTGTGGACGAGGGCAAGGGTGCATCGAACGAGCTTGGTGCGCTTCTAGTTGGTACGGGGCGGTCTCTAAAGAGCTCGCACCATGGCATATAGACCCACACACGTATATGGGCTCGCGTAGTCGCAGTGTAGGGTTGACATATAGAAGCAAGGCAACATGAGCGAGCATGCGAATGCAGAGGTTTGAGCTCTTCTGTACGTGGGAATTACACGGGTCGGCAACTGCGTCGAACGAGGCTTGTGGGTGTGTGCAGATGGACCTGTGCATACACACAGTGTGTATATATATATATATATACATACATACATACATATATATATACACACACATATATATATATATGGGGAGAGATTAATAGAAATGTAGGAAGAGTGAAGGCATATGGAAAGTGTATATTTTCCCTCAGCGAGTGCTCCGAACCACTTCCTGTCTCTTACACCCCCGCGTTATCTCTCCCCGTAATTCAAGTCTCGCGCGTATGCTGAAGAAATGCTCGCGCGGAGGAAGAAAAATCTAAAATGACAGTAGACGATGAAAAACACAAATATGTATATATATGTATGGATGTATATACATAAATATATACATATAGAGTGTTTCAAAATGACTTGGCATTTTAAGGCGATACCCCCACTTGTAGCGCAAAAAAAAGGCCTTTTTCATGAATTTTTTTAAAGAAAACTACAAAACTTTTTTAATCGATCAATATACCATCTTAAAGAACACATCTTGAAGAACTTTCAGTAATTTTTTTATTGAAAAATATTACATTGTTTAGTGGCAAATGGCCGTCAATGAAATCATGTTTTTATATACACGGTTTGCGGTGACCAACATTGCGGCGAAGTGGATCATCTGAAGAAAAAAATGCGGATGGATTTAGTCATATATAAGTATAAACTAGTCTTTAATCGAAGGATTTTAAAAAATATTCATTTTTCACAAAATGGCGGGCATTCAAAGTTAATGGTTCGATTTTAACGAAAAAAACCGCCGTTTTTGGCTATAAAACGGCCATTTTTTTCGAAAAAAAAATCGAACGATTAAAGACTACATTTTGATCTATTAAATAAGCCTGCAAAATTACAAGAAGATCGGTTCATTAGTGTTCGAGTAATCTTGGTCACCGACTTCAGAAATGCCATTTTGAGAAAAACGTGTTTAAGGGGGGATTGTCTTTTTTTTCGCAAAATTTACCGCTTTTTGGGAATTTTTTTGTGAAGAAAGTATACAACGGAAAACTTGTGAAACTTCGCATATAGTTTTATTGATCTGTTTACTACATACAAAAATTTTTTTAAACAATTTCATCAAACAATCCGCCTCCCACCCCCCTCGACGCGCGATGGTCCTTTTGTGATGGTGTGTACGATTACAGCCTTCACGTTCATCCTGCAACAAAAACCCAAAAAGCATTTTACTTTAGACACATATAGCTATCGTTCGATGAAGGGAAAAAAAAATTGACGATTTGGTGACGTTTTGAACTTGAAGTATCGATATTTCGAAAAAAATTGATCGATTTTTTGTTATAAATAAAAAACTATTAAACGTATTGCTTTTTTGCTTCATTAAACGATAAAAGGATGTCAGCTGAGCATTCTGTCCAAATTTGAAGGCAATCGGTTGAATAGTTTTTGAGAAATCGTGCACAGCATCAAAAAAAGACCATCGCGCGTCGAGGGGGGTGGGAGGCGGATTTTTTGATGAAATTGTTTAAAAATTTTTTTGTATGTAGTAAACAGATCAATAAAACTATATGCCAAGTTTCACAAGCTTTCCGTTGTATACTTGCTTCACAAAAAAATTCCCAAAAAGCGGTAAATTTTGCGAAAAAAAAGACAATCCCCCCTTAAAGTTTCTCTTCCAACGCGGATTTTTCTCTTTCAATGCTCATATCTCAGTCAATTTTGTTCGGACCGACTTGAAATTTTCAGGACATATTCTCAGATACGTATACTTCAAAAAAATGCAATAAAAAAACACTTGCGATTTTGAAAAAATCGCAAGTGGGGGTAACCCCTTAATTTATTAATCAAACGTATTATTCATTTGAAAGGTAGGAATATTTTTATTTCAATGTAAGGTAATGGAGGTTATGTGTGAAACACAATATCCGATAAATGGCCACCTCGTCTCTGTTTGCAAATGTTCACTCTTTCGACGGAATATTCAATATCATTTTGGCATAATTGCGGACTAATTTCACCAATGCGTCCAATTGCTTTCTTGATCTCCGGAATGGTCGGGGCCTCGTTGGCATACACTTTTCCTGTCAGAAAACCCCAAAGAACTGCAATGGCGTCGAATCGCACGATTTTGGTGGCGAATTCATATCGCCGCGGTACGAGACAACAGGACCATGAAACTTCGTCTGCAATAACTGGATTGTTTCGTCCGCAGTGTGGCAGGTTGCACCATCTTGTTTTAAGAATATGTCTTCCAAGTCCATGCCGTTTATGTCATTTATCGGATATTGTGTTCCACACATAACCGCCATGTACCTTATATTAAAATAAAAATATGGTAAATGTTTACAAAATATCACCCACCCCCACCCCCCTCTAGGGTGGGGGGATTTATAGAAAATTACCCCCTCAGCACGATGGTGAAGAGAAATCGCGGCGGTCAACCACCCCCCCCCCCATAAAAAGTTATGGGGTTTTGAAGTTTGAAAAAATGCGTCGCAGAATAACGGATCCGAAGACTGGGGAGGAGTCCAGACGGGAGTCCAGGGTGGTGGAACTCCCCTGGCGGGGTCAAGGGGCAGAGCCCCTTGTGGGGTGGCGGGGGCGAAGCCCCACCAATGCAGAAAAAACTAGATTTTAAATTAATAAAAATAACACACACCCACCCACACACACACATGCACTCTGGAAGTGGGAGGTCTGATCTTTGGAATTTGGTCGTTGAAATGATGCATTTTGACAAACTTTCAACGATGACGGGGGTGGAAGTGACCGCGCCATTTTTTCTTCGGCATCGTGCTCAGGAGAGCTTTTTTGACACATCCCCCTACCTTCCACTTCCAGAATGCATGTGTATGCGTGTGTTATTTTTATTCGTTTAAAATCTATTTTTTTCTGTATTGGTGGGGCTCTGCTCCCACAAGGGGCTCTGCCACTTAGCCCCGCTGGGGGATCCCCCCCCCCCCTCGACCCCCTCTGGACCGCTCACTGGTCTTCGGGTCCGCTATCCTGCGACGCATTTTTTCAAACTTCAAAACCTTGTCCCTTTTTATGGGGGGGGGGGGGGGGGGGGGTGACTCTTCACCATCGTGTTCAGGGGGTCATTTTCTATAAATCCCCCCACCACCAACTCCCCACCGAGGTAGGGGTTATTTTGTAAACATTAACCAAAAATATTCGTACTCTTCAAATAGGTAATACGTTTTATTCATAAATTAAAATATCAGGATATTTTGAGATGGTTTTCTGTATCTACAGGGTGTTCCATTTTAATCTTACACCTGATTCATCTCGAAAAATACTGCTCCGATCAAGTATTGAGTATAATAAAACTTTTAGGGTTCAAAGGGGGACGTTAAAAAAAATCTTTTTTGGTCTAAAATGCAAAATGGCGACGTTAAGATGGCCGAAATGTTTTTATAATGGGGACACCAATTTTGTTTTTATCAAAAAAATTTGTCAGTGTGTTAAACTATCAAAAAAATTTGTCAGTGTAATAACTTGTGTAAGAAAAGTTGTTCGATAACGTTCATTATTATTATGTTAGAATACCACTTTTTACTTTTTTAGCGCCATCCAGAAGTTACCACGAGGAGGAAAAGCCTTCAACATCCCTAGTGTAAGTGTCCGTGTGTGTGTAGGTGTATAATCATTATTCAAGTTAAGTTTCTATAAAATCTAAACGAAAAATTGTAACTTGTACCATAGACAAAAACAAAGTTAAACATTTCTAAAACCTCGATATGGCCTGCGGCTTTAACATACTTAAATAATTAAACTATACGTAATATAATTGGCATTTGAAATCAATAATCCTCTGCAACTTTGTATGAACTCAAAGTTCTTCTTTGCACTACTCGGGCAGCTGACACCAGATCGTTTTGCTGACCACAACACTCGTTTTGGAGGCATTGGGATCGAGGGACTACAAATAACGGTCAAATAATTAGTAATAAATATGCGTACTCTTTATTTACATTCGTAACATCTTAAGAGTAATGTAAAATACATTACAAGACAAACTAACTTTGCTACAAGAAGTAGGACGATAATAAGGCCTATGGTTAAAAGTAGTAGGTCTTAATAACCGTCGACCACGTATGTAAGAACAACAGTATAAAAAATATTATTGGACGACGATATGTTATTTAAATATTTATGACCATCGAATGTGTTGAATCAATAAAGATAAAGACTGTGTTTTTCGACAGATAAGTGTAATATTACAAAAAATACTTACGATTTTTTGGGACCAATTTTTATTATTGGTGCCGCGCGGCCGCCTCTTATGATGGATGATGCAACACTGCGGGCAGGGAGCGGGGTATCGCGTCTCCGCAAAGTAGTAACGACATCTTCGTGCAATAGGCATCTGGGAGTGTGGCCTTGGACGTGAGCGGTTATTTTGAATACGATTTTCCTTACTTAGGCCTTATTACCTGAATGCACCTTTTATATATCACATACACACAGACACGTGTCTATGTGATAGCGAGACGAATGCGATGATGATGTGAAGACGGATGTACAGGAATTAAGGCAAGAGACGAGGGGCTCCAACCAAGAAGATGAGCATGACACGGCGAAGTAATAGAAATATGATAGAGAAACGATAACGAAGACAATGCAAAAAAGGCAGAAGGACCAATAGAGAGGAGAGAGAGAGAGAGAGAGAGAGAGAGAGAGAGAGAGAGAGAGAGAGAGAGAGAGAGAGAGAGAGAGACGATCCTCTCGTGCACTTACCTCGCTCGCGAATATCGATTTTCGTTCGCGCTAATAAATAAGCGCATGCGCCTGCGATTCGCACTCCACTTCGTTTGCCATTCTGCGAGAGCACCCTCTGACTGTGCATATTCGTGCATATATATTTATATTTATATATATGTACATATTTAAATACACACATATACATACGTAGATGTTTGTACGAATAAGTTAAAATAATAATGCATTTACATCCGGCAACAGCGCTAAGTCGACTCATAAATGATTTAGTTAAGGGTTTTTAGCAATGTATAGAGAAATTGCAGACTCCTCGTACGAAAAGCTTTTACTTATATGTTCGTATATATATAGGTATATATATATATATATATATATATATATATATATATATATATATATATATATATATGCAAACTGAAAAACGATGAAAATCGGTACGAACTTTCCGATATTATATATATTGTATATATATATATAATCCGTAGTCCGGAAAGTTCGTACCGATTTTCATCGTTTTTCAGTTTGCATCGTTGGAATGCAACGAAAATTCCTTACATTTGTTTCCAACTCTGATACCACGCATCATTTTTTTTGTTTGAAACTTTAGGTTGTCAAATTTGGAATAGTTGGCAAAAACCATTTGCCTGATTCTCGTAATCTAACACTGCAAAAAGAAAATTGCAATATAAATTGATGATTTTAAAAAATAAATTTTTGTTGCGTTCCAGCGATGGTAACTTCAATAGCGTCGATTTTCGGTACGTGGCAAAAATCGGTTCAAACGTTCCGGACAACCCAATATGAATATGAGGAGCTGGCTAACAAACCCAGACTTGTCCGCACTGTGTCAACTTTTATTTTCGTGCCTAAAAACTGCCTCACCGACCGGAAAGGCAGTTTTAAAAAAATGATATGGTGTTTAGAGCTGGATTTGAATCTTACAATATTTCAGGAGCTAATAAAGGTGTGCTTGAAGAACATGAACAAAAAATTGACGTAGTGTAAACAAGTCCGGTTTTGTTCGCCTGCTCTTCATATAGCACTTCCTATAGCACTGTCGTGCCTGACTTAGCTCGTTTGTTCCACTAATTAAATTCCGATTTATACGCTTTAATCGTATGTTTGATAATTTTTTTCTCCATGACGGCGAGCACAAATAAAGTTTTTCGGGAGTGTCCCGTTTTCGGAATTTTATAAACTTCATTCTCCGGCACGCTAAATGGATTTTTTATTCTTTTCCAGAATACGCTATTTTCTCTGGCAAATGCTATTCATGACAAAAATACGATATATTTTTTTTCAAAAAAAGCGTGAAAAACCATTAAAAATCATATTTTTTTCAGTCGCAAAATCACCGCGCAAGACCCTCTAAAAACACCTGTCCACCTTATAAAAGTCACCCTGTATATATATATATATATATATATATATATATATATATATAGGCAATTTTAAAGAAGTTCGACTTCAAAGACTATCATAGTAGCCTACTATCTCCGTAAGTTCATGTAAACGCCATTGGCTTAAAAATTACCTTCAGACAAATAAAAGCATATTTATATAGAGGTCGTTTCGCCCACTGACCTATGTTCAAAATCACCGATACGTTGAGAAAGCAATTAAACAGTTAACCCTTCGTGGTGACCTTGGGTAAAATCGACCCGTCGATTAACTTTGGGCCCAAATACACAATAGTTCCCCGCTTTGAATGGGACTTGTGTCGCCATCTATTGGAGTGAATGTGTGAACCTGAATATTGGAGTATCCTCTATACGTAGGGACCGTTAGAAAGTCGAAGGACTTTCCGATTCATATTTTAGGTACTAATATAAAAAAACTCGCGGAGTTAGGATTTTTTGAGTGACGAAATGCCTTTTTTCGGTTTCATATTTTTATGAATTTTAAAAACTAATTTGCCACTTCATTTCTTATAAATGAATTTTTCGTACGTCATCTATAATGTTCAAAGCATGGTCAGTAATTTTTTTAACCTTTTTGGATTGATAGCTCGGTTACAATACTGGTTTGAAAAATGACTGGGTAGAATCAACCTAGTGTGATCATCGTGATCGAAATGGGAAGTGTAACCACGAAGGGTTAAACAATTGAACAATTAAGCAATTAAACAGTTAAGCAATAAAACGCTCTGAAAACAGTCAGATGTGCTGATAGCCAACGTGACAAGAAACACTTGAAAGTCGTTGACGATATAGCCTTTTTAAATTCGATCATCACTTTTCAACAGTTACGCAAAAATAACGACTTTTTTTCAGAGATTTTGAATGTTCGAGTTTCAATTCGTCGCCAGGTTGTTTAAAAAAATGATTTAAAAAATCGACGATCGTCAAAGACTCGTATTTATTATTAACTTGAATAAACCGTTTGTTTTTTACATTTTTGATGCACCGTATAAGATGGAGAGTGTCCACTGCAAAACGGCGCGAAAAAATTTCATCACCTGCCGGCGGTTGTTGTTTTGCTGGATTTGTTGGTGTTTTTTTAAGGCTCTCAATATGTGAAAAGCATTGCGTTAAAAAATGCGTTTCTTTTTCACCAACCGCTTCCCAGAAAAAAATCGGAATTAGGCCATTTTTTGGGCCTCTAGGTAGATGTAGCCCCTTAAAAACTTCCAAGAGGTAATCACGTACACAGAAGAGATAAAAAGTAAAAACCTATGCTACAGGAAAAGTAAAACAAAAATTAACAAATGCTTTTTGTCTCGAAAACTAAAAAAACAATAGAATCGAAATTGCATATTAATATATCGATACGAGGCATTTTCACTTTTATACGTCACTTTTCGGGCCACCCTGTATGTATATATATGTGTGTATATATATATATATATATATATATATATATATATATATATATATATATATATATATATATATATATATATATATAAGGATGAAGTATAACGCTGAAATGCAAGACGTCTTACCTCACACATCTCATGATAGTGGCATCCTGTATTCCTCCTGCCTTTCAGTACACATGTGGCGTTTCATAGATATGATGAGTTATCGTACTGTTGAGACTCGTATTAGATACGCCCAGGCGTATGCAATATATAATAATGCGGCGTACGCAAGCATTATGGATTCGTTGTTTGGTGTACTCGTATCCCATACGATCTTCCATAACGTTATTCGTATGGATACAATATGTTTGTGCGCATAAACGCAAATGAATATAATATATGGGCTGAGAGATGATAGAAACACACGTCTGTGACGCGCTCTGTCGCGTCAAATTACCATCCGGATCTAAAGGGTGTCTCAAAATGGCCTGACAATTCAAATTGCGCGCCATGTTTTTTGTGGTGAATATAGAGTACTAATCTTTGACAACTGGCATGAGGAAGAATTGACGTTTAGTCATGGAGAATTACACGAACAAGCAACGCATAGAAATTGTTTCTTTCAACAAGATGGCGCAACGTATTCTTTCAACAAGATGGCGCAACATATTCTTTCAACAAGATGGCGCGACATATTCTTTCAAGAAGATGGTGCAGCATTCTTTTAACAAGATGGCGCAACATATTCTTTCAACAAGATGGCGCAATATATTCTTTCAACAAGATGGCGCAACATATTCTTTCAACAAGATGGCGCAATATGTTCTTTGAACAAGATGGCGCAATATACTCTTTCAACAAGATGGCGCAACATATTCTTTCAACAAGATGGCGCAACATATTTTTTCAACAAGATGGCGCAACATATTCATTCAACAAGATGGCACAATATATTAGTTGATCAAGATGGCGCAATATATTTTTTTAACAAGATGGCGCAATATATCCTTTCAATAAGATGGCGCAACATATTCTTTCAACAAGATCGCGCAACATATTCTTTCAACAAGATGGCGCAACATATGCTTTCAACAAGATGGCGCAATATGTTCTTTGAACAACATGGCACAATATATTATTTGATCAAGATGGCGCAACATATTCTTTCAACAAGATGGCGCAACATATTTTTTCAACAAGATGGCGCAACATATTCATTCAACAAGATGGCACAATATATTAGTTGATCAAGATGGCGCAATATATTTTGTTAACAAGATGGCGCAATATATCCTTTCAATAAGATGGCGCAACATATCCTTTCAATAAGATGGCGCAACATATTCTTTCAACAAGATGGCGCAACATATGCTTTCAACAAGATGGCGCAACATATTCTTTCAACAAGATGGCGCAATATGTTCTTTGAACAAGATGGCACAATATATTATTTGATCAAGATGGCGCAATATATTTTTTTAACAAGATGGCGCAATATTTTTTTTTAACAAGATGGCGCAATATATCCTTTCAATAAGCTGGCGCAACATATTCTTTCAACAAGATCGCGCCACATAATCTTTCAACAAGATGGCGCAACATATGCTTTCAACAAGATGGCGCAACATATTCTTTCAACAAGATGGCGCAATATGTTCTTTGAACAAGATGGCGCAATATGTTCTTCCAACAAGATGGCGCAATATACTCTTTCAAGAAGATGGCGCAACATATTCTTTCAACAAGATGGCACAATATATTCTTTGATCAAAATGGCGCAATATATTTTTTGAACAAGATGGCGCAATATATTCTATCAACAAGATGGCGCAACATATTCTTTCAACAAGATGGCGCAACATATTCTTTCGACAAGATGGCGCAACATATTCTTTCAACAAGATGGCGCAATATGTTCTTTGAACAAGATGGCGCAACATATTCTTTCAACAAGATGGCGCAACATAATCATTCATCAAAATGGCGCAACCTGCCACACTGCGGACGAAACAATGCAGTTATTTGACGCCATTGGACTGCTTTCTTCGGAGTTTTTCTGAAAGGAAAAGTGTATGCCAATGATCCACAGACCATTCCGGAGCTCAAGAAAGCAATTGGACACACCATTAATGAAATTAGTCCACAATTATGCCAGAATGTTATTGAAAATGTCGTCAAAAGAGTGAAGGTTTGCAAACAAGGACGAGGCGGCCATTTATCGGATATTGTGTTCCACAAATAACCCCTGTATTTGTACCTTACATCAAAGTTAAAATATTCGTACTTTACGAATTAATAATTCGTTTTATGAATAAATTAAAATGTCAGGTCATTTTGAGACGCCTTGCATGTGAAATATGGATCAATTTAGGCAAAGTTTACTGCTTGACTCGTTCCTCTGAGACGACTGACATTTCGGTGAAAAGAGAACAAGAAGTTTTCCGTCTATTAACGGGTTGTGCAGGTCCTGCCGGGAATTTTTCGGGATTTTTATAACAAGAGTGAGTCGTAGAGAATTCGGTAAAATATCCATCATACGTTATTTATCGCAATTTTGTCTACATAATTTTCAAAATTTATTTGTCAAAAAATTCTCCATGTTTTTCACAGTTTTTTTCTGATGAAAGTATTGAGATGCCAGGCTCGAGATTTTACACATGATTGAGACATTGTCTTGTCAAGTTTTAATTTTTCCATTGAGAAATGTTGATGAACAATAAAGTTATTATTATCTTAAAAAAATGCTGCCGCTCCTGCATGGCCAATCGGTGTAAGTGGTTCTGGCAAATAGGACGATGTAAAATGGAAAATGAAGAAATGTGCTTTTAGTATAATAATAAAATTTTCGTATGGCCGGATACTTTTTTGATATTTTGAAAATTACGGAAATTGCAAGCTTTGAAAAGCAAGTTTTATTTTCGACGAAAAAAACCACATTAATCGTTTGTTATTATGAAATGAATAAACATATAAATTGGAAGTGAATCGGACAAATATATTTTGAGATGCAACTCACACCGTTTCAAAAAACATAGTTTCGAGAATAACACAAAATAAAATAAGTGAAACGCAGCGATTTAGAAAATGGATATCTCGCGAACTCTAGAGGTGTGTAACCCTTCAAAAGGACAATAAAGTGCGACTCTCATTTTTTTCAAAATCTAAATTCTCATGTAAATAAGTACCGAACGTGATTCTCACCGAGCGAGCGCTTCGCACCTGACTTCGAATGCAGATGTTGTTGAAGTTTGCACCGTTGGAATGCAACGCAAATTTCTTTATTACTCTATCTCTTCTTTGGCTGATTTAGACTACGAAAATCACTCGCACGTTATTGCGTGTGCTTTTTGAAGTTTTACGACCTCAATTTATAAAGAATAGGCTAAGGATAATAATGAAAATATAAAAATGAAGAATGAAAAAAAAAATCGTTGCTTTCCAACGATACAAGCTTCAGCGCCATAAATGCAGTTGATGCATTCGCACTTTCTTCTGCAACATGGCTCGTGCAACGCTATGGTGTTGAAGTCTGCATCGTTGGAAATTAACGAAAATTCTTTTTTACATTTTGATTTTACGATTTTCATTAAAATAGCAAAATATTTTATGCAATATTCGATCGTAGCATCATCCAATAAGAATCGCCCAATAAGCATCTTAAAAAATAGTTGCAGAATTTTCATAGCTCAAATACGCAAAAAGAAATTCGAGTAATTCAAAATAATTAATGTCCGATGCATTCCACCAATCGAAACTCCAATCTCACGCAAACCCTTGAATTGCTGGATGTTCATCGAATAGCCCTGTATCAGTACCAAAGAGAACGGGTCCCGAGGATTCAGCATCATCAATTCAAGATGGAACTTGAATACATGCATGCACACACACATATATACTCGTAAACACACGTATGTGTGCCTTTGTGTGTGGGTATGCGATTCTAGATCGTGGATCTCATATCTCGATGTGCCACATAGTCAAACTTGCCAGCAAACAGGTGACATGACGTGACCCTCGTCACCCGTGCACACACAACTCTCTCTCTCTCTCTCTTTCTCCTTAGCTGCATTCGAGAGCGTAATGCACACACAAGATGGCGTCGCATCAGTCGATCGTGCCCAAGGGCCGCGGACGTTGGCCAGCAATGGTGGCTCTTCTTAGGTACGACATAGCATGATTCAGAGAAAGCGACACCCTCGACGACCCACAATTTTTCGTCTCAGACGTATGCGTATGCAGATCTTTCCCAAAGAGAAACTTCTTCATAGTGGCAGAGTGCAAGTAGAGCAGAAAAGTACATTTTCTTTCTCTAGGAGCTCTGATGTTCCTTCTGAAGATCCGAGCTCTGAGGATCCTTCGGGAGCTCCGAGGATCCATCAGGAGCTCTAAGGATCCATCAGAAGCTCTGAGGATCCATCAGGAGCTCCGAGGATCCTTCAGGAGCTCTGAGGATCCTTCACGAGCTCTGAGGATTCATCACGACCTCTAAGGATCCATCGGGAGGTCTGAGGATCCTTCAGCAGCTCTGACGATCCATCAGGAGCTCTGAGGATCCTTCAAGAGCTCTGAGGATCAATCAGGAGCTCTGAGGATCCATTGGAAGCTCTGAGGATCATTCAGTAGCTCTGAGGATCCATCACGAGCTCTGAGGATCCTTTATGATGTATGCTTCTGCTGCCTTTTATGATACCGTTTCACTTCCACCTCCTACTGGTCACTTCACTACTTCCAGTTCCTAAGAGACTGGTCAAAGTGTTGTCCACAGCCACTCTTACCTCATGCACTGCTGTTTTGCACAATGACACAGGGAAACTGTGGGAAACTCCTTTCGACACGGGTGGCTGCACTGAGTTTCAGTTACTTGCTTTGCCATCGGGCACTCAGTAGTCAGCTCGCCCGTCAGTGCCCAAGACATTGCACGGCTGAGCTGTCACCCATCCAAGTATTGGCCTAAGCCAAAGCGAAATGCTGAAGATTATTCAGCAGCTCTGAGGATCCATTAGGAGCTCTGAGGTTTCTTCAGGAGCTCTGAGGATCCATCAGGAGCTCTTAGGATCCATTGGGAGCTCTGAGGATCCATCGGGAGCTCTGAGGATACATCGGGAGCTCTGAGGACGCATCAGGAGCTCTGAGGATTCATTGGGAGCTCTGAGGATCCTTCGGGAGCTCTGAGAATCCTTCAGGCGTTCTGAGGATCCTTCAGGTGCTCCGAGCATCCATTAGGAGCTCTGAGGATCCTTCAGGAGGTCTGAGTATCCATCAGGAGCTCGGAGGATCCTTTAGGAGCTCTGAGGATCCATCAGGAGCTCTGAGGATCATTCAGTAGCTCTGAGGATCCATCACGAGCTCTGAGGATCCTTCATGATGTATGCTCCTGCCGGCTTTTGCGATACCGTTTCGCTTCCACCTCCTACTTGTCACTTCACTACTTCCAGTTCCTCAGAGACTGGTCAAAGTGTTGTCCACAGCCACTCTTACCTCATGCACTGCCGTTTTTGCACAATGGCCCATGGAAACTGTGGAAAACTCCTCTTGACACTGGTGGCTACACTGAGTTTCAGTTACTTGCCTTGCCATCGGAAACTCAGTCAGCTCGCCAGTCAGTGCCCAAGACATTGCATGGCGAGCTGTCACCCATCCAAGTAGTGGCCCAGGCCAAAGCTCCCTGGCATGGGAGATCACGTAAGTCCCTCAGCGCTCGTTAGGTGTTAAGTGCATTTTGGGACATTTAAGACCTATATCTTATTATGCAGCGCTTTGTACATTCTTGGGCGTAACACGGAAGATTGGTGGATTACCGAGTGGATTTCCTCTCGGTAGTTCGCTCACAGTCCCATGCGCCTTCACCCCGGGTCGGCGGGTATAATACGTCCAATCCGTAATATCCACGTTCCGCTTGTCTTTCATCTTTGCTTCCCTCTCTTCCCCTACCCTCCGTCTCTCTCACCCTCAGTCGTCGTTGCCCCTCACCCCCTCGGTTTATGTGCAAACTCAAGTGCCTATGTACGTATACATAATGTCGGATTGACTTGTGCTTTGTCCAGTTGTATACGATGTTGACGACAAACAGTATATCGGTACAGGTGTGTACAGAAGTGAAATTCACGGTGCTGTGCCTCGCGCTGTGCTAAAAGCGTTGAGGCACGATCGACAATACGCCTACAAGGCTATACGTATACGTTATTGTTCTGGAATTCAGAGATCCGTGATCCTCACCCTACACGTAATCGGAAAGTATCCGATCCAAGACAGAATGATGCAAATGGTGCAAAATCTCGCATCAGCTGAAAGAAAATTGTATTTTGTGCTAATTGTCTTTCGTTAAAGATGGTTGGTTTTGCCGATCCCATTTCTTGTACTTTTAATCCACACATTATCAGCACTTCGATGTGTCCTGTTTCGGAGAGACCATCGGCCAGCCACTCCCGTAGCAGCACTGTATCGGATTTGCACGAGGGCACAGGGAAACTGGAAAACCATAAAATTCGCTGCCATTTCAAATAAGTATAGGGATTTTTTGGATTTTTTTAAAACTTTGAAGTCCAAAAAAACCAACCAGATCAAAGCAAAAACAATAGAATTTTCATTAAACTTTTTCGAGCACCTCTGCCACATGACCAATTGTTTAACCCCATACTCATAATGATCACAAGTAAGTACTTTATTTATCTTGATACTCGTCGGGAGAAATACAAGCAAAGGTTCCAAATCTCAAAATTATTTTTCGCTTAATTTACAAATTAGCTTAAGGGAGACTTTGTCCTTGGAGTGCCATATTTCATGTGTTTACATTTTATTTTTTTTTAAAGGAAACGAGTAAAGCTTTTTGAGTGCGGTCTTTTTTCTTGCTTTTATTCATGATATACAGAACGTTACAAATTTTTTTTGAAAAAGAAACCAAAATGGCGGCCTTTGCAGCTCCGCGAAAACAGGTCCTCAAATCGCGGGAGGTAAACGGCTGACATCACTGCCCCCTCTTTGTTGATCTGAAACACAAATTCAAAGCATATTATCAATCTGTGACCCTTTGGTCATGGAATGACGGATGGGTTTTTCGTTTAGTACAAATTTCGGAAAATGGCGGCAATTAAAAAAAAAATCGAATTTTCGCGTTTTTTTTCGCATAAAAAGATAAATAATAAATGCAAAAATGTATCTATCGAACAAACGATCCGTCATTCCGTGAAGACATATTTTCTGAGTATGCTCTCCAAATTTCAGGTCGATATGTTAATTACAGCGGTCAGGAGAATGTCAGCCATTTTTAAAAACGTGTTTTCGAGAAAAACGCGTTTAAAGTTTTGTAATGTGTTTACACAAATGTGTTTATAATTACCGCTAATCGGCAATGCCTGGTCCATAGAGGCATCCCTTCTCTGTTTCTAGCTGCTCATGTTGAGCCGCTACCATCTCCCGCTGCATTTCAAGGACAAAGTCTCCCTTAATTCATAATATTCCAAGTACATTGAGTAGCATGCATTAAGGGCTTGCAACGAGTTCAAATGTTTGAAATATCGATTTTTGGTTATCGAGGGTTTCTCAAAATTTTTTTAAATATTTTCTCAAAATTTCAAGTCGACGCGTTAAAAATTTAAAGAGTTAAATGCGTTTTTCCCAAAATGAATTTTTCAAGATCGGTGACCACGATATCCCAGAAGTCACGGCATCGATCAAATTCAAATTTTACAAGCTTCTTATACATATCAAAAAGCAGTGCTTGACCGAAGGATTTTTTTTATCCATAGTTTTTTATCAACGAAAATAGAAGGTTTTTTCCGCCGGAAGTCAATATCAATTAAAAAATCAATATTTCATTAAATCCTTCGTCGAAGCACTAGATCATTTTCTGCAGAAAAGAAAATTGGTTTGATTTTTTTTCAGATGATTTGTTTCCTTTAAAAATGTTGTTCAAACAGAGGTCTAAACCGTTGTATCTACTACATTTATAAATATTTTTCAATACAAAAATCGTAAAAGATGCTCAAATCCATACTCGTTCATGTGAACAAAAAAAGAAATTGAACGCCTGCACACGCTTTGACAGAAAAATCACGAAAATTCCTCTTTTTCGGGCCACGAGCTGGGATTTTCAACGATATTGAGCAGAGCAAAATGAACCAATTTTTTTACAAACATATTGCAAGAGGAAAAAAATACCGCACAAAGGTAAAAATTCAGCTCCCACTGTAGCTTTAAATCGCCGAAAAAACAGCAGCGTTCTCGAGACTACAGCGGTTGAAAGAACTGAATAAAATTCTCGCCTCGAGAGTCTTCGGTCTGGTGGATTTTTTTCGGAACGCTCTGTACGTACGCACGTACACGTACATGCCTTCGAGGGATGAAATTCACGTCGACACGTGCAACTGGTATCCCAATTACTTTTCGAGAGCCATTAGTCGGTCTATGCCTGTACATTTGGCTGATATACATTTCTCCCTTCCATCATCCCCTTTTTTCCTCGCGTACGTATATATCTCCCGATCTCACTTTGTTCCTCGGATTTTCAACTGCGGATTCCCCCGTCACCGACGAGGAGCTTGATTTCACTCGCGCTCTCGTCTCTTTTCATTATATCCTCTCGTTTCAGCGGGTCGGTAGGCCAGG
Organism: Ophion ellenae; assembly: GCA_963210295.1. Lineage (NCBI taxonomy): Eukaryota > Metazoa > Arthropoda > Insecta > Hymenoptera > Ichneumonidae > Ophion > Ophion ellenae. Next base: position 8,643,218 of record OY723387.1, on the reverse strand, counting down.
CACGTTAATTCGTGCTCTCGTTTCGCGCCAACTCGACTTTCCTCCCTCGTCGCGATGTGACTTCACATTCACTCTCGCGATATATTTTTACTCCGGTTAACGGGGTGTCCCACTCTGGAAGCCCAATTTGCAGAGTCAGGATGATGCATTTTTTTTCTAGTGACACATTGGTTGGAATAAATTAATTTTTCCCCAGCATGTTGTACACATGTTTGTGGTTACAATGTAATTTTTTCGGAAGAAAATCTTCCAAAGTGTTCGTCGAGGTAGAGGGAAAGTAGAGTATATAGGAACCCAAACAAACCCAAACTAACTCACTTATCTCTACATCCCGCCATTTCTGGCACTCATTTCTACTCTATACTCACTTATGGATTTTCGACTTATCGATATTTGACTTATGGATATTCATACTTATTAAGGTCGCCGTTATTTGGGCTTTGGCGAAAAAAATTCTCTGCCACCCCAAAAACATGATCAAGGTGTATAAAAAAAATCTGTGTGAAGTTTGGAGACGCTCGGAAAATTGGAACACGCGCCACCGAGCGATTGAAATTTTTTATGTAAAATACATGTATTTATGCCGCGCATCAATGATTTTTTTTTCCGAGTTCAATCGAAAATGACTACTAAATGGAGTGTACACTACAGCGAATACAATACTGCTTTTGTAACGGTGCAAAAAAATATATTCTTCTGGCTTCCTCCCTGCAGACATTGCATTTTCAAACTGAACATTTATTTTTTATTTCATTTGAAATTGATTTGAAAACATATATTTAAAGAAATATGGGCATCTCTATAGAGATTGTCACTGACAAAATTATAAACGAAAAAGATTGAAAAAATTTGGTTTTGTACACCATACCACGTACAATAAGTATACCAAGTTTCAAAATGTTCTCATTAATATTATACCCGGAAAGAAAATCATTGATGCGCGGGATAAATACATGTATTTTACATTTAAAACTTCAATCGCTCGGTGGCGCGTGTTCCAATTTTCCGAGCGCCTCCAACTTGACACAGATTTATTTTGATATACCTTGATTATGGTTTTGGGGTGGCATCGATTTTTTTCGCCAAAGCCCAAATAACGGCCACCCTAATACTTATGAATATTCGACGACAGTGATATTTTACACGATCTTGTGAAATATTGTCGTCTTACCGCTAGTCAGCGATTCCGGCATCATATAGGGGTCCTTCCTCATCATCGAGATCGTATTGCACACCTAATCTATACTTCGGTGGAAAATAAGGATGAATATAAAAAATGAGGAAACATTCGCGAAGTTTATTAGGAAGGAACAAGTAAGATGATTGAAAATACGTTCGAACATTTATTTGAATGAACATTAAGGGGCTACATCTGCCTTGAGGCCCGAAAAATTTGACCAAATTCTGATTTTTTCTGGAAAACGGTTGATGAAAAAGAAACCCATTTCTTCACAAAGGTACATATATTGAGAGCCTTTTAAAAAATACACTAAAACAACAAAAACATGGCGCCCGGCAGATGAAGACATTTTTTCGCGACATTTGGCGGTGGAAATTCATCAACTTTTTTCCAATATTTTTTAGAAGGGGAAAAAAACAAGAGAGCCCAGTAAACTTTGCGATATATTTTAATATGTATTTAAAAAGTATAAAAACAATTATTTCAACATGAAATAATAAACTATTGCTGATTTATCAGGCTATTCCACGAGCGCCTTGCCACTGTAGTCTCTGGCGGAAAAAACGCAGCTCGTAATTCGTGACCAAAACAAAAAAGCAAAAAACCTCCCAATTGCCATATATTTTTCTTCTGGGTGAACTAAGAAAAAGCAGAAAAAATCGTGAAATTATAACTCTTTTCAGGTTAAAAAAAATGTGTTTAAAAAAATGCACTCTAACATGCGATAAAAGTTATTTGAGAAGTCTTTTTAACGATTCTTTTGGTTTACTTAGAAGAGGATTTAATACTGAAGAGAAAAAAACTTTGGTTCGATTCAATGGGTCATTTAGTTTTTCTGCTATCACACCAGCCAATTTAAAAAAATCGTGGAAATGAAAACTGGAGAAAACGCACTTCAAAGTTTTCAATAGAAGGATATATACATTTTCGGTTTCTTACAGTAATGATCTGCTAATCAGCTATTCCTGGTCCATAAAGTAGGCCTTCTGATACCTTAAGGCGTTACCCCCACTTGTAGCGCAAAAAAGGCCTTTTTCGTGAATTTTTTTAAAGAAAACTACAAAACTTTTTTTATCGATCAATATACCATCTTAAAGAACACATCTTGAAGAACTTTCAGTAATTTTTTTATTGCAAAATATTACATTGTTTAGTGGCAAATGGCCGTGAATGAAATAATGTTTTTATATACACGGTTTGCGGTGACCAACATTGCGGCGAAGGGGATCATCTGAAAAAAAATGCGGATGGATTTAGTCAAATATAAGTATAAACTAGTCTTTAATCGAAGGATTTTGAAAAATATTCATTTTTCACAAAATGGCGGACAGTCAAAGTTAATGGTTCGATTTTAACGAAAAAAACGGCCGTTTTTTGGCTGTAAAACGGCCATTTTTTTCGAAAAAAAAAAAATCGAACGATTAAAGACTACATTTTTATGTATTAAATAAGCCTGCAAAATTTCAAGAAGATCGGTTCATTAGTGTTCGAGTAATCTTGGTCACCGACTTCAGAAATGCCATTTTGAGAAAAACGCGTTTAAAGTTTCTCTTTTAACGCTCTTTCAACGCGGATTCTTCTCTTTCAACGCTCATATCTCAGTCAATTTTGTTCGGATCGACTTGAAATTTTCAGGACATATTCTCAGATACTTATACATCAAAAAAATGCAATAAAAAAAATAGATTTTTTCAAAATCGCAATTGGGGGTAACCCCTTAAAAAACGATACTACTACGAACTCTAAGTACTGTTTGGAAAGATCCTTGAACTTTTTTTAGATATGAAATGCGGCGTGGAAGATCGAGTGGCGGAGCCCTCACACACCTGCTCGACGCTACTCTGCTTTCGGCTTAGTGTCTTCGAAAATACTTAGAACTGGCCTCTGTAACTTTGTCAATGTAATCTTAAATATTTTATCTGTCGATTTAAGCAATAAAGAAGCGATTATTCGGACCTTCTAAAGTAGGACACTGCCTTAAACGGTCCATCTAAAATGTGAAAACCAAACGCATTATTTAAGTTAACAACAAACACGAGTCGTTGACGACCGTCGATGTAGAAAATAATTCATTTTTTTAACAACGTGGCGACGAATTTGATTTGATGTATATGTATGTGTGTATAAATATATATATAGAACTGGCCCAAATTGTTTTTTGACTCAATTGAAATTTTTGTTGACAATGTTGATAAGAATGACAAAAAATGGGTACTGCACAAAAAATTGGTTTATAGGGAATTTGATGCTCTAGAAAAAAGTCCTTAGCCTTCACACGATAAATTCATTCGTTCGAATTTTATTCAACGTCAAAGTTGAATTTATGATAAATTTCATGATTTTGTGAGATTTTTGGACTTTAACAACGAAAGTATTGATTTTTTTGTTTTTTTTTCTGATTCATCTCAAAAAGTATTATATCCTTTTTAAATTATTCCCTACATTGTTTATAAAATTCCTAATAGATTTAAATTTATTATTATTTAAAAGTACATTAGTACAATAATCTATTCTTAAACCAAATTTAATTCCGATAGCATGATAAATAAATATCTAGGGAATAATTTGAAAAGGATACAATATTTTTCAAAGTGAATCAGAAAAAAACAACAACAAAAAATCAATAATTTTCTCGAAAATGTCCAAAACTCTCACAAAATCATGAAATTTATCATCAATTCAACTTTAATGTTGAATAAAATTTGAACGAGTAAATTTATCGTATGAAGGCTAAGAACCTTTTTTGTAGAACGTTAAATTTTCTATAAACAATATTTTGGGGCATTTCCGTGTGTTTACCCGTAGGCGAGTTATAAAGCTCAGAAGCGGCAAACAAAACTTTTACCATATTAAACGAAGGGGAAATAGAAAATTGCGACAAGGGACCTCTAAATATTAATATAAAGGGCTAAAATTTGGTCAGCACTTATTTTTTGTCATTCTCAACATTTTCAACAAAAATTTGAAAAAAAATTCAATTTTGTGTTGACAAGTCTAACATATATACAGGTGTCCCTCTTATCTCTACCACCCGAAATAACTCGGTAATTATCGACGTCACAAAAAAATGTTCCAGACAAAAGTTGTACGGTGTAAAGGGGGCCATCAAATGGGACCAATTTTTTTTATTTCGTTGAAGGCGCTGACGCACAGTGAAAATCACCTCCACTTTTTTAAATGGAATGGTACATTTTTTTCAACCATCTTGTGGAGCACCTCAAGCCGCATAAAAAACATTGGGGGCTCAAAGTCGTTCAAGGTCATACAAGGTCACCTGTTAAAAAGAAATACAAATCTAAGTATCTCGGATCACTACCGAATATTTGGTAGTGACCCGAGATCTTGAACGACTTTGACCCTACAATGTTTTTTTGCGGCTTGAGGTGCTCCACAAGATGGTTGAAAAAAAGTACCGTTCCATTTAAAAATTTGATGGCCCCCTTCACACCGTACAACTTTTGTCGGGAATATTTTTTTGTGACGTCGATAATTACCGAGTTATTTCGGGTGGCAGAGATAAGAGGGACATCTTGTATATACATGTATATACATATATATATGTAACATTCAATTTCAAAGACATTCAACGTCAAGAATTGAAAAAAATTGTAATCCTTCTTCAAGGAGCCAAATTTACCGATAGCCAACATTACGTGGATAAAACGGGCTAAAACTATACTTTCCCCAAGTGTAAATATATATATATATATATATATATATATATATATATATATATATATATATATATATTTGAACTACTTTGGCTCTTGAAGGACCAAAGGGAGTGCCTTTTGATCTACAGTCATTCTATTGTACTGGAACAGTAATTCCGAGAACAATTCGTATAGAGTGGTTTGGTTCCAAGCTGAGATTCAAGTGGAGAGCTCTAATGCGGGTCGATCTAGCCCAGCTAAGATGTATTCTCATGACGTAGGGCAAAGTGGAGAGAGAAAGAGAGAGAGAGACTAGTAAATGATGTATATATGTAAAAGTGTATATAGTTGTTTGCACCCTTACACAGCAGCGTAGCTAACACATAAAGTTCCATCCACATACACACACACACACACACGCACACACACACACACACGCACCCACATCCATACACACACACCCATACACAGACACACACCCATACACACACACACACACACACACACACACACACACACACACACACACGCACGCATACGCACACACACACACGCACGCACGCACACACACGCACGCACACACACACACACGCACGACACACACACACACACACACACATGTGTGTGTGTGTGTGTGTGTGTGTGCGTGCGTGCGTGTGTGTGTGTGCGTATGCGTGCGTGTGTGTGTGTGTGTGTATGTGTGTGTGTGTGTGTGTTTGTTTGTGTGTGTGTATGTGTGTGTGTGTGTGTATGTGTGTGTGTGTGTGTATGTGTGTGTGTGTGTGTGTGTGTGTGTGTGTTTCAAAATTACTGACCAACCCGGTACTGCCGGGTTCGGAGAAGTCCCCCGAGTATAACTATCGAGGCGATTTTTTTTCCGTCCAACAGTTTCTGAATGAGAGCGATTAAATAATTGGAGTTCGAACGATTGTTGTAGGGTCGACGTCTGCCCTTAACAACGACGCCACTCGAGTGCTGAATCTGAGCGCAAGAGACGTAGCAGGCTACGAGTCAGGAAGACTCATTCAACTCGAGCGAGGTGTCTGTCTCGCTGGCCCGAGCGAGTTGACATTTCTGTCATATTTGGCGCATAAGTTCAGATCGCGCGGCAAGGTTCTACTGAAATGCACCGCTTGACAGATGACGGCAAGCGTTATTTGGCGTTTTGCGTATCATTCGCTTAGGCTGCCTGTTAACCAATTGGATTTGACATCCGTGACAGGCCGGCCGATCTGTCACTTCCAGCTTCGTCTTTATTCACTTCACGAATGTCGTGCCGAAACATGAAGCTTGCCAAGATCCATGCGAAATGTATTCCTTTGTACGAACGATGATGAGAAAAGATCATCGCGCTGTATGAGATTATTCATCGAGGCTTAGGGTTATCTTTATATTTAGGCGGTCATAAAAGATAAATAATTAATAAGTCGTCAATTCAGATTTTATGCTATCTTTCTTAAATCGAGAAAAAAAATAAAAAGAACCGACAATTACTCGATGCATGTCGAATCTCGAGTACAGCGTTACAGCACGTGTTTTTTAATTGGTTTTTTTTTTTCATTTACTTTATTGCGACCGGTGTTCTGGCGATTCGGATTGTCAAGTTGTCGGGGATTTACATCGTTACACGAATAACAAAGATTCGATATTTTGGTTTATCTGAATGCATGCTGGTATGAGAGCAAATATTAAATCAATGCTTCATATGATTTCTGGACGCCCTATCGGACATTTCTAAAAAGACTCGTCTACTTGCGTAATTGCGTTCGGCCGAGTTCCTCATAATGCGAGTGGATAAGTTTGGCTGCCGTGATATTAATTTTGACTTTCATGATGTCATCATCGGTTCAGTAAACGATGCTCAAGAAGTGGATGATCTATCGCTCGATGTACCTCGGACGAGTGTTAGACAGTGCGTCGTGGAAAGACATGAAAATGATTCTCTCAATCATTTTTCTAGCATCAATGGGACTTGACAAACGTAGATGAAGTCGATAGTCTCAATTGTTTGTCGGACATCCATGGGATATATTCGAAAGCGTCACGTTGAGTTTGTCTTTGATTTCATTTCCTTTCTGATCCAGGAGAATGGATCATGTAAGCAGAGGTAAAAAGTTAGCTCGTTCTCCCTCGTTTCGTTCCCGATCGCGAACGGAGAAAAAATCAAATCTGTCAGTGGTTCGTGCAGTATCCATAGGACTACACTCGACAACGTCACGTCGAGTTCGCCATTGATGTCATCTCTTTTTCGATAATATTGCGACGAGATGAATTCATCTCGTTCCCGATCGCGAACGGAGATGAAATCAATTCTGTCAATGATTCGTGCAGTATCCAAAGGACATAGTCGATAACGTCACGACGAGTTCGTCATTGATTTCATCTCTTTTCCGATGATATTGTAACAAGATAAATTCATCTCATTCCCGATCGCAATAGGAGATGAAATCAATTCGGACAACGATTCGTGCATTATTCATAGTACATACTCGACAACGTCACGACGAGTTCGCGGTTGATTTCATCCATTCCGATAATATCGCAAAGAGATGATTTCATCTCGTTCCCGATCGCGAACGGAGATGAAATCAATTCTGTCAATGATACTTCTAGTGTCCGCAGGACATACTCGAAGCCGTCACGACGAGTTTGCCTTTGATTTCATCTCGTTTCCGATGATATCAGAACAAGATGAATCCATCTAGTTCTCGATCGCGAACGCAGATAAAATCAATTCTGTCAGTGATTCGTGCAGTATCCATAGGATACACTCGACAACGTCACGATGAGTTTGCCATTGATTTGGTCTCCTTTTCGATAATATCAAGACGAGATGAATTCATCTCGTTCCCGATCGCGAACCGAGATGAAATCAATTCTGTCAATGATTCGTGCAGTATCCATAGGACATACTCGACAACGTCACACGAGTTCGCGGTTGATTTCATTTCCATTCCGATAATATCGCAAAGAGATGATTTCATCTCATTCCCGACCGTGAACGGAGATGAAATCAATTCTGTCAATGATTCTTCTAGGGTCCGTAGGACATATTCGGAGCCGTCACATCGAGTTTGCCTTTGATTTCATCTCTTTTCCGATGATATTGAAACGAGATAAATTCATCTCGTTCCCGATCGCGATGGGAGATGAAATCAATTCGGACAACGATTCGGGCATTATCCATAGGACATACTCGACAACATCACGACGAGTTCGCGGTTGATTTCATCTCCATTCCGATAATATCGCAAACAGATGATTTCATCTCATTCCCGATCGCGAACGGAGATGAAATCAATTCTGTCAGTGATTCGTGCAGTATCCATAAGATACACTCGACAAAGTCAACACGAGTTCGCTATTGATGTCATGACCTTTTCGATAATATCACGACGAGATGAATTCATCTCGTTCCCGATCGCGAACGGAGATGAAATCAATTCTGTCAGTGATTCGTGCAGTAACCATAGGATAAACTCGACAACGTCACGACGAGTTCGCCATTGATTTCATCTCCTTTTCGATAATATCAAGACGAGATGAATTCATCTCCGTTCGCGATCGGGAACGAGATGAATTCATCTCGTCTTGATATTATTCGAAGTTATTATTCGAAGACGAGTTCGCTATTGATGTCATCACCTTTTCGATAATATCGCGACCATATGAATTCATCTCGTTCCCGATCGCGAACGGAGATGAAATCAATTCTGTCAATAATTCGTGCAGTATCTATATGACATCCTCGACAACGTCACGACGAGTTCGCGGTTGATTTCATCTACATTCCGATAATATCGCAAGTAGACGAATCTTTTCAGAAATGTCATATAGGGCGTCCAGAAATCATATGAAGCATTGATTTAATATTTGCTCTCGTACCAGCATGCATTCAGATAAACCAAAATATCGAATCTTCGTTATTCGTATCACGATGTAAATCCCCGACAACTTGATAATCCGAATCGCCAGAACACCGGTCGCAATAAAGTAAATAAAAAAAACAATTCAAAACCACGTGCTGTAACGCTGTACTCGAGATTCGACATGCATCGAGTAATTGTCGGATCTTTTGATTTTTTTTCTTGACTTAAAAAAGATAGGATGAAATCTGAATTGACGACTTATTAATTATTTATCTTTTATGACCGCCTAAATATAAAGATAACGCCAAGCCTCGATGAATAATTTCATAGAGCGCCATGATCTTTTCTCATAATCGCTCGTACAAAGGAATACATTTCTTACGGATCTTGGCAAACTTCATGTTTCGGCACGACATTCGTGAAGTGAATAAAGACGAAGCTGGAAGTGACAGATCGGCCGGCCTGTCACGGATGTCAAATCCGATTGGTTAACAGGCAGCCTAAGCGAATGATACGCAAAACGTCAATTAATGCTTGCCGTCATCTGTCAAATGGTTCATTTCAGTAGAACCGTGCCGCGCGGTCTGAACTTGTGCGCCAAATATGACAGAAATGTCAACTCGCTCGGGCCAGCGAGACAGACACCTATCTTCCTGACTCGTAGCCTGCTACGTCTCTGGCGCTCAGATTCAGCACTCGAGTGGCGTCGTTGTTAAGGGCAGACGTCGGCCCTACAACAATTGTTCGAACACCGATATTCTAATCGCTCTCATTCAGAAACTATTGGACGGAAAAAAACGCCTCGATAGTTATACTCGGGAGACCCCTCCGAACCCGCCAGTTCCGGATTGGTTAGTAATTTTGAAACACGCTATATATATGTACATATATATATATATATATATATATACGGGGTGAGAATTGTAAAGTGGCCATATATTTTTTAAGGGTCTTTAAAAGAGGGGAGATTTTTCGACCAACAAAAATATAATTTTTAATGGTTTTTCAAGTCATTTAAAAAAAAATATAGCGTATTTTTGTGATGAGTAGTATTTGCCAAAAAATATTGGGCGTTCTGGAAAAAAATCAAAATTCGATTTTGAGTTCAGTAGAACGAAGAGAATTAAAGCTGTGTTCTGGTCGAGAAGTTTGGAGAAAAAAATCGTTTTTGGCATTTTCTTAAAGTAAAGACTCTTAAGGCGTTACCCCCACTTGTAGCGCAAAAAAGGCCTTTTTCATGAATTTTTTTAAAGAAAACTACAAAACTTTTTTAATCGATCAATATACCATCTTAAATAACACATCTTGAAGATAATCTTTCAGTAATTTTTTTATTGAAAACTATTACATTGTTTACTGGCAAATGACCGTCAATGAAATAATGTTTTTATATACACGGTTTGCGGTGACCAACAATGCGGCGAAGTGGATCATCTGAAGAAAAAAATGCGGATGGATTTATCCAACTATAAGTATAAACTAGTCTTTAATCGAAGGATTTCAAAAAATATTCATTTTTCACAAAATGGCGGACAGTCAAAGTTAATGTTTCGATTTTAACGAAAAAAAACGGCCGTTTTTTGGCTGTAAAACGGCCATTTTTTTTCGAAAAAAAAATCGAACGATTAAAGACTACATTTTTATGTATTAAATAAGCCTGCAAAATTTCAAGAAGATCGGTTCATTAGTGTTCGAGTAATCTTGGTCACCGACTTCAGAAATGCGATTTTGAGAAAGACGCGTTTAAAGTTTCTCTTTCAACGCGGATTCTTCTCTTTCAACGCTCATATCTCAGTCAATTTTCTTCGGATCGACTTGAAATTTTCAGGACATATTCTCCGATACTTATACTTCAAAAAGAAAATGCAATAAAAAAAATCAATTTTTCCAAAATCGCAAATGGGGGTAACCCCTTAAGAACATGTCCACAAAAGGAGATTGCGAAATTCCTAATATTTACGCCAACAAACAAGACCCGGTATAGGATCGACCGGGTGGAGCAACGAACTTCAGAAGCTTCTAAGGAAGTTAGAATTGCTCGCAGCGAAGAACGAGCTTCAGAAATTCATAATTTTGAAGTCGAGGAAGGCACACTTCACGAGGCCGGAATTAACGAGACCGATTAGTATAACGGGCAATTATACCACTTATTGTTAGATAGTTACAGTCGTCTGAAGTTGTACGCAAAACTCTAAACGGGTTTTTCTCGAAACTACTCTTTTCAACCTGGTTGACATAAAATTTCGAGTTCTATGCAACCATTTGGGTTCAGATTTAATATCGACCTTCAGTATATGTTCCTTTATCGCCCGTACCTTGGCCATTTTGCAATGGTTATTATTACCATTTTTAAAACATTTAAAACTTTGAAAAAAAATAGGGCTGTTGATAAGTTTTTTTTCAGACAGTCATCTCAAATTTTTTCGGACATAATTTTTTTTCTCTTTGCCACCTACCATAATGACATTCTTATTGATCGAAAAAAGTGGTTTCATTTGGGTTTCAGACGGATATGATCTTTGGAATCATGTCAACCACCTCAATCTGTTTTTCCAGGCCATATGTAGAGGCCCATAATAGCTTCAATTTTAATTTTTTTCCACAACTATTTTTGTATGTTCTTAAAACATCTATAAAAAGACTGTAAAACAAATGGATGATAAAAATATATATATATATATTTATATTAAAAAAAAAATATATATATATATATACAGGGGTGTTAGGAAGGTCGATGCAAAGCCTTGAGGGGGTGATAGGTGACCTCGTTAGGAACATATCTGACCTAGGTTACCTTAGTCCAAAGTCTAAGGAATCCGATTTATCATGGTAAATATGACTTTTGGAAAATTTCCCAAAATTAGGTACTAACTCATTCATAATGTCCAAACAGACAACAAATTGGTAACTAAAAATTTATTTGCGTATTAGCTCAATGTGTATTCAATCGACAAACACCAATACAATCATCTGTATCCACACAACTAACTAAATGGGACGTGTTGAATAATTAAAAACTTTTCAAAAAATAAAAATACCTCTTATGTTAATGCTATTTTGTTTTAAAAATCCGAGCGATTTTGATTTTTGATAAGTTTTTAATTATTCAACACGTCCCATTTAGTTATATGAGGTAGTTATATGAGATAAACGAGTTAGTACCTAATTTTGGGAAATTTTCCAAAAATCATATTTACCATGATAACTCGAAATCCTTAGACTTTGAACTAAGGTAACCTAGGTTAGACATGTTCCTAACAAGGTGACCGATCACCCCTCGAGGCTTTGCATCGACCTGCCTAATACCCTGTATATATTTTTTCATCAAGCTCGAAAAACGACCGAAATTTAGGCCTCTACACCTCTACACTGCCTTAAGTTCTAAATTTGAGACTTTTGTAAAAAAAAACTCTTTTAAATAGAATAAAACCATTTATCCATTTTGCAATGCATCTTTGATCTTTTTTGCTCTCTAAGACGGGATACATGGAAAAAGTGTTTCCGAAGTGTCTCGTGTTAGGATTTTAATAATCTTTATTCTGCTGTAGTCAAATTGGAATTTTTTCTTTCAAACATGTTTCAGAATGCTCGGACTTTTCTGGCAAATACCACTCACCACTAAAGCACTCAATATTTTTCTCCTAGAGGACTTGAAAAACGATTGAAAATCGTAATTTTCTCGGTCACCAAATTTCCACACAAGACACTTCCACAAGATCTACCTAGAGGCCCGAAAAAATGGTCAAATTCGGATTTTTTTCGGGTAAACGGTTGGTGAAAAAAAATACATTTCTTCAACACAAAGGTACATACATTGAGAACCTAAAAACAATCACCAAAAAATACAGAAAAACAACAAAAACATGGCCGCCGACAGGTGATGAAATTTTTGTCGCGACGTTTGGCGGTGGACACTCTCCAACTTGAACAGCCCATCCGAAATCTAAAAACCAAACGGGTTATTTAAGTTAACAATAAATACGAGTCGTTGATGATCGTCAATTTTTTAATAATTTTTTTTAACAACGTGGCGATGATTTGAAACTTGGGTATACAAAGTCTATGAAAAAAGGCGTCATTTTTACGTAACCGTTGAAAAATGAAGATCGATTACAAAAAAAGTGAGATCGTTAACGAACTTTGAATGTTTCTCATCGTATCTTCTGTAAATTTGGAAACAATCCATTAAGGGGCTATACCAGGGTGAACGCTGAAAATTTGGATGATTTTCGGGAATTTTTTGGAAAAAAAGTACTCAATTAAATGTTTCGGAAAATCAAGAATATATTTGGCTATATTTGAACTATATTACATCATTTTTTCATAGAAAAATATTAAGATCCAAGCGATTTTGCGCTGCCTTCGGAGGCGCTAAAAAAAAAGTTCCTCCACCGCTGACATGATTCCGGCCGATTGAGTAGCTGAAACCGAAAAGGGAAAAATGTCGTTAAAGTGGAAGATTTTCTGTACCATGACGTAGGATTTTCGAAAAATATCAAAATCTAACAAAATGGCGTAGTTATGAAAAAAAGTCTGTTTTCTTGCCTATAAAATGGTCGATTTTTTTCCATGCCAAATCGTCAATTTTCATTCAATCAAAAATATCCTCGTTATTGTAGAGGAAATATATCCAAGAGTACTCAGTTTAAATTTCAAGTCAATCGAATACTTGCTCGTTGAGTTACAATGTCAGCAAATTAAAAAAATCTCATTTCGAAAAAAACGCCTTTAAAGATTAAACTATCGATTTTTGCAAGATAAAATGATTAGAGATACGGCCTTGACATATTTACAGGATATTCTTGAAAGTATAAACTGTCGAAAAAGGCAAAAAAAATCGATTTTTTAAAAGTGTAACACTGGTATAACCCCTTTAGTGGTTCTCGAGATATCATGTCTACCGGCATTGAAAAAAGTTTCATGTGTAGCTCATTCAGTTTTAAGAATATTTCAATGAAATTTCCAGGGGATATAGATAAAAGGTGATAATATCGAATAAAAATGTGTTTGGAAAATGCAATTTTTTTACCCATCTAGGCAGCCCTTTAAAAAATAGATGACCACCTTATGATTGCCACCCTGTATATGCCAACGCACACATACATATACACACATGCGACGGATATTGTGATCACATGCATAGGTATATCCGCATATAGAGTGCTGTCGAAATGTACAAGACTTTGTACGCTGGCGAACGCGTTGCGAACTTTACCGAGGGGAAACACTTTGCTCTGGTCCAGGATCGATATGTTGGATCTCGCTCACTCTCTTTCTGCTGACGCCGTTCGTACACACGTTTACACGAGAATGGTACAGGTAACTGGTCCGGAGCAAAGCTACGCGGACCACTGCCCGCATCTCAAGAGAGGAAGAGAGAGAGAGAGAGAGAGAGAGAGAGAGAGAGAGAGAGAGAGAGTTTCCAAACTTACTTTGACTCGGGTGGACCACTTAACTAACGTCTCGAGAAGATTTTTGAGATTCGCGGAGAAGCACGAGAGATTCGAAGAGAACATATACCCGGATTGTTGGAAAGAGAGTGGATCTGCGGAAACTACGTGGGCAAACTTTGTTTCATTGCTGTTGCACAATTCTGTGGAAAGCTCAGGAAATCTAGTTACGTGAATATAGATATGTAGTGGTATGTGAGAGTAGGGTGGCACAATTTTGCGCTCCATTTTTTTTCTCCTTTTTCTCACCATCCACTTATCTTCTTCAAGGGGCTATACCAGTGTGACACTTTAAAAAAATCTATTTTTTTGCCTTCTTCGACAGTTTATACTTTCAAGAATATCCTGTACAAATTTCAAGGCCGTACGTCTAATTGTTTTATCTTGCAAAAATCGATAGTTAAATATTTCGACGCGTTTTTCTCGAAATGAGATTTTTCAAATTTGCGGACATCGTAACTCAAAGAGCAATTATGCGATTGACTTGAAATTTGAACTGAGTACTATTGAATATATTTACTCTCCAATGACGTAGGATATTTTTCATTGGGTGAAAATGGACGATTTGGCATTGAAAAAAACGACCATTGGCAAGAAAGCAGACTTTTTTTTCGTAACTACGCCATTTTGTTAGATTTTGATATTTTTCGAAAATCCTACGTCATTGTATATGAAATACGTTCCAGTTTAACGACATTTTTTCCTTTTTTGGTTTCAGCTACTCAATCGGCCGGAATCATGTCAGCAGTGGAGGAAGTTTTTTTGGACCTCCGAGGGCAGCGCATAAGTCGCTTGGATCTCAATATGTTTCGATGAAAAAATTATGTAATATAGGTAAAATATAGCCAAATATATTCTTAATTTTCCGAAACATTTAATTGAGTACTTTTCTCCCAAAAAGATCCCGAAAATCACCCAAATTTTCAGTGTTCACACTGGTATAGCCCCTTAAAGAAAAAAAAATGTCGCGAATGTTGTGAGCCGTCAAAATATATTAAAGGCCTTAGGCCACTCTATGGGCCGAAAAAATAATTTGTTATTAACGATTTTTTAGGCAAATTTTTGGAAAGTTAAAAATTTGCCTACAAAATCGCCAGATAATTGTTAATAACAAATAAACTATGCAATATAAAAAAAATCCTACGTACTTCCATAGACAATGTATATTTCAAGATATATTCAACATTTTAAGTGAATCGGTTGAAAATTGTCCAAGTTATGTTTCCGGCCAACTTAAAAAATGCAGTTTTGAGATAAACGCTGCATAGCCGCCATTTTTAAATGAATCGCTTCAAACAAATTATTGTATACAGACACTGATATGTATGATAAACACCTTTTGTTGTAATCTCGATTTATTTTGTAGTTTTTCTTAAAAAAATCCGAAAAAAGCCGATTTTTTCGGCCTCTAGAGTGACTTAACCCCTTAATGGTCCCTCAAGCCTCCCAATTCAAATTTTCATGAAAAAATCGTTTTTTTTTCGTTTACTCTTCGCTCGTGAATTTTCAACTTTATAGTTGTACAAATAACCTCGCGAAAGCTCTTGTTGGGGAATGAATATTTAGTGGTCGCTCACGAGCTTCGAAATTTCCAATTTTCGCAATTCTTTTTTATTTTTCTCACTCATCAATTTAACGCTTTGTAAAACTTTTAACACAATTAATCGTTTTTTCTTTAGAAACATTTTTAAAATTTACCTCACACTTCTAATCCAAGAATTATAAAATTTGTTCTCATAAATCAATTTTTTAAAGCTCTTGTCCGTAAACAAAATTATAGGTCGTTTTATTCATGAAACTGAAATGGCAGTTGTTTTCCGCCCATCGTAATGCGTCCCACAGTTGGTCTCGTTAGTCAAACTGCGGACCAATCGGAACTGTACTCTGTGACGAACGACGCCATAATACAATAATACATAATAATACATAATAACACATATCGTCTAATTGGTGTTTGTTACAAATTGTTATAATAAATTATTCAGAAAATGTAACATTTCGCTGTCTATTTTGTTTTTACGCTACAAGGAATTATAGTGCATGCGAGATTTATTGTTTGGCGGAAATTCCGAATTTTGGAAACCTCGAGCGACCACCAAATATTCATTGGCCAGCTAGAGCTTGTGCGAGGTTCATTCAAAAATTATAAAGCGTAAAATTCAAGGTGGAGAACTGGACGAAAAAAAATCGATGTTTTAATGAAAATTTGAATTTTTGGGAGGCTTCAGCGACCTCTGAATATTTTTTGACCGCTCGTAGCTTCCGCGACAATTTTTTTTTCTCAAAGAAGATAATTAGATAGTGAGGAAAAGGAAAAAAATAGAGCTCAAAATTGTGCCACCCTAATGTGAGAGCGATGAGGGCGAGCAAATGCGAAAGTAAAATGAGGTGAATCGATACGCTAGGATTTGTCGGTCCATTGTGGTGTACACGGAATTCCGAGCTGAAAAGGAACCATCATTGTCCAGAGGAACAACTTGCACAATTGCAATTGGATATACACAGGAACTTTTCGCCCCACTGATGCGCTTGAAGTATTACAGGGTGTCCAATAGGAAGTTGCTAAAACTAAATAAGTGTCTCTTCCCTCCACGAATTCAATAGGGGTCCCTTTTTCTAAGGCGCATACCTGAGGCCCCGCAGTTTTATTCCAGCCGTGGTTGAAGCGAGTACGCGCGCGTCAAAATGAGTGAGCTCACCACGGAAGAAAAAGTATATCTTATTGAGTGCTTCTTCTCGAGGGGAAAAATTTATAGTAATGCGTATAGAGGGTTTCGTACTAAGTTTGGAACTCATAGAGTTGCCAGCGAAAACACTCTGAAAAGGTAAGAATTGAATATTTATTCATATTCATCTATCACACAACTTGTGTTTCAATCCAATTAAACTGCATTGAAGTAATTTTACGTTAATTTTTGTAGGATAATCGATAACTTCGTGGAGTATGGTACACTCCAGGACCGTAGACACGAGTTGCCAGGTCCATCTGTTACGGTGACTACACCAGAGAAGATCAACGAAGTTGAGAATTATTTCAAACAAAATCCAAATGATTCGATTCGGAAAGCTGCTCAAGCATTAAAAATAACCAAATCATCATTACACAACATTTTGAAATATTTTTTAAAGTTTAATCCGGATAAAATAAGCACTCATCAATTGTTAACTGAACATGCCATGACAAAACGCATCGAATTTTGTAACACTATTACGGGAATGTTTGAAGCCGAAGAACTTAATGAGAAATTGATTATTTATTCCGATGAAGCACATTTTTGGATGAATGGGTACGTAAACAAGCAAAATTACCGGTTTTGGGGAACGGAAAATCCCAACATATCGCTAGCGAAGTCCCTTCATCGACAGAAAGTAACGGCATGGGCAGCGATTTCAGTAAAAGGAATTTATTTGCAATTCTTAGAATCTACGGTAACAGGAGAGAGTTACAAACAGCTTTTGGAAACGAAATTCTTCCCTTATGCAAAAAAGAGGGGACTGGTTAAAAATGTTTACTTCATGGAAGATGGAGCGACACCGCACCGGACTCATGAGGTGTTTGAAGCTATTCATCGCGTATATGGGACTCGAGTAATCGGTCTGGGGTACCCTAAATTTGCTCAAGGCGGACTAGAATGGTCTCCGTACTCACCGGGCCTGAACCCTTGTGATTTTTTCTTGTGGGGTTACATTAAATATCATTGTTACGCTAAAAACCCCAGCACAGTAGAAGAACTGATCGCGGCCATCCAGGAAGTGGTTCGCGGCATTACGAACGATGTGTTGGACACAGTTTTTCACAGTTTTCAAAAGAGAATTGATTTTTGTGCACAATCTAATGGTTCGCACTTCGAAAATATCTATCATTAATCACTGTACTTTCTCGTTATTTCTATAAGATGTAATAAATTGACATAAAAAACATTTGACTGGGTTTAATTTATGTGCGTTTAAAACTGCAGAGTTTCCTCTTTTTGAAGCAATTTGGCTTTTCTGATTCTGTGCACGTATTTTAAAATGACAGTCGATTAGTTTCAGCAACTTCCTATTGGACACCCTGTATCATATTTTCCTGAGTTCCAACGTATAGACTTGCGGGCTTTTACGTATTACCCGTTCCCAATTGGAGTCTTTCATATCACTCCCTGCCTGCACTTCGTTAATCCAACCTAACTTCTGTTGCGTCCACGAGCGTCTTGTAGGGGGAGATCCCTTCATAACGTAAAGAGCTTGTGACCGAAAATGAACGCCACGAGGAAGCTGAGGGATTACTTTATGGCGCCGGAATCGCAGATTAAGGGATCATAACAATGTAACGGGTCGAAAAAAATTGATTTCGCGATTTTGGTCGATGGTTAAATTACGCTAATCAGTCTGTTTTTTTTATGTCAAATCATAGCACTCATGGAGAACAGACAATACATTTTTAAACGTTTACTTTTATTTGGTTACATTTTTTAACGGTTGAAAATGTCTTTTAAAAAAAGGAGGCCTCACGGTACGGTTGTGGCCGTAAATATTATCTGGAACAAAGTTTGTAGAAATATTATTAATCAGTATGAAAGCCGCTATCTCGCTATGGAGGTTTTTAAAAAATAGAAATTTACACAATGGCGGGGGTTTGAAAAAAAGTATCGAATTTATATTTTTTTTCGACAGTTTTTCGTTAAAAAAATATGAAGATTTAAAAAAAAAGCTTCTATTGCAAGATAAAGAATGGCGTGAAGAATGTCGTGGCAAAATTTGAGACGGGTAGCTTGAAAACTTTTCCTTTGAGAGTGTTCCTCGTTTTGAAAAACGAAATTTCGAGAAAAAACGCACCAGGTCGCAGCTGGTCGAATCCCTTTTTCTGAGAGAGGCTGTAGCAACCGGAATAATTCGAATTTCGTCCCAAAAATTGAACAGCATGTTTATAACTGTCTGTACTGTTGGATAATGCCAAAAAATCGATTTTTTTTTATTTCACACTCTGATGATTCCTTAATCGGTAAGTCATTGAGTCACGAAATTGTTGAGAAGAATTGTTGGATAACGTCAAATATCGATTTTTTAATAAATGTTACACTGTGATGATCCCTCAATCAGGTAAGTCACGAAATTGTTGAGTCTCGAAACTTTAGCATTGTCCTGAAAACCACTTTTTCGTAAATCTCCTACAAGATAACTCCGACAACCATCCGAGTATTGGGGGCAGCCCAATACTCGGATGGTCGACCGCACTGTATCGCCCCACGAGTTTTCGTCAGTTGCCCTGTCCCCTCGTAAAAATTCCGTAGTTGGAAATGATCATCTGGGCAACACTCTGGAGGGTTTCTGATGGAAATAATATTGGGCTGCCCCCAATACTCAGATGGTCGACCGCACTGTATCGCCGCACGAGTTTTCGTCAGTTGCCCTGTGCCCTCATAGAAATTCCGTTGTTGGGAATGATCAACTGGAATGATCCGGATCAAATGATCAACTTGCCCTGTGTCCTCGGAATTTCTACGAGGGCACAGGGCAACTGACGGTAGCTCGTGCGGCGATACAGTGCGGTCGACCATCCGAGTATTGGGCTGCCCCTAATACTCGGATGGTCGACCGCACTGTATCGCCGCACGACTTTTCGTCAGTTGCCCTGTGCCCTCGTAGAAACTCCGTAGTTGGAAGTGATCAACTGGACAACACTCTGAAGGGTTTCTGATGGAAATAGTATTGGGCTGCCCCCAATACTCGGATGATCAACCGCACTGTATCGCCGCACGAGTTTTCGTCAGGTGCCCTGTGCCCTCGTAGAAATTCCGTAGTGCTGACAATCAGCCCTGCCGCCAGGGCTGATTTTCACATGAAATCGCCAAACTCGCGCGCCACTCTCGACGTATAAATTCATTTGATCGTTGTTTCAGTGGTTGTTCTCCCAAGAGAATTTCAATCACCTAACTTTCTTCTCGCCACGTGTATATATTGACGCGAGAGATTTTTCGGCTAGGATCTCGTTACGTGGCGATAAATATGACTTTTCGAAGTGAGTTTGCGGGTAGTATAGCACAGCCGGGAAAACTTGCCTGCAAATTGGCTAAATCGCTTAAGAGCCCGCAGGGACGAGTTTCGTCGCTCCGAGGCCGCAAATTTCCAGTGGCGACTTGGCTCATATCAGGGACGAATTCCCAAGTGAAAACGTAGTTTCGCGACGCTAGCCTGAATCTTCCCGACGTCTAGGCTTGATCATTTCTTTTTCAATGTCGATGGACAGGATTCGTACGGTAAAACAGGGTTGATCGACATAGTTCCTTTATAATAATACATTAATACCTTTGACAGTTTTTGGGCTACTTCAACAGAGCGCCAAAATACGGTTTAAATGTGTTTAAATTTGTTGTTCAAGCTTATTATGATGTTGCTCAAGTTGATATCGATCTCAATGATAATTATAAGACTGATTAAGGGGCTATAATAGTACCCTAGGTACTCGATATTGTAGCATTGAAAATGCTTTTAAAAATGTATACGTTTGTTGAGGTTGGCTGGGTATAGGGGTCTGAGTTAGCTGGATGTCACACCAAACTAACACTACCCCCACTCCACTGCCACTGTGTTGTAGTAGAGTGGGGGAAGCTGCGACATGCTAAATGCCTGTGATTGATTGAAAAATGCCGAATAACGTGCAGTGTACATCTGCGGTCAAAAATTATAATGTACTGTAAATTATATGTAAATGACATGTATAGTACTTTTATCTTAATACTAAACTACTTTTCTCGACCTTGTCCCAGCGAATATTAAAAACTAATTAACCGATTCTAAATTGTTGAAACTTTGTAATCGCAGTGACTAAGGTTGTACGCAGCCGATTTTTTAAGTTTTGATAATTACAATTTTTTAAGACTGCTTGAATACAATAAAAGGGCCTTGAAAATAGAAAAAAATGTCCAAACAGTCGGCATGTTGTAAACAAAATCAAAATTAAAAAAAAAACGGCTGCGCATAGCGATAGCTACATTTGTATAGATATCGATAAATTGTTGACTTTTTATTTACAGATAAGTTTTCATAAAGATATCAATGGGACAATGAAGAGAATTTTTTTCGTCGCTAAATCAAGGCATAACTCGGTTAATTTTAAAGATTTTTTCATAAAAATTACTGTAAAACTAGATGAATATATATTGAATACAATGAGGATAAACCCGATGCTTTCATAATTAGTTATGTCTATGAAAAAAATCGAAATTATTGACGACAAAGCACCCGTTACGTAACGGAATAGAGGGTCGGGGGGGGGGGGGTACCAGCCACGCAGAGCAAAAATCATTGATCCAATATCATTGGCGTTATTGAATGAAATTTCGTTGATTCAATTGTAATATTATTGGTGTAAATAATCGGATTTATTTGTCCAAACAAAACGCTATTGACTTTAACGTGAGCTATACACTTAGGAGCCGGAAAAAAGTCATTTTTGTGAATTTTTTCAAGGAAAACTATTTTAAATTTCGGATTGAGGTTTTAATTATCCAAAAGTATATACATTCAAAAATATGTATAAATTTTTTTATTTAAAAATATCAAAAATATAAACGATATTGTATGATCCTTTGAGCGTCCTAAAAAAATCTGCGTATACGGTACCCACTGGTGTTTCTTCGAAAAGCATCTGAAAAAAAAAACAAAAAGATTATTAAATTAGATACTATAATCTAGTACTTGTCATAGCCGATTTTGAAAATATCGATTTATGACAAAATGGCGGACGTTTGAACATAAATAGTGGTTTTGGGCCAAAAATTGGTTATTATTTTGCCTATAAAACAAAAACTAAGTAACAGAAAAAAAAATCCTATGATAAGTACTAGACAATGGTGTACAGAATAACCACAAAAAACCTCAAGGCGATCGGTTCATTGGTTTTCGAGAAATTTTGGGTACAGTTTTGAAAAACGTGGTTTTGAGAAAAACGCGTTTGAAAATTTGGGAATGAATAAATTATGAAACTTGTCAACTTACATGGAATCATCGACACCAGGCCCATAGTGTAGGTCTTCTACGGTCGACGGAATGTTCATAGCTTCTAAATCCTCGACCTCGACCATCTAGGTGTATATCTCTCCTTAATAATATGATAAAATTAAAGTTTTTTTTTCATTCAAAAGACATATTGTCAGCCAAAAACAATATATTATTGAAACTATCTAAAAAATTATCGCGAAAAAATGATCTACTTTTGAATGCATTTTCTGCAACGAACAAAAAAAGCGTTTCAATTCATAACATGAATATTGTTGATTCGAGTACACAAGAAAAAATGAATTTCGCTCGTTTGATTCAGATAAAATTTCTATTGAGTAAATATGTTATTTTATTTTTTTCACCATATCCGAATTAATTTTCAAGTACATTATTCGTTAAAATATTAATATTTTATTTTGATTGAAAAATATTAAGCAAATGTCTGAATTAGTTAAAAAATGATGCGGAAATAAAATTTGTTTCCTGCATATTTGGTTGAAAAAATTCAACCAAATCATGGCCGAGCGTCGCCGAAATTATAGGTGTGAGGAAACCCGTAGTTCTCGGAGTGACCGCTAGAAGCCGCACGCGCGCTCGTTTCTCGTAAGCGTAGCGCGAACCGAAAATCTACTTAAGCGCCAGAGAAACTCTAAAGAGTATCGCTTCTTGGCCTGTGGTTGAGATCAAAGTGTATCTGATATTCTCTTCGCTATTATCGTGGATGATCATTCTAATGCTCACTTTTTATTGAAGATTTTTAAAAAATTGAAAAACTTTCAATTTTTTACTAAAACGAATTCGACCAAACACTTTATTGTGACAATTCTGTCCTATTCCAAACAACTTCATGTGATGTTTCAAATATTTTCAGCTATTCTCGTGAGTGTACATTTATTTGAACGAACAATCAAGAAATGTTTGCAAGTGCACATAGAATCATATTAACAACATGACTTCTCGAATTCACAACTATATTCTTTTGTTCGCAATGAACATTCATTTAATCGAATATTATATTTTTTTTCTACCGGAGACTAAATGCGTCGCTACAGACGTCACCTGTACTTTGTGGCAAAAAATACAATTATTTCTGATCCATATCGTTGATACTTCAATCATGATATACACTTGTCTCTATCTCATACTAGTTGCATGATATTGCACTTTTGATATTGTCCGCAGTACGAAAATGTCAACAATGGCATATTCGTTTTCATGTACTAAAGAAATAATCCATTACATTGATTAAATTTTGGTACGAAATAAAAATTGTCGTAGCAATTGCTTAAATATTTCATCCATACATCAACAGATTGTATATAGAATGATTTCAATAGATTATCATTTTATTTTACGGATAATGGAGATATGGAGAGAACAGAAGACATTTTCAAATCAAATAATATGTTACTAAAACCAACCACATTTCCGAATATTTTATAGTATTGTATCAATGTACGGCCCTGGTACGTGGGGGATCAAAAATTGGGGAATTTGGCGTACTAAAAGTTTTGCGATCCGACTTCATTTTCTTTATTTATTTAGGATCTGCAATGACAATGGGGCACCCTGTGTATTTATATAAAAACACGAACATTGACAAAAGTCCGAAGCTTCGTAGCACCATGGAGTTCTGATTAATAACCAATGGAGGACGAGAATAATGGCCACGCGGGGAGAAAAACGAGGTCCCGCGCAATTCCCCGAGTTATTCAGCCATTTGTATTGATATTCCGGGGCAGGGTGGCCTGGGGGTGTACGCTCGGTCATTCACTTACGTGTGCCCAGGGCTCTTCGAAAGGAAAATCGAGGAGCAGTGTGTGCGCGGTAGGAAAGTGGCAGCGGAATAATAGTTTCGTATATAGAGACGTCTGGTAGCAGGGCCCTCTCGCGAGCGAGAGAACGAGAGGGTGAAAAACGAGGGGGGCGCGCGGAAGGAAAAGGGCGACGTCGACAACGACAAACGTCGTGACCTCGACCGGCACCGATAAATCTCCACCAAGCCGTCCGTCCATCCTTGTCTTTCTTTTTTTCTTTCTCTCTCGCTCTCTCTCTAATTCTTTCTCCATATGTCCATCTTTTTCTCCAGTTCGATCGCCATTTTAAGCGGACGCCCAGAAATACCGTGAGAATATTTATTCCTTTATCGGATTTCCAACATAGGAGCATTCCGACGAGTGCGATAAATCGATTGATCATTTTTTTTTTGGTGGAACTTGAAATTGAAGGCTTGAGGGCATTTTTAGGGCTGATACTTGGATGGGTGACCGCTTGGCATATGCCGATGGTAATGGCGAACGAAACGGTAAATTATAGGCTGTATCGACACGGGTTTTTCACACTTTCCCTGTGCCCTCGTGCAGACGGGATACGCCGAGAGGTTGTGGAGAACCCTTCGGTAGGGTCTCTCAGCTAACCATTTGAAGTATACATTTTTCTGCACGTTTTTTTGCACTTTTGTTATGATTACATCCATGTAGAGATTGACCGTTGGCCCTGGGACGGGCCTTTACAGTTAGCCTTTCTAGAATATTGGGCCGTGAGTATTTACCAATGAGGTGCCTTTGTAGGAATGATAAGAACGGCCCGATATCGGCCAACAGAGCCAACAATTATTGGGCCAATGATTTAATTCATTGTAGCGCCAATGTCGGTGATTGCACTTGGCCCTATGTCGGCCCTCGTAAAGGGCCTATTGACCACTGGCTCTATGATGGGCCTTCACAGTTGGGCTATCTAGAAGTTAGTCTATCTAGAATATTGGGCCGTGAGTTTGTTTGGGTTTGTTTGAGTGCGTGGTAAATATTCAACCTATATCGGGCCAAGATTGGCCCGGGATTGGTACTTATGGATACATATTTCATGGAATAACCTTGAAATAAATTGTGATTTGCGTATATGACAGGTTTCAAAATTGGCATATTTTACTTACTTATGTTGGGTATTTACAAATGCCAATAATAGGCCAAGACTTGATTACAAAAACTGAACTACAAAATATAGACGATTAATATATGACGTGCCAGTTATTTGCCTATTCTGGCACAATATACAGATAATGAATAACCCAAGGCTTAAATAAAATAAAAGCAGATATGGTCTGACCCACTTAGCCAATAAAGGGCTTAGATGAATTAAATGTAATTTCCAGTATTTTAGCATTGCCAGTTTTAAAATTGGCAAATTTCGATGAACTATCACGGCTGTTTATTGGTTTTAACAGATTGGCCCGGATAGGTTTTAGTAATGGGCTGATATTGTGCCAGTTATCAATTTATAACAGAACTATAACAGAACAGAATGGGCCAATGTAATTGCTTGTATTTTAGCATTACCAGTTTTTAAATTGGCAAATATAGTTCAACCATCACGGCTATTTATTGGATTTAAACGATGGACCGATATTGTGCCGGTTTTCAATTTATAACGGACCAATATTGGGCCAATGGAATTGTCAGTATTTTTTTATCCCCAGTTTTTAAATTGGCAAATTTTGTTTAACTATCACGGCTGTTTATTAGTTTTTAAAGATGGGCCAGGACAGGCTTTAGGGATGGGCCGATATTGTGCCAGTTTTCAGTTGAGAGCGGAACAGTAATGGGCCAATATTATTTCTCTTTTGTTGGCTTATACGATGGTCCCAATATTGGCCTGATCGTAACATTGGGCAACTCAT
Source organism: Ophion ellenae (assembly GCA_963210295.1). Classification (NCBI taxonomy): domain Eukaryota; kingdom Metazoa; phylum Arthropoda; class Insecta; order Hymenoptera; family Ichneumonidae; genus Ophion; species Ophion ellenae. Next base: position 8,617,407 of record OY723387.1, on the reverse strand, counting down.
GGCAACCTCTACATGGGCACCTGCTACGTGGAAAATAAAAATTCAATAGGTATGTTTTAGTAGTTGTTGAAGTCGTAGGAACCTTGAAACGCATTTGGAACCACCACACTGAGAAAAAAACCAATGAAACCATAAAGATACATTGGTTGACCTAAAGAAATGTCTCATCACGGAGTGCCACCGATATATGACATTGTTACAATGCTATAAAATATTGAGAAATGCGATTTGTTTTAATAACATATTATTTTATTTGACAATCTCTTCTGTTCTCTCCATATCTCCATTATCCTTAAGGGGTTAGGCCACAGTAACGGGTATAAAATCATGTGCGAATTTAACCATTTTTTTTCGCACGCCAAAGTGATTCACTCATAAAATTAATTACACATCTATTTAGTATGAATATCAAGCTGTTGGAAAATAAATATTTTTTTTTCGATGTACAAAATGACCGACCACTAATATTTTCTTTTGTTATCTTTTTTTAGAATCCACAAAAGAATAGAACAAAAATTCTCGTCAATCTACATTAGAATTCCCAGAGAAGTACGTCCGGAATGTAAAAAATGTTGTTTTATTGAAAAGTTGTAGGTATTCGAATTGAGTTGTAGGTATTTGAATGAATTTTCAGTGAAAAATTTCGTATAAAACTGCTCATAAAATGAAAAGTTTTCGATTAATCAGAAATTCCGTACGTACTTCTCTGCGAAATGCAATTAGGAACGTAACTTTTAAATTCGAGGTAAATAGAGTGAAAATTGTTGAAGTTATTTGTGAAAGCCAATTGAAAAAAAAAACTGTTTCGAGAAAAACGCGTTTAAAGTTTTAGGTACTCTATGGCCGTGCCAGTGGTGGGCTTGCGTTATATGCTCAAGGTCGATGAAAACAAAAATTTCTTGCTATAAATCGAATAGTAACTTTTTCTTATGATGATAAAGCACCGTTTTGACGAAAAAAAATCGATTTTTTGAAAATTCTACTGTGGCCTTACCCCTCAAAATAAAATGATAATCTATTGAAATCATTTTATATACAATCCGTAGAGGTACGGATGAAATAATTAAGCGCTTGCTAGAACAATTTTTATTTCGTACAAAAATTTAACCAATAGAATGGATTATTTCTTTACTATATCAAAACGAATATGCCATTAGACGTAACATTTTCGGACTCCGTACAATATAAAAAGTGCAATAAGATGCAACCAGTATGAGGTAGAGACAAGTGTATATCATGATTGAAATATCAACAATATGGATCCGAAGTAATGGTAATTTTTTGCCACGAAGTACAGGTTTCATCTGCAGCAACGCATTTAGTCTGCGGTAGAACAAAATATAATATTCGACGAAATAAATGTTCATTACGATTAAAAGAATATATTTGTGAATTCGAGAAGTCATATTGTTAATATGATTCTATGTGCACTCGCAAACATTTCTTTATTTTTAGTTCAAATAAATGTACACTCACTAGAATTGCTGAAAATATTTGAAAAATCGCATGCGGTTCTTTGGAATAGGATAGAATTGTCACAATAAAGCGTTTGATCGAGCTCGTTTTCTTAAAAAAAATGGAGGTTTTCAATTTTTCATAAATCTTAAATAAAAAGTGAGCATTAGAATTATCATCCACGATAATAGTGAAGAGAATATTAGATATCCAATGGAATATCCATGGAGAGAATATCGAATATTCAACTGATAAGAACAGATACTACACTTTGATCTTAGCCACAGGCCAAGAAGCGATACTCTTTTCGGTTCGCGCTACGCTTACGAGAAACAAGCGCGCGTGCGGCTTCTAGCGGTTACTCCGAGAACTGCGGGTTTCCTCACATCTATGATTTCGGTGGAGCTCGGCCATGATTTGGTTGCATTTTTCAACCAAATGCACAAGAAACAAATTTTATTTCCGCATAATTTTTTAACCAATTGTGACATTTGCTTTTTCAGACATTTTCAGAATTTGCAATTCAGACATTTTATTTTTCAATCAAAATAAACTATTAATATTTCAGCGAATAATGTACTTGAAAGTCAATATCGGATATGGTGAAAAAACTAAAATAACATATTTACTCAATAGAAATTTTATCTGGATCAAACGAGCGAAATTCAATATTTCTTGTGTACTCGAATCAATAATATTCATGTTATGAATTGAAATGCTTTTTTTGTTCGTTGCAGAAAATAAATTCAAAACTATACAATTTGTTCGCGATAATTTTTTAGATAGTTTCAATAATATATTGTTCTCGGTTAAGAACATATCTTTTAAATGAAAAAAAAAAACTTTTAATTTTATCATGTTATCAAAGTCAACAGCGTTTTGTTTGGACTAATAAATCCGATTATTTACACCAACAATTTTACAATTGAATCAACGAAATTTCATTCAATAACATCAATGATATTGGATCAATGATTTTTTTTTCTCAGTGCATATTCAATTAAAAACACTTTTAAGGCGTTACCCCCACGTGCAGCGCAAAAAAAAGGCCTTCTTCATGAATTTTTTTAAAGAAAACTACAAAACTTTTTTAATCGATCAATATACCATCTTAAAGAACACATATTGAAGAACTTTCAGTAATTTTTTTATTGAAAAATATTACATTGTTTAGTGGCAAATGGCCGTCAATGAAATAATGTTTTTATATACACGGTTTGCGGTGACCAACATTGCGGCGAAGTGGATCATCTGAAAAGAAAATGCGGATGGATTTAGTCAAATATAAGTATAAACTAGTCTTCAATCGAAGGATTTTAAAACATATTCATTTTTCACAAAATGGCGGACAGTCAAAGTTAATGGTTCGATTTTAACGAAAAAAACGGCCGTTTTTTGGCTATAAAACGGCCATTTTTTTTCGAAAAAAAAATCGAACGATTAAAGACTACATTTTTATGTATTAAATAAGCCTGCAAAATTTCAAGAAGATCGGTTCATTAGTGTTCGAGTAATCTTGGTCACCGACTTCAGAAATGCCGTTTTGAGAAAAACGCGTTTAAAGTTTCTCTTTCAACGCTCTTTCAACGCGGATTCTTCTCTTTCAACGCTCATATCTCAGTTAATTTTGTTCGGATCGACTTGAAATTTTCAGGACATATTCTCAGATACTTATACTTCAAAAACATGCAATAAAAAAATCGATTTTTTCAAAATCGCAAGTAGGGGTAACCCCTTAAACCGTCAAAATCGGAATTGAATTAGGTGTAACACCAGTGTTACACTATGTCGCAAAGGATTAATGAAAATCATGCTCCGACAAGTGTTGGGTGGCGTTAAGGGGGACGATAACTTTAGGCGCGGAAAAATTGCTGATTTTCGTGATTTTTTTAAAAACTTTTTAAAAACTTTTTTTTCATAGTAAAGGGTATCATTTCAAGTATGTTTGACAATTTTTTTCTATTGGAAAATATTTATAAACGACGGAGATATTGTAAATTGCACAGCCCGCTGTGCAAAAAAGGTTTTTCGCGGTGACCACTCCAGCTCGGGAACAAATCATCTGAAATCAAAAAATGAAATGAATTTAGTTTTTGTGCCGTATTATCTAGTCTTTAATCTAAAGATTCAATAAAATAATGATTTTTGAAACAACAGACGCTGATCGAAAGTGATCGTCGAAATTTCGGTGAACAAAAACACTCTATTTTCGTAGATATGAAAAAAATATGCATTGAAAAAAAAACCTTCGATTAAGAACTGCCTTTTGATATACAAAGAATGTCTGTAAAATTTGAAGCAGATCGGTTTAGTTGTTTTTGAGATATTTTGGTCGGCGTTTCTGAATAGGTCATTCCGCGAAAGACGCGTTTAAAGTTTTACGTCAGGTGTATACGTAGATAAGATGTAATTTATTCCCTTAAAAATGGAATCATCGATGCCCGGACTATACAGCAAACCTTCTGCAGAGGGGACACCCTCCAAAATTCCAATTTGGTGCTGCCAACTAGGTGTAACCCCTTAATAGGCAAGATTGCTTCACCTCTTTTGAGACCTACAAGGAAACGTTGCGAGGTCGATGTCTCCGATTTCGATGAAATTTGGCATGCTCGTAGAATGGCTAAAAATAGGCGACACGTATTTTTTTATATCTGTGGAACCCGATTTTCAAGGGGTGAAACGCACCCTCGAAAATAGGGGTGTTTTTAGTTTTTCGTCGATAACGTAATCCTTTTCATCTCCAATGTACAGTACACGAAAAAATAAACATTTTTGCTATTTGACATTTTTTCATGTCTCGTACCGTTAAAACGTTATGGACGAAAAACGGAAAACACCCCAATTTTCGAGGGTGCGTTCCAACTCTTAAAAATAGGGTTCCGCAGATATAAAAAAATACGTGTCGCCTAATTTTACCCATTCTACAACAAGCATACCAAATTTCATCGAAATCGGAGAGATCGACCTCGCAACCCCAACCCCTATAAGCAATACCCTAACAAGGAAATGTTATGTCACTACTTTTGGCTATTGCATAGGATTTTTGAAATTTATTTATCTTCAAAAGTGGCGGAGGTATGTCACGGTCGTCTAAACGGGTTGCGGCGGATGTTGTCGGACGGCGTGACACCTAGCGTCGACGGGATTAATCTGAAAAAAATCAACAAAGATTTTTCTTTCATTAGCACTCATACGTGGAATATGAACCAAGAGAAAGTGAGAAATGTTGAAAATCGATAAAATGGTACGCTTTGAAACGTAAAGATTAAATTATCCGAAAAAAATAGCTTCATTTTGCAATAAAAAAATACTTTTTAAAAAATTTTCCAAAACATTGAGGATCACATTTAGCACAATAAGATTAGCAAGATTTATACCAAACTTCATCGGAATCGGTCAATTATTTTTTCAGCTATACGTCACGCTAATTTTAAAGATGCAGTTTAAAAGACCGTGCCATACCTCTGCCATTTTTAAAAGTTATTTTAAAAAATACCATGTAACAGCAAAAAGTAGTGATAAAACACCCTGAGTCTCAAAAATGGTGAAAAATCTTTCCGTTAAAAAAAAATCATCAAAATAAATCAATACTAAAGGTATCTCCCCCCTTAAAAGACCGCGAGTATAATTCTCAATAGAGGCGGTGTCTCTGAGCGGGAAAAAATGTTGACCGTTTTTCACTTTATTTTATTATTTTATTATTACTTTTATTATTATTACCTCTCACCAACGAATCAAATGCTCATGTCCCTAATGAACGAAATTAGCCCTTTAAATTTTTTCTTAATCTCTTCTTTTTCCTGGCCGCGGTTGCTGATTATTCCCCAACTCTGTGACTTCCTCATTCCGCGGAAGGAGCTTCGCGCGATGAGTAGATGCCAGAGACGGATACATACAAATATATATATGCATACATTTATTTCCATTTTCAGTCGCAAAAGCTCGAGGGCAGAGAATGTTCGTTGTCATTGCGCGTCCCATCATACTTTTTACCCTGATACATACCGGGTGGCCTGTTATGAATTAATAATCCTGGAACTGTCGATAGGTCAGATCATGTCCTACTATAAGCTGGAATTTCAGTTTAGTAAAAGTCCCACGGTTTTCGAGAAAAAAATCACACGCTTTTGGTTTTTCGCATGCCATTTCTACAAACGATAACGTTTTTGACCCGGTTTTTTTCTAAAATACGCTTGGTTGTATATTTCATCTAGAAAAGTCTTCTGTTTAACCTTGAATATTAAGGAAACTTAATAAAAAAAGATCTTATGCAGAATTTTCATACAAACCGATTCGAACATCTGACTTTGATAGCCTGCGGTGTAAAAAAAATGTACGACGCATATCGTGCCAATTACTTTGAAAAGTTGCTTAGTTATTGTCGATTCATATCATTTGTAGAAATTTGTAGAAAATATTTATTTAAAAAAAAAATAACATGTAGCTCAAAATCTCGAGCACCTCAAGCCGCATAAAAAACATTAGGCGGTCAAAGTCGTTCAAGCTCATTTCAAACACCTATTAAATTGAAATACAAATCTAAATGTCTCTGATCACTACCAAATATTTGGTACTGATCCGAGATATTTAGATTTTTATCATCGATAATGACCTTGAATGACCTTGAACGACTTTGGCCCCCTTGAAAGGCCGTTGGACTCGTCTGAATATCAGCTACGACTTAATGAAAAATAAAAAAAAAACATGTTACCATTTTAAAAGCCATTGATGCCCTTGAGACGTAACTATGACGTAAACTATGACCTTGACAAAAGTGAATTTTTCACCACTGTATCAGCCCTTCGAAATCAATGAAATTACCTCCTTACATTTTTTTCGTCACTCTAAAGGCAACGAAGATATGTGGGGTGGTCACGTTAAATGGTCCACCCTGTATACACAGGGTGAGGCACATAAAGTGTTACAGAGCAATAGCACTCAAACTATTGATCATATCCAAATATGTTTCAGACAAAAGTTTGGGTGTTCGAGAATGCCGTCATACTGGACCACCCAATTTTTTTATCGGTGGAGGCGCTGAAGCTACGTCAAGGTCAACTCCACTTTTTTAAATGGAACCATGTATTTTATTTTTTCTATGACATTATTACCAATTTTAAGATGAATTCAGCGACCTACAACTCAAGGTCACTCTAGCAACGCAAAGTATGAAAATGGTCGAAAAATCGAAAAATATCGGAATAATCACTTTCAAAGGATCCACTGACCTTGGTTTGGGTCTACCTACAGAAGATGCTTGAAGATGTTGTGGAGCACCTCAAGCCGCATAAAAAACATTAAGGGCCAAAGTCGTTCAAGGTCATTCAATGTCAGTATAGGTGGTATAAATCTAAATAGATGGTCGAAATGACCTTGAACGACTTTGACCCCCTTATATGATGACCTTGAGAACGCAAAAACTATGACCTTGACAAAATCGGATTTTTCACCACTTTCAGCCCTTCGAAATCAATCAAATTACCTCCTGGCATTTTTTCGTCACTCTAATGGCAATCTATATAACTAAATATCTCGGATTACTACTAAATATTTGGTAGTGGTCCGAGATATTTAGATTTGGATTTCATTGTAATAGGTGACCTTGCATGACCTTGAACGACTTTGACCCTCTAATGTTTCTTCATGCGGCTTGAGGTGCTCCACAAGATGGTTGAGAAAAAGTGTACCATTCCATTTTAAAAATGAAGTTGACCTTGACGTAGATTCAGCGTCTCCAGCAACAAAAAAAAATAGGGTGGTCCAGTATGACGGCCTCCTCGAACACTGAAACTTTTGACTGAAACATTTGAGTGCAATTTCTCTGTAACACTTTAGGTGCCTCACCCTGTACATATATATACAGGGTGTCCCTGTTATCTGCGCCACCCGAAGTAACTCGGTAATTATCGACGTCACAAAAAAATGTTCCAGACAAAAGTTGCACGGTGTGAAGGCGGCCATCAAATGCGACAAATTCTGTTTTATTTCGGTAGAGGCCCTGACGCGCAGTGAAGGTCACCTCCACTTTTTTATATGGAATGGTACATGTTTTCTACAACCACCTTGTAGAGCATCTCAAGCCGCATAAAAAACATCGGGGGGTCAAAGTCGTTCAAGGTTATTCACGATCAGTATCGATGATACAAATCTAAATACGTAGTTGAAATGACCTTGAACGACGTTGACCCCCTTATATGATGACCTTGAGAATGCAAAAGCTATGACCTTGACAAAAAATGGTTTTTTCACCACTGTATCAGCTCTTCGAAATTAATCAAATGACCGGACATTTTTTGGTCACTCTAATGGCAACGGAGATATTTGGGGTAAATGGTATTTGGGGTAAACGGTAAATGGTTCACCCTGTATGTATATATATATATATATATATATATATATACATATGTGTATATGTAAGGTGCGCAACTAAGTTTCCGCCGTTTTTCAAGAGATGGCTCCACTAGTAAGTGCTGGTCGATTGTGACATAACCAAAACGTCATGAACCAAGCTTAGACATATGGTAAACAAACTGCTTTGACACATTAGTGATTTTGTTTTTGCGTCGTATACTTTTGGTTGTGTGAAAATGTCTGATTGTGTGCCAAATAATCGTCATTTGCGAGAAGTGTTGCTTTTCTTCTTTCATTCGAAGAAAACGGCGGCTGAAGCGCATCGAGAACTCGAAAAAGTTTACGGAGATGCTGCTCTAAGTGAAACAACGTGCCGTGATTGGTTCCGTCGCTTCAAAGACGGTGATTTCGATGTTGACGACCGTTCACCTGAAGGAAGGCCAAAAACCTTCGAAGACGCTGAATTGGAGGCATTGCTCGATGAGGATCCGTGCCAAACGCAAAAAAAAGCTTGCTTCAGCATTAGGAGTTACCCGCCAAGCCATTTCCAAGCGATTGCATGCGTTGGGAATGATTCAAAAACAAGGAACTTGGGTTCCTAATGATTTGAAGCCGAGAGGCGTTGAGCGTCGTTTTTTCGCCTGTGAACAACTGCTCCAGCGGCAAAAAAGGAAGGGTTGTCTTCATCGCATTGTTACGGGTGATAAAAAATGGATTCATTACAGCAACCCAAAGAGAACAAAATCATGGGGACTGCCCGGTGATGCTTCTACGTCGTCGGCTCGGCCGAATATTCACGCTACGAAGGTTTTGCTGTGTATTTGGTGGGACCAGGGCGGTGTTATTTATTATGAGCTGTTGAAACCGAACGAAACCATTACTGGGGAACGGTATCGAACTCAATTGATGCAATTGAGCCGAGCACTCCGCGAAAAGCGGCCACAATACGAGCAGAGGCACGAAAAAGTGATTTTACAGCATGGCAATGCTCGGGCTCACGTTGCCAAACCCGTTAAAACCTACTTAGAAACGCTCAAATGGGAAGTCCTACCCCACCCGCCATAGTCCCCAGATATTGCGCCGTCCGATTATTACTTGTTCCGTTCGATGGCACATGGTCTGGCTCATCAGCAGTTCCGCTCACATGAAGACATCTCAAAATGGCTTGATTCATGGATAGCCTCAAAAGACGAACACTTCTACCGTGACGGTTTTCGAGCTCTGCCAGAAAGATGGGAAAAAGTTGTCGCTAGCGATGGGCAATATTTTCAATGATTCATTTGTAACCATTTTTTCACAATAAAGTGGCATTTTCATCAGAAAAACAGCGAGAACATAGTTGCGCACCTAATATATATATTTACTGACGCTACGGGTTTGTAAGGGGTTGGAAAATATGATTTTTCGTCCAACAATGAGAGACCAACGAGCGAGACAGAGAAAGAGAAAATAAAGTATGCGGGTGCGCAACGGGTAACGTTACGATCACGACGAGACCTTCTTCAAGCTACAATTTTTCTCCCGCGACCCTTCTCATTTTTCGTCCGCTTCACACGATGATGTAGGCATGTTTTGCCCGAGAGTCCGTCGCCTCAACATTTCTTGGATTGTTAGGGAGGCGGAAAACTGGCGAGTGAAAAGGAGAGTGTAAAATTGGTCGAGATAAAGTGGGCGCAGGAGCTGGAAAGATAAGAGGACGAGAAAAGAGGATTTTCTCTCTCTCTCTCTCTCCCTTTCTCTCTCTACATATAAGAGTACCCTCGCTGTCGCTTTATATATACAAAAGCGCGACGACACGACGAAGGATAAAAAGAAAACCTTCCCAGAGCTTCGTCCTGTGCGCCAAGGAGTTCACGACTTTTCCAGAACTCTCGCAAAGTCTATTGTTTAAGGGAGTCGCGAGCCCTTTGATCCCACCCTCCCGACGTCCCGCGCCCCTTATTTTCGGGACTTTCGCGCGCGCATCTTTTGCCTTCCCGGCATTTCCGCTTTTTTCTTTCTTCTCCTCGTCTTGCAATCCGTCTACGCTCGTAACTTTATTTCGCTCACTTGCCACCCATTTATTAACGTTCTTTAATCAGCGTGTCCTCTCGAGTGCATCATAAAGATTCCGGTGTCACGTTGAATGGAGAGTGACACGATCCTCGTATATATATATATATATATATATATATATATATATATATATATATATATATATATATATATATATGTATGTGCATGCGTGTGTGTGTGTGTGTGTGTGTGTGTGTGTGTGTGTGTGTGTGTGTGTCCATATATAGGTGTCTATGCATATATCTACGTAATGAGTATAATACTATTATAATGCAAGCTCGCGAATTAAGAGAAACGCTCGAGCTTCTCACTTCCGAGCTCTCTCCATTCTTCCATTATTCTGCGCCCCGCCCTCCAGAGTCTCGAGTGCATTATTGCATATTGTCCTTTGTGTTTACCGCGCAAACTTACCGCGATTTACTTTGCGCCAACGACGATAAACAAAATCATGGAAGTAAAATACGAGGGGAGAATTGCATGACAGGATTATAAAATATATATATATATATATATATATTAGGGTGATTCATTTCAGGGCAACTTTTTTTTTGATCCATCGTGCCCGAAAACCTTTAGTTCGTACCCAAAAACGAAGTTTCGTGAAAGGGGGGTGTTGTCAAAAAATATTTAGAGGTCGCGAATCAAAATTGAAGGTTTCCCATTTGATTAACATTGAAAAAACATGTTTTTCTCATTATTAGTGTTACCATTCCGCGAATTTTGATATCGCGATATCTTCCAAGTAGGTTCTCATAGGAAATATGATACTTTATAATAAAGTTCATTGAGCCATGTCCGTAAATTCAACTGTATCAGCGGTATCATTATTTCAAGTGAATATTGTATGAAAATATCTATTCAAACGGCTGTAACGTCTAAGCTATTAGATATATCGAAAAAAATTCAAATGAGAACTATGTAGAGAAAGTAATTTTCCACAAAAAAGTCTTATAAGCCGAGGCCGTAAATTCAACTCTTTCTCAGCTATAGGTGGATGAAGTAAAATAAATAGATTTTTTTTGTTAAAAAAAATCTATTTATTTTACTAAATTCAACTCTTTCTCAGCTATAGGTGGATGAAGTAAAATAAATAGTCCTTTTTTGTTTGAAAAAAATCTATTTATTTTACTTCATCCACCTATAGCTGAGAAAGAGTTGAATTTTCGGGCTCGGCTTATGAGACTTTTTTGTAGAAAATTACTTTCTCTACATAGTTCTCATTTGATTTTTTTCGATATATCTAATAGCTTAGGCGTTACAGCCGTTTGAATAGATATTTTGCACAATATTCACTTGAAATAATGACGCCGCTGAAAGGGTTGAATTTACGGCCATAGCTCAATGAACTTTATTGTGGAGTATGATATTTCCTATGAGAACCTACTTGGAAAATATCGCGATATCAACATTCGCGGAATGGTAACACTAATAACGAGAAAAACATTTTTTTCAATGTTAATCAAATGGGAAACCTTCAATTTTGATTCGCGACCTCTAAATATTTTTTGACAACACCCCCCTTTCACGAAACTTCGTTTTTGGGTACCAACTAAAGGTTTTCGAGCACGATGGGTAAAAAAAAAAGTTGCCCTGAAACGAATCACCCTTATATATATATATTATCATCTGAAAATACAATAGTTATGTATATCGATGAGCTATTCCACGTGAATCCGCTGGACTTTTTCCCTGATACCCGCCAATTCGATTTGTTTTTTTTTATCTGATTCCATTGACTCTAAAAGACACCCTGATTTTTTTTTACATTTTTCGAAACAATTCTTGGTCAAAAAAAAAATTCTCCGAATAAAACGCCCCGATTTAAAAATCTGAAAAAATTCCCAAGAATGCGTGATTATATGTAAAAATGTTAAAGCTATCACCCGCAGTGGGAGTATGGTTTTTTCTGTGTTTTCTGAGCGATTAACGTTTTAAAAAATCCGAAAAATGCAATAACCGCTTATTTCGGGCGGATACTTAAATATTGTGAAATCCACAATGAATTTTTTTGACCACTTTGGAATAATCAAATCACAATCATGGACCTTGAACAGTTGGTAGTCAATTTTTCGGATTTTTTTTGTCCTAGGGTTGTTTCGAAAAATGTAAAAAAAAATCAGGGTATTTTTTAGAGTCAATGGAATTAGATTTTAAAACATTAATCGAATTGGCGGGAGTTAGGGAAAAAGTCCACCGTATTCTCGTGGAATACCTCATATATCATATATATCCATTGTTTTACATGCGACAACTATTGTTTTTTCAGATTTTCATCGAGGAACTAGAAACAAGATCACACGGAAAATTTCAAAATGATCGATTCAGAACAAAACATCGATAAATGAGAAATGTCAATGTTTTTTTACCTAGAATCGATTTAAAAAAACGGTGAAAACACCTACTCTCACAAAAGGTGCGCAGAGTAATGGCCACCACTTTCAATGCACGCTTGCAATCTGATTTGCATTGAGTTTTTTTATCAATCGAGTAATTCTGTGTTAAGGGGTTAGGCTACTGTGACGAGCCGAAAAAAGGGTTTTTTGAAAAACTAGTTTTGAAGAAATAAGTAAGACGATTGAAAAATTGTTCGGCGATTTATCTGTATGTACAATAATAAAGTTGTGTTCCAAATTTCATTAGAAAATATTAGTAATTGAAAAAGTTATAAACTGTGTCGTGAAGGACCTTTGAACGTGAAGGGTTCAACGGTGCACTTGATTTTGGTCACCCGGTTGGTGTGAAATTAAAAAAAAAACGATTTTTTCTTCTTCTCAAAATAGATAATATTGGCTAAGACTTGATCGAGATTTTGTTGTTCTCGTGTTTCAATCACAAAATTTGTATTTTTTATCGATTTTTCGAGGAAAAATGACATCATTGTTGTTAATAATTAAAGAAAAAAATATTAATAAGGAAAACGTCTGTCAAGACCAACCAACTGAAGAAGTGTACAAAGTGTACAAATAATTATGAATTTTTTTTCGATTTTTCGAGGGAAAATGTTGTAATTACTGTTAATTAGTAATGAAAAAAACAAGCTGATAAGAAAAACGTCTGTCAAGATGAAACAACAGTAAGCTAAACAAGTAGAGTTCACTGAACAACTGAAGAAGTGTATCAAATTTCAAGTCAATCCGTTAATTAGAAGTCGGGAAATCTTGTACTTGAAAAATAGTTTCGAGAAAAACGCGTTTAAAGCTCGACTAGCAGTTCTATTGTTGTAATCATAAGTTTTCCTTAATTCCGCGATTCCTACATCAAATGTTGGACCAGTCTTTTCAATTGGAGTTGCCTCAAGCGACTATCGATTTATTTTTATTTTCACAGTTGCCTAACCTTTTAACGAATAGGCTCCAATTAATCTTTCAATAGTTTAATACTAAGAAAAAACAATATTCAATCTTGATCGATCATCTCGAAATTTGGTGCATGAACTTTTTTTAAGTTCTTTGCACAAGGAACTAAATGTTCCTTCACAAATTCTGAAAAAGAATACTGCGACCTCTCATTTCGGGACCTCCACGGATGCACGGAGGCCGGCCAAAGCTTTCGCGAGGTTAATTTAAAAATTATAAAGCCTAAAATTCACGGATGAGAAATGTACGAAAAAATTGATTTTTCTATGAAAACGCGAATTTTTGGGAGGCTTGAGCGACCTCTAAATATTTTTTGACGGAACGCACCTATCGCGACAATTTTTTTTTCTTTACAGAAGATAATTGGACGGTGATAAAAAGGAAAACAAAAAAGAGTTCAAAATTGTGCCACCCCAATATATATATTGGGATGTTGAATAAGTTCTTCCTGTTTGTTTTCGTGAAAATTAATGCGTTTTTTTAAAATAAAAATCATTCCTAATGCTTTTAAGGGGGGATTGTCTTTTTTTCACAAAATTTACCGCTTTTTGGGAATTTTTTTGTGAAGAAAGTATACAACGGAAAACTTGTGAAACTTGGCATATAGTTTTATTGATCTGTTTACTACATACAACAAATTTTTTAAACAATTTCATCAAAAAATCCGCCTCCCACCCCCCTCGACGCGCGATGGTCCTTTTTTGATGGTGTGCACGATTACAGCCTTCACGTTCATCCTGCAACAAAAACCCAAAAAGCATTTTACTTTAGACACATATAGCTATCGTTCGATGAAGGGAAAAAAAAAATTGACGATTTGGTGACGTTTTGAACTTGAAGTATCGATTTTTCGAAAAAAATTGATCGATTTTTTGTTATAAATAAAAAACTATTAAACGTATTGCTTTTTTGCTTCATCAAACGATAAAAGGATGTCAGCTGAGCATTCTGTCCAAATTTGAAGGCAATCGGTTGAATAGTTTTTGAGAAATCGTGCACACCATCAAAAAAGGACCATCGCGCGTCGAGGGGGGTGGGAGGCGAATTTTTTGATGAAATTGTTTAAAAATTTTTTTGTATGTAGTAAACAGATCAATAAAACTATATGCCAAGTTTCACAAGTTTTCCGTTGTATACTTTCTTCACAAAAAAATTCCCAAAAAGCGGTAAATTTTGCGAAAAAAAAGACCACCCCCCCTTAAACATTTCGAAACTGTTGTTTGATCAACTCCTAATGATTCTGCAAGTTCAGATATCATCTGACATGAGTCTACATGAAAGTAATGCCTCCAATTGAACACATCAAAATATTTATTTTGGAAGGGTCTATACCAATCTCTGCATGTTGTTTCCGACAGAGCATGGCTGCCATAAGTCTCAACTAGAATTCTGTGTGCTTCAGCTGCCGATTAAAAAAAAAATAAAGTAGTGCAGTAAAATTGCCGGCAAATACTTTTTGTGACAAAAAATTTGACATGTTTAAGAGTATGAAAAAAAATTGTTCACGCTTAGGCTGAATTACATACATTGGATTTCTAGCTTGCTTATAGTACTTTTTTATAGATGCATTACCATCTTAAGGCCTAAGGCCGCTCTAGAGGCCGGAAAAATAGGCTTTTTGGGAATTTTCTTTTTTGAAAAACTACAAAATAAATCGAGATTACAAAAAAGGGTGTTTATGATACATATCAGTGAGTGTATACAATAATTTTTTTGAAGCGATTAATTTCAAAATGGCGGCTGTGCAGCGTTTATCTCAAACCTGCATTTTTTTAGTTGGCCGGAAACATAACTCTGAAAAAAATGGCGATTTTTTAGGAAAATTTTTGGAAAGCGAAAAATTTGCCTAAAAAATCGTCAGATAATTGTTAATAACAAATGAACTATGCAATACAAAAAAAATCCTACGCACTTCCATAGACAATGTATTTTTCAAGATATATTCAACATTTCAAGCGAATCGATTGAAAATTGTCTGAGTTTGTTTCCGGCCAACTTGGAAAATGTCGTTTTGAGATAAACGCTGCACAGCCACCATTTTGAAATTAATCGCTTCAAAAAAATTATTGTATACAGTCACTGATACGTATGATAAACAACCTTTTTTGTAATCTCGATTTATTTTGTAGTTTTGCTGAGAAAAAAAATCCCAAAAAGCCTATTTTTCGGCCTCTAGAGTGGCCTAACCCCTTAAACAACACGCACACAGTTCTGGTAACGCCATCTGTTGGAAAACAGCGAGAACTCATTCAACATCCTCATAAATATACATATACATATTCGATGAAAAATTTCGAAAAGATAGTGAGCTGCAAACATTTAGTTGATTGACTTTGGTAGTCGAATCTTCCGATTATTATCGAGTCCGGTGTAGGTTTTTTTTTAAATATATAGCATTTACTAATATCGAGAAGCCCTTGCGAACTTTAAGGTAGTACCTCCACAGAAGAGTTGAATTAAGAAATAGTTGAAATTTGACATATACGTTATTTAATACATTATCCAAACATCTGTGCAATTTGAATAAGTTTGACCACCCCAAACCTGAGATATTTACACTTAAAGTTGGCTTGGTTTACACGTAACAAATACGTTATGATGGGCAAACAGAGCATCATTAATTCTACCGTCAAAACTAAAATTAAGAAATTGATTAAAAAAAACGAGGTTAAGCTACAGTAAGATATCACGAATAATGTGAAAAAAAAATGAGAATGATTCACCATCTAGTTTCCAAGATATAACCATGAGAAGCCTTCACAATTTTGGTGCAAAGCCTGGCAAAGCCTGGAAAAAAAAACAATTGGGGCAAAGCCTGGACAGTCCCGGCAAAAAGTTTACTGGCAACGGTCGATCAAAGACACAATACAAAATATATTTTACGGCAATAAATGATATCCATCGTATTATCTACTAGTACCGAGTCAATATTGCGTAGTTTTTAATTTTATTCATTACTAATTAAACCAATTATCAATTTTTTAAACATGAACATGGTATGTAAACTTTTGGTTGAGATTTTCGCAGAGGAACTACCTTAACGAATCCTTTGTCTCATTATTATCATCATATCATGAAGTTGCGGACCCTCATTATTGAGGGTCTGCAACTTCATTTATCTTTATTGATTATTTACGAACTTTCATGATCAAAACTCAATAATTTGCAGATTGGACACGGGCAAATATACAAGGGATCCCAAATTTTTCAGCTAAAGAATTACCGTTTCGCAAAAAGGATTTTTGTTTTATTCACTCTCGTCCATCACTCTTTATCCCCGAAATTGGTAAGCTACTGGAATACTGAAAATTGTGGAACCGTTCACTGTTTCCTATTTTTCCGCTTTGGCTCGGATGAAAAATCGGAGCTTCGGTGCGAAATTTTATCGTACGTGGTATCGCCTCCAATATATTTCCTATCAAGCGACATTCAATACTGGAGATACTGCGAATTCATATGCATGTGGGGAGCAAAGCTGGGGGCTTTTCGTGCGGTCAAAGTTATGCTCCGTATCGGAAAGGCATCGTTCTACAAACGGACCCTCTTAAATTGTTTGCAAGGCCTCTTTGCACGTGAGTCACAGACGGGGCATTGAAATCATGATAGATCGAGAACGAGGCAGCGAAGTTGAATCCAGGAAACATTGTACAACGCTGCGACCGTCGATCCTGACGTGATAAGAGGACGAAAGCTGGATTATTGATTGATTGATGAAGCGGAGGGAGAGAATGAGGAGAGAGAATTCTGGGTAAGAGCAAGACAATTAATAAACACTTAGAAAACTCATTATTTTGACCCTTCTTGAACGGAACTGACACCAAGTATCGTTAGCCGAGCCAATACTTGGATGGGTGACCGCTCAATCTCGGGCTTGTGCTCCGGTTACCGCAGGCTGCACAATTACCAAGTTTCATAAACGAAAACTCAGTGAAAATATAGCTGCCCCTTCACAGGTTATCCGCAGTTACCCTGTGCCCTCGTGACTCGATTTTCCATTCCACTTTCAATCACCCCCCCCCCCCCTCCACGCTACATTAAAATTGAATTGATTTTCGACGAACCATTTAGTAAATAAGAAAACAATGGTTCCGTTTCTGTGAACTGAGACCAAGTATCGTTAGCCGGGCCGATACTTAGATGGGTGACCGCTCAGTCACGGTTTTGTGTTCCGGTTACCGCAGGATGCAGTATTAACGAGTTCCATCAACTAAAATTCAGTGAAAATATTGCCGCCCCTTCACAGGTTTTCCGCAGTTACCCTGTGCCCTCGTGACTCGATTTTCTTTTCCTCTTTCAATCACTCCACGCTACATTAAAATTAAATTGATTTTCGATGAACCATTTAGAAAATAAGAAAACCATGGTTCCGCTTCTGTGAACTGACACCAAGTATCGTTAGCCGAGCCAATACTTGGATGGGTGACCGCTCAGTCACGGGGTTGTGCTCCGGTTACCGCAGGCGCCAGTATTATCAAGTTTCATAAACGAAAATTCAGTGAAAATATTGCCGCCCCTTCACAGGTTATCCGCAGTTACCCTGTGCCCTCGTTACTTGATTTTCCATTCCACTTTCAATCACTCCCCCCTCCACGCGACATTAAAATTGAATTGATTTTCGACGAACCATTTAGTAAATAAGAAAACAATGGTTCCGTTTCTGTGAACTGACACCAAGTATCGTTAGCCGGGCCGATACTTAGATGGGTGCCCGCTCAGTCACGGGCTTGTGCTCCGGTTACCGCAGGCGCCAGTATTATCGAGTTTCATAAACGAAAATTCAGTGAAAATATAGCTGCCCCTTCACAGGTTATCCGCAGTTACCCTGTGCCCTCGTGACTCGATTTTCCATTCCTCTTTCAATCACTCCCCCCTCCCCATTCCTCTTTCAATCACTCCCCCCTCCACGCTACATTAAAATGGAATTGATTTTCGACGAACCATTTAGTAAATAAGAAAACAATGATTCCGTTTCTGTGAACTGACACCAAGTATCGTTAGCCGGGCCGATACCTAGATGGGTGAACGCTCAGTCACGGGTTTGTGCTCCGGTTACCGCAGGCTGCAGTATTAACGAGTTCCATCAACTAAAATTCAGTGAAAATATTGCCGCCCCTTCACAGGTTTTCCGCAGTTGCCCTGTGCCCTCGCGCCTACCGTAATGTATCAGAAGAGAGCTGTGAGTCCTCGAATAGTCCCCTCACAAGAAAACTCCTCGAGAGCTTCCCCCTCCGATTTTGATTAAATTTGGCATGTTTGTAGAGTGGGTAAAAATAGCCCATACGTATTTTATTTATATCTTCGGAACCTCATTTTTGAGGGGTGAAACGCACCCTTGTAAAATAGGGGTGTTTTTCATTATTCGGCGATAACTTGTTAATGGAATGAGATACGAAGAAACTTAAAATTGCAATAATGTTTCATTTTTTGAGTACTATACATTGGAGTTGAGGGCAGTGCAGATAACAACAAATTTTCCATTGTTTATTGCAAAAATCCAATTTTCGTATTTGGCTCTTCGAAACTTTTAATCTGATCTGCATGCAAATTGGCTTTGGCAAATTGGCAAAGTGGCATGTGTAAGGAATGGAAAAGTAGCGGGTATGTATTTTTTCGTTTTTCCGATATCCCGCGATCAAGGGCGCTTTGGTTATTTGGCCAACACCGACGAATAATCAGCTGAACTTTTACAATACTCGGTTGAATTTGTGCCAATACCACCTCGTTCCATGACGCTATTGAAAATACATCTGTAATCCATTCGCTCCAAATATCAAAGTTTTAAAGTTGTAAAAGTGAAAGCGATGGAGGAACAACCTTTCTGGTTGCACCGAAAAAAAATAAAAAAAACTGCCCCCATCGCCCATTCCAAACAAAAAAAACTCCCCTTTCAGGCTCATCGCGCCTCCCCTTGGCTGGCCAAACATGCCGTTTCCGTCCCGAAATTTTATTTGAAAAATACATTGTTTTTCCACCAGATCCTACACAAAGAAAAATGTATGGTGTTCTAAACCATATTTTAACTATATTTATATTTCACTGAGGGGACAATAATATTTTATAGCCATAGTTACTGCCAAAAGTATAGTACTGCTTAGTGCTATTTTAGGAGTCGCTTGAATTATGCACATACGTTAACCGCAACCACCAATCTTACAAAAATACGTTTATTCTTCAATGCTATATAATGTAGTAGGATTTCATAAAATGGATATTTCCTGATACTATACGAAATTTAGTTCCTCGAGATTCTAATAGCGAACATGTACATTATACAACATATGTACATTGATAAAAATTGTTGTCTGTGATTCGGCCGATAAGTCCGGAGATTGACTCGGCCATTCCAAAACTCGAATATTTTTCTGGCTAAAAACCTGCTTAAGGAGCTGTGATCGATGTTTTGGATCATTTGAATATAATATCTCTATACATAGCAAAGTTTTTTCTTACAAATAATTGTTAATCGTTAGGAACAATTTTTTAATTACATATTTTGATTGCATAATAAAAGAACTTTACGATGATATATTTATGTTTCCATTTTGCATCCTCTGAATGTTACTTAATCATCAAATTATCTTTCGCCAGGCACTTTTGCATGCAACAGTATATTGTCAAGCCTTTTACGATGGAGAATAATCATTTCGGGTATAATAGATAGTCAAACGCGCCACCTAAATAGCAATTGCGGTATACTTTTCGCTTACAGTCGTGTCAATCATATTATGATTGCAGTGTCGAAAAATTACAACGAATTTCACTGTCCCCTCTTTTACACTGAGAAAAAAAATCATTGATCCAATATCATTGGTGTTATTGAATGAAATTTCGTTGATTCGATTGTAAAATTGCTGGTGTAAATAATCGGATTTATTAGTCCGAACAAAACACTATTGACTTCAATAACATGATAAAATTAAAAGTTTTTTTTTCATTCAAAAGATATATTGTCAGCCGAGAACAATATATTATTGAAACTGTCTAAAAAATTATCGCGTACAAATTATATAGTTTTAAATGTCTTTTCTGCAAAGAACAAAAAAAGCATTTCAATTTATAACATGAATATTGTTGATTCGAGTACACAAGAAAAATTAAATTTCGCTCATTTGATTCAGACAAAATTTCTATTGAGTAAATATGTTATTTTATTTTTTTCACCATATCCGATATTGATTTTCAAGTATATTATTCGTTAAAATATCAATATTTCATGTTGATTAAAAAATATTAAGCAAATGTCTGAATTGGTTAAAAAATTATGCGAAAATAAAATTTGTTTCTTGCGCATTTGGTTGAAAAAATTCAACCAAGTCATGGCCGAGCGCCACTGAAATTATAAGTGTGAGGAAACCCGTAGTTCTCGGAGTAACCGCTAGGAGCCGCACGCGTGCTCGTTTCTCGTAAGCGTAACGCGAACGGAAAATCTACTTAAGGCGTTATACGCAGTTGCAAGGCCAAAAAAGTCGTTTTTTAACGAATTTTTTCTGGAAAAGGATTTCATTTGGGCAAAACGAAAAGTATTAAGCAGTATAGTGACATCTGTTGGCTTTAGATTGGCATTTTTTATTTTCAAAAATATTCATTAACGTTGCTCCTGTAGAAAGTCTCATGGAGGTCCCCGAAAAAAAGCGTCCGGCGGTGAGCAAAGTATCTCCGGTTTGGATTATCTAAAATGAAAAAACCAAAAAGATTCTTTTAGGGGATAGATGAATCCAAGTATTGATCGAAGGAATAGGCGAAATTTTAATTTTTGACAAAATGGTGGCTCCGGAAAGAAACAATTTCGCTTTTCGACCAATTTTTTTTCGTTAAATCGTTGAAAAAAAATATAAATAATTATCGGAAATCTTATTCCTTAGATCAATACCTGAAGAATATATCTGACAAGGTTGTGTTAAAATTGCAGACCAATCGGTTGAGCCGTTTTTGAGAAATCGTGCTCACCGACTTTGAACACACCGTTTTGAGAAAAACGCGTTTGAAGTTTCTCGGACGCTCGGAGACGCGCTCCAAGCGTCCTTACAAATATGTGTATATTTCCGAAAATATTCGCTGGATCGATTTGAAATTATCAGGGAATATACTCACATATTTGAACATTCCGAAAATGCGATAAAAAAAATCGATTTTTCGAAATTTCTAACTACGTATAACCCGTTAAACGCCGGAGAAACTCTAAAGAGTATCGCTTCCTGGCCTGTGGCTAAGATCAGAGTGTAGTATCTGTTCTTATCAGTTGAATATCTGATATTCTCTCCACTATTATCGTGGATGATCATTCTAATGCTCACTTTTTATTCAAGCTTTCAAACAAATTGAAAAACTTACGTCTCATGGCATATTCGTTCCGATGCAGTAAATAAATAATGCATCCTATTGATTACATTTTTGTACGAATTAAAAAATGTTGTAGCAACCGCTTAATTATTTCATCCATACATCTACGAATTGTATATAGAATGACTTCAATAGAATATAATTTTATTTGAACGATAATGTAAACATTCAGAGAACAGAAGAGATTTTCAAATAAAATAACATGTTGTTTGAATCAATCACATTTTCCAATATTTTATAGTATTGCAACAATCTCATATATCAGTACTCCGCAATCAGACATTTATTTGAATCAACCAATATATTTTTTTGATTCAATTATTTTTTTCTCAGTGTACCATGGGCGTTTGTTGTAAACACACTGTAAAAAATGATATG
Source organism: Ophion ellenae (assembly GCA_963210295.1). Classification (NCBI taxonomy): domain Eukaryota; kingdom Metazoa; phylum Arthropoda; class Insecta; order Hymenoptera; family Ichneumonidae; genus Ophion; species Ophion ellenae. Next base: position 8,595,472 of record OY723387.1, on the reverse strand, counting down.
AAATTTACAGTACATTTAACATACAAAGGAATTGAATTTTGCGAACTCAGTAGATGGAATTTAATCTGAAACACTTGTACCGTAAATTTAAAACAGGAACATGAAATTCTAACGTAGATATAGAATTTAATAGATGCAACATGGAATTTCAAAGACAAGTTTGTAAATTTGTGGAAAATGTATTGAATTAACCCGTGTCTTCAATTGAAAATTACTACAGATGTATAATAAATCAACTATCAAAAACAGAGCATTGAAAATACAAAACAAGTTTGAAATTTATTTACAGCAGCCTGAAAAATATAATATATGTGAAACTGAATTTTACTATACGTACAATGCATGATCACAACAGATTTATTTAAAAGTGCGAAACTGGAATTGAAAAAAAAAAAATCATAAACGCTCATGGAAATCACATGAAACAAGGTGAAAATTATATTAAATTTACACTACATTTAAGGCACAAAGAAATTGAATTTTACGAACTTAATATATGAACGAATTTAATACACGCTCGTACATTGATATCAGCAAATGGTTCTTGATTTCAATATGCATGGATGTGAACATTTTTTTACACGTGCATTATTTTTCAAACGCACAAGTATATTAATATTACGGAGCTACACTTTTATTTTTAAAAGAACCTGCTTTGGATTTCCAAAATATTATCTGAAATTTCATAAACGGCGTCCGCATTAAAACAACATACACTTGTGTATTCATTTTTACACAGAAGCTTTTTACAGTGTACATTAAAGGTAATACTTTGTTTCCGTGAAATTAATACACACCCGTATGCCGATATTAGCAAATGGTTCTTGAATTTAATATACACTCGTATTTTGATATCAGCAAATGGTTCTTGATTTCATTATACTTGGATGTGATTATTCCTTTACACGTGCATTATTTGTCAAACGCACAAGTGTATTAATATTACGGAGCTACACTTTCATTTTTCAAATAACCTGTTTTGGTTTTTCAAAATCGTATCTGAAATTTCATAAGCGGTATCCGCATAAAAACTTCCTACACTTGTGTATTAATTTTTATACAGAAATTTTTTACAGTGCACCATGGACCATCTCAGTGTACCTACCCAAGCTTAAAAATCTCAAGTGCCAAAAGATCTTTCCCACATCCGTATGATCGTGTTTTCCGCTGCATTTGAGATGTTCTCTCCCCAGATTGGTCCTGACTGAGTTGTTTGTCTCCCACAGTCGCGTCCTGCGCTCACATAAACGCAGGTATTTAGCAAGGGGAGCGTGTGCCGGCCAATTATGACGTCGACGCTCGTCCAAAGGAGCGCGGAATTTTCGTAACGTTGTTCCACCCCCCCCCCCCCCCATGTGGGATCACCATGTGTGGGTTTGTGTGTTTTCCGTGCGATCATCGACTGGGCAAGGGGCGCAGACGCCCCCGAGTGAGCCCGACGGCCTGGCGGAGTTGCGTGTGAGCGCGCGCAACACGCGAACCCCCGCCATGCTAGGGGATGAATTCTATATACGGCAGCATATACAGCATCCCCCTTTGCCACGGCAAATTCCCCTCACGCGCCACTTCACTGTCCACGAGAGCGTTTGTTTCTCTTTCGCCCCTGGGGGTTGCCTTGCCGTCCACTCCCTCCAACTCGCGGCCTTTGCCTCTTGTCCTCGAAAAACCACCCCCGTTGGAAACATCTGAGCGCGCAGCTCCAGCATATCTCCCCCTCTCTCTCTCTCTCTCTCTCTCTCTCTCTCTCTCTCTCTCTCTCTCGCCACTCCACCATTTCCAGCACCGAAGCCGCTGTCGCCGCTACCTCCGTCATCGCGGGGGTGGGACGATCGTGCCGCAGTACCAACGGGGGCTTACCGTGGACGGGCGCAAACCCCCTGTCTCTGGCGCTTCGCATTTCGCGATATATGCGCGCTAATATAGATTTTTAATTACATAATGGAGCGAAGAGGCAGGATAGAGCGGTGAAATCTCGTGGCTCCATTTGTGCGTATGTGGGGGTGTATGGGTGAGCGTTTACTTACGGTAGAGGTGCGTTTCCGTGATGCTTGTTGTGGCCGATGACAGTGGTGGTGCTACTTCCGGGCCCGGGCTCTTTCGAATGTAAGGGCTGATAAACAAGGGTGGAACAACTGCCAGGGGGTTGGAAAGCCCAACAAGTTCAGTCATCCCCAGGTGCGCTGTTCATTTGGAGCCGAGAACTTCCTGTCATCGTTGGCTGGGTCACGAGGCCAACTTCTACATAAGTCTGTCCGGGAAGTATTCACCAGGATGGTTGTTCTTCAATGCTAAGCTCGGAGCGTCGAGTTTGCCGAAGACGCGCTGCTGATGAGGGCTGCTTGTGACCCGCCAGTGAATGCAGAACCGGAGGAACCGGAAGCCTGGTCTTAGGCTTGATCCAACGCGAGGCTTCTTTGGCTAGGGGGTGGTTTTTTCGGTGCTGGACTGAATCTGGGCAAGTTGCGGACTCGCGATTGAGGGGTGGAATGTAAACGTGGTTGAAGGAGGCTGAGGGAGGGACAATCTTGACAGGAGGTTCCATCATTGTGTGCCGGAAGCAGAGTTTGTGGAAAAAGAAATTGCCAGGGCTGCGAGAGTGAGCTGAGAATCGAGGGCGTCCACCCCAATGTCCAACTCGCGAAGACATTGATTCATCGTCGTGGCCGCGAACGAGGAACTTGGAGGGTGTCGCGA
>OY723387.1:8520278-8587778 GCA_963210295.1 Ophion ellenae | reverse complement strand
AAATTCAGTATAAGATCCAACACAGCATGTGAACCTTAAAGCGGTATCGCGAAATTGCATTTTACTGGCGAAGCTTTCTCTGCGAGAAATCGAAGAATGTAGAAAAAAATCTCGCACACGGATGGAGAGCGAGTAATAAAATAAAAAGAAAATAACAGCTTTCCCAATTTTCGACCGATTTGGTTATTCTTGTTTTTCTCATTCGCTTGCGATGTGCCGCGATATTTTATCGAATATGTGCATCTGTACGAGGAGAGGAGATACAGTTCCCCCGAGTTGATATATCGAATAATACGGTACGAGAAATATCGAGAAGATTGATGAGGCCTCGATGACTCTCGGTGCTAGTTCGACGTGGAAATAGGAAAACAAACGAAAAAGCGAGAGAGAGAATTGCGAACACGAAAGGTGCGAGTCGGAGATAAATCGATCGCACATGTAGCCTATATAGAATGCCACCGGGGAAATTTGTCAAACCTTATTTAATTCGTAGAAGAGTTTATCATACGAGATTTGAGAGATTTATTGTCGAAAGAAAAAATTGCAATACGGTATCGATTGATTTCTCCCTTTTTTCTCTCTTTCTGTCTCTGTCTATCTTATGTTAACTCTCTTCTTGAGAATTTACTGATTTTTGTTTGTATCTTTATTGTGACTTTCATTTTTTAATTCCAAATTTTTTTATCTTTCTTTCTTTAATTTTTCAGTTTTTATATTTTATTTTTTCGTGTTTTTTTTAGTTTTCAGTTTTTCAGATTTTATTTTTTCGTGTTGATTTTTTTCATTTTCAGTTTTTTTTTTTCAATTTTTAATTTATTTAATCGTCTATTTTTATTATTGAGGGAGCAATAAACAGTAAGCGCGTCTTGTGCATGCGTAAATATTACGTACTGCAACTGATGTAAATTTATCGAAAAATTATCGCATTCATTATTGTCCCGATTGATTTCCTGGTTATTTTGAGTACTTGAGTGGTCATCGATTCAAGTATTGGCCCAGGCCGTCGCCCCTGCACCACCGATCGCCACATCTGTCACTGCGAAATTGCATGCCAATCAATCGCTAACGTTTTTCCGCTTCCATTCGTAAGACTGTCATCCGTTGATACCTCTTGTAGGGCAAGTAGGGGCGAGATGAGATCGTTAGAGGTCATGTTCAAATGAAACAATATATACGAATCAGTCAACTTTAATTATTCTTTCGAACTAACTAACATTCATTGATCTTTTAATTTTGGAAACGAAAAAATAAGTCTCCAATTGTTGGCACATTATACAGGGTGTCCCAAAACTGAATGCGTTCCTTGAAATGGGGGGTGGGGGGTGAAATTCTGAGTCGATTGATATAAGCAAGTGTGGGTCTCAGACTAACCCCTGAATTATCATTCATTTTTTAAGGCGGGCCAATCAGGTGCGCTGTAGGTGCGGTGCTCCCGCCAGGCGTTACTATACACGCGTATCGCTCACCGACGTACGCCGGCTCATCGGGCGCACCTGATTGGCCCGCCTTAAAAAATTAATAACAATTCAGGGGTTGATCTGAGACGCATACATGCTTGTATCAATCGACTCAGAATTTCACCCCCAACCCCCTATTTCAGGGAACGCATTCAGTTCTGAGACACACTGTATATATTTTTTATTCAACCTTCATTTTTCCCATCCAACCTCGTATGTGGGGCAAGATGATACAGTGTTAGGAGCATCATGGGACAAGAATTATTGGCATCTTTTGCATGTAAAAATGGTTTCATTCTCGATATCAGCACTTTGCTAAGCCAATAGTCTACGTTCTATAGTATTTAGTCCGAATAATCTTGCTTCCATATCTTTTAAATCATTTGTTAGTTCTTCTTCCTCTGGTAGAAACACCGGTCGAAGAGGAACCAAAAACCCTGCTAGTTTGATTTCACCCTTTCTTACAGCATTAACACTTCTCTCTAACGTAGATAGTGGTACGTTGTAAAATATTGCGGCTTTGCGATAGCTTGTATTCATCTCGTCCCATTAGACGGTTAAGGGGTTAGGCCACAGTAACGGGTATAAAATCATATGCGAATTTAACAATTTTTTGTCGTATAAAAAAGTGATTGACTCATAACATTTATTATACATCTATTTAGTATGAATATCAAGCTGTTAAAAAATATATATATATATTTTTCTCGATGTACAAAATGGCCGACTACTCGAATCTTCATGAAACAGCTTTTTTCCAATTGGCGTGACAAATAACTTCAATAATTTTCACTCGATTTACTTTGAATTTAAAAGTTATGTTCCTAATTGCATTTCGCAGAGAAGTTCGTACGGATTTCGTACTTTTCTGATTAATCGAAACCTTTTCATTTGATGAGCAGTTTATCAGCAGTTATAACGAAATTTTTCACTGAAAATTCATTTCTTAAGTTCAAATACCTACAACTTTTGCATAAAACAATTTTTTTTTAGTTCCCTACGTACTTCTCTAGGTATTCTAATGTAGATTGACGACAATTTTTGTTTTTTGTTGTAGGTAAAAAAATGTGGATGCTAAATGTCACACCGCGGAGCGCCTAAAAAAGATAACCAAAGAAAATATTCGTAGTCGGCCATTTTGTACATCGAAATAATATATATATATTTTTTTCTAACAGCCTGATATTCATACTAAATAGATGTGTAATTAATTTCATGAGTGAATCACTTTTTCATACGAAAAAAATTTGATAAATTCGTACATGTTTTTATACCCGTTACTGTGGCCTAAAGCCTTAACGAATCAACAAAAAATCATGCAATAACCTTGAAAATTGCTGCCAAACCGTTCATATTATATTGATAATTAGTACTTTCATTGTGTTTACTCACCGGTCTCCCATCAATATCAGAAACTCAAATGAATTTAAACGATCGTAAATTGATTAAAAATTAGATTGTTTTGTCAAAAAATCGACATTGTTTTCTCACTCGAGACACGTGTTTCCGCCACAGTTGATCCTTTCACACTCATTCACCTCCACACCACCCCTTCAAATTTCATCAGGATCACTGTGCTTGCATACACTGTTCAGGAGCTAGGCTTATGATTCATGTAACCCCACATCTTCCTCTTGCCCCTAATTCCCCTAACCGCAAATTCAATGGTATTGAAGTTTGCAGCGTTGGAATGCAACGAAAATATTGTTTTTTCCTAACTACGATTTTTTTTTCGACCTATATAGACTGCAAAGATCACAGAAATGTTTCCAAGGATCCTTATGTCAGGCATCTATAACCTAAATTTGCAAAAAAATGGACGATAATAAGAATGAAGAAATAAACAACAAAGGATAATTTTCGTTGCATCCCAGCGATCCAAACTTCAACACCATTAAATTTACATCTCAACATGTCCTTGTCTCCACTATTAGTGAAATTCTTAGCCTTTTTCGAATTTCGTTGAAACCCTTACCTTGCATAATCTTTTTGCTGCACTGTCGACAAACTAGCTTTTTTTGTAATACTTTTTCATATAAAAATAGTCTTGGGTTTTTCGATTGCATACAAAATGGTTCTAAAAAAATCTTAGAGGCAGCCCAAAAAAAAACAATTTTTTTAGTCTTTTGCTTGATGAAAACAATATCCCTCAGACGTCCCTAAAAGACAGAAACGATTGAAGACTGGATACTAAGAAGAATTACAAAAAAGTTTATTCGTCGAAAACGCAACATAAAGATCATACAAGGTAAGGGATTTTACGGAACAAAAAAAAGTCTAAAAATCTAAAAACGGGGGAATTTTTATTAAGGGCAATTTTTGATATTCTAGTAGGTCATAGTCCAATCCAGCAACGCCTTAAGTATGACGACGTATTTACAGGATACCTTGTGTATGTGTACTGATAAAAAAAATTCGTTCATGCATCTTAAATTCAGTTGGTTTAACAAAATGTATCTTTAAATACGTTCAACTTGATTTTTGGTTGGCATAAAACACGTTGTGTCAATCTAACTGATAGTTTTAGTGGTGTGAACTGTAGCTTATTTAGCATGTCTGAGCAACTGTTAAAACAACAAAATTTCGAGACCACAAAATGCATTTGCACATTCAACGATTTTCTTTTCTCAGTGTGTGTGTGCGTGTATTCGTCGGTCCATCGATTTCTTTTTTTTTAGATCCAAATTTACGCGACCAATATCTATGTAGAAACTAATAGTTTGCATTTTTCATTTAGTGTGTGTGAGTGTGTATAAATCGAAAATGTATATAGGGCATTTCGCGCCAAATCGATCACTTTTAGACCCGACCCCATTTGATTCGGCTGAAATTTAATTATGTTATTGTTTCCTTCTAAAAACGCTTAAGCTATTTTTTCAATTTTTTTACATAATCGGAAACATGTTGTGAATTTTTTTTTTTTAATCGACTTTTCTTCAAATGCTCATAATTTTTGAAAAATTGAGCGAATAAGGTATTTTTTTCAAATTTTTTGTTTCATCGTGTACTTTATGGAAAAGAATATTTTTAAAATATTTAGATTTACATCTTCGACATAATTACATCTTCGACACAATTTGTTAGTTTTTTTTTTGGAAAGCACCTGAATTTTTTGAAGGTCAACCTTTGTGATTTTCGATTTTTTTTCATGAAAAAAGATATAACAAGTTCAGCGTTTCTTGCCGCGGGACCCACCGTGGTAAGGTATTTCTTTCTATTTATGTCCCGAATTGAAAAAAGTTGCTTCTTGATTTTTTCCAAATTTGGCTTTTTCCTATGGTGACATAATTTTAAATGGTTGATTATAAGATATTCAATACTTTGTATATACTATTAACATGTTCGACAAGTTTTCCAGTCATGTTCAATCATTTTACCGACAAATTCAAATACCACTTGTAAAATTTCTGAGCAAAACATCAATCTAAATGAAATAGTACACTAAATTTTTTTCAAACAATAGAATTCATCAATCGACATAATCGCATCATAGGAAACAACTAAATATTGAAACAATCAACAATAAAAATGTTTCAATTTAGAAAAAGAATAGAAAGAAAAATCTTACCACGATAAGCCTTGCGGCAAAAAACCCTCAATTTATGATATTTGTTTTACGAAAGAAAAAAAAATCGAAAATCGAAAAGGACGAAGTTTGAAAAATTCGTTTTTAAAAAAAATGATATCGAAGATGACTTTGAATATATTTTTTTTTAAATTCATAAAGTGCATTTCGAAACCAAAAAATATCTCATTTGGTCAATTTTTCAGAAAGTTATGACCATTTGAATTAAAAAAACCTCGTTTTTTTACAATCCACTACATATTTCCGACTGTGTGAAAAAAAGTTTAAAAAATCGCACAAGCGTATTTAGAAGGAAATAATAACATATTTAAATATCAGCCAAATCAAAAGCGGTCGGGTCTAAAAGTGGAACGCCCCATACATATATAGCGTCAAAGATGTCCTCAGTCAATAAACTCGTCGCTTATTTCTCAACTCGCGTCACTAATAGCAACGTCATTGATTAATTTTTGTCAAAAGGCACACGGGGTCTTCGTATGACGGCTCTCCAGATACCTCAGCATGTAGTCGTCAATCAAACGGTAAAGATGGAGTGCAATTTCAATCTCGATCGAGAAGCACTTTACTCAGTGAAGTGGTACAAGGATGGCAACGAGTTTTATCGTTTCGTACCGAGGGACTCGCCGGCCGTGCAAGTTTTTCCTGTGCCGGGAGTCTTCGTCGACGTAAGTCGTCCTTTCATCTTAATTCACCATTTCCCGACCGTCGAAAAATTCCAAATATCAAAATAAAAGAACACTTTGAAAATTAATCACAATGCTGTTTTTTCACTCATACACGATTTTGTTGAAATTTGGATATGTTATAAAGCACCGAAAAGTAAGCGATACGTATTTTTTTATCAGCGGAAAAACGGTTTTAAGGCTTGAAACGCACCCTCAAGAATGGGGATGTTTTTCGTTTTTCGTCGATAACGTTTCAACGGTACGAGATATTAAAAAATTTCAAATTGCAACAATGTTCATTTTTTGTGCACTATACATTGGAGATGAGAACGATAACGTTATCGACGAAAAATGAAAAACAACCCCTATTTTCAAAGGTTCGTTTCACCCCTTAAAACCGTTTTTCCACGGATAAAAAAAAATACGTATCGCTTACTTTTCAGTGCTTTATAACATATCCAAATTTCAACAAAATCTAAGGGTGTCACCTGAGCGATGTTCCTTGTAAGATAATTTTATTTCTTTCTCCTTCTATATCGTCGTTACTTCTGATAAATTTTCCAAGATGAATCATTCGACCGAGCGTTCGATCGCTCTCAACTCCGTAGAACTATCGAGCACGGGAAGATACAGGTGCGAAGTTTCCGCGGAGGCTCCAGCTTTTCAGACCGTATCGGATCATGCTGACATGAGTGTCGTTGGTGAGTCAGATTGAACAATTGTAACAGCCGTAACAAATTTTCAACACTAAATAAATAAATTTTCACTACGAAGTTTATAAATTATCCATCATTATTGCACTTCACCCTCTACCATCGAGTGTAGAAATAATAAACAATTTTTTTCATAATAAATTCTACATTCACAAATCAAGTACCCACTGTATCAAAATTGATGGTGAACAAAAAAAATCAAACAAAAGTTACCTATTTTGTTACGAATAAAATTATTCGGAAGTAAAAAATATGGGTTCCCATTAAAAAAAACTGAAGGTGACCTTGAAATAACCTTGAAAATTGCCGCTAAATAATACAATGTCCAACTCCATAATTTTTGTTCTTTGAAACCATGAAACTTTTGTTTGAAACATTGTGTCATAAAATGCATCCCTCGGGAGATATTTCGGTTCGCCAACTTAAATGGTACACCCTGTATACATGTACAGAAACAAAATGTTATTTTATAGATGTACAGAAATAAAGAGCCTCCACTCAATAATTTTGACAATTCTGATGAGCGGAATAGAATGCAATATTAGTGCTCATTTATAGGCCGATTTCGTTTTTATTGATTGACGTCCGTCGACGGAGGGTTCTTCACATTTAGGATTCAGAACATTATTGGCCATATTAGAGTTATTGATTGCCAATAAAAATATTAATGATGATTTGACAAGCAACGACTTATTAATAGATTTGTTTAAAAAGGGTGCGATCTCTTGCGCGACTTTTTGGTTTTTTATTTTTTAAATTCAATCCTGATAAATGAATCGTCTACAAAATAATCGGCGAATTGCTTCTATTCAAGAAAAAAAAATTCTGTTCATCTGTTAATCACTTTTTTATATTAATATTCCTATTATCGTTGTTTTCTAAATTTATAATAATTATTGTGATATTCATTTATCATATCCATTATCATTGTTATTATTATTATTGAAAATAGAGATTTGTAGTATTTTTTACACGATCGTTTTCTTTTGCCAAGAAAAGTGTGTTGATAGCAGCCGCAAATATCTCCAAATCGTAATTTAAAAGATTGGATGAATAACTTTTTGATATTATGTATTATTATTACTATTACTATTATTATTTCATAAATTGATCATTATTATTGTGATATTTATTGATCATGTCCATTTTTATTATTGAAAATAAAGGTTCGAAGTATTTTTTACACAATCGTTTTTTTTTTGCCAAGAAAAGTGTGTTGAAAGCCCCCGCAAATGACTCCAAATCGTAATTCAGAGTATTGGATCAATAACTTTTTGATATCATTATTATTTTCTACATTTACAATTATTATTGTGATACTTATTTATCATACCTATTATTATTATTGAAAATAAAGGTTTGTAATATTTTTTTCACGATCGTTTTCTTTTGCCAAGAAAAGTGTGTTGGAAGCAGCCACAAATGTCTGCAAACCGTATTTCAAAGTACTGGATGAATACATTTTTTATATTATTATTTATACTATTATTATTTCATAAATTTATCATTATTAGTGTGATATTCATTTATCATATCTATTATTATTGTTATTATTATTATTGAAAATAAAAGTTCGTAGTATTTCTTACACGATTGTTTTCTTTTGCCAAGAAAAGTGCGTTGAAAGCACCCGCAAATGACTCCAAATCGTAATTCAGAGTATTGGATCAATAACTTTTTGATATTATTATTATTTTCTAAATTTATCATTATTATTGTGATACTTATTTATCATACTTATTATTATTATTGAAAACAAAGGTTTGTAGTATTTTTTACACGATCGTTTTCTTTCGCCAAGAAAAGTGCGTTGAGAACAGCCGCAAATGTCTGCAAATCGTAATTCCAAGTATTGCATAAATAACTTTTTCACATTATTATTACTATTATTTCATAAATTGATCATTATTATTGTGATATTTATTTATCACAACTATTATTATTATTGAAAATAAAAGTTCGTAGTATTTTTTACACAATTGTTTTCTTTTGCCAAGAAGTTTTCAAAGTATTGCATGAATAACTTTTTGATATTATTGAATGTTATTTTGTTTAATATTGTTTAATTATAATTTCCCATTATTATTGTGATATTTGTTTATCGTATCTCTTATTATCGTTATTATTATTGTTGAAAAAAAAGGTTCGTAGTATTTTTTACACAATCGTTTTCTTTTGTCAAGAAAAGTGTGTTGAAAGCACGCGCAAATGTCTCCAAATCATAATTCAATGTATTTAATAATTGAATTGCCCTTTACGGACATTCAACGCGTCAAAGGCGTAATTACCGAGCGAGAAATTTCCAGGATTCCTCGTGCGAAGGAGTGATGAACTCGTTGGTGGTATCTTGGGAGCGATAAATAGGAGACGAGTCTGTCACTCGGGTATACATGAATGTAATTAAACGCTACTCACTTTTGCATTCTCTGGGGCGTACATGCGTGCAGTACTTCCGGAAAAGGGTCCTCGCATAAGCGGCAGCAAAGCCAAGTACCAAGAGGGTGATCTTGTACGAATGAATTGCACGTCTGCACCCTCCAAGCCTGCGGCTCTGTTAACGTGGTTTATCAACGGTGAACCGGTAAGCGGCAACTCTGCCACCCCCCCCCCCCCCCCCCCCTCCTGTCACTGACAACAATCGGTTAGACAAGCGTGCTCCAATCTCTCGAGTCTTTTTTTTTGTTCCTGCCTTTTTTTACTCGCTCCCCTCGTTTGTGAAATGTACGATGAGTTTTCCGAGGGCGACAAAAGTGTCATTATAAATTTTTCTATACGTTTCTGGAATTTTGAAAGTTGGGAAAAAATCACAAAAGTTTGTTTATTCGAATTTCGAAAAATCGAAAACGAATTCGAAAAAGTACAAAAATTTGTTTATTCGAATACGAAACATTTTTTGAACGATATGAAAATGAAAAAAGTAGAAGTGTATATAAAGGAAAATTAAACAAAATCCTAAGCGACATTTAATTTATTTTGATTAAATTTTACAAAAAAGTAAAATTGAGTTTCATTTCAATTTGAAAATAGCATATTTAAGGGACTATACCCGTGTGAACGCTGAAAATTTAAGTGATTTTCGGGAATTTTTTGGACGAGAAGTACTCGATTAAATGTTTCGGAAAATTAAAAATATATTTGGCTATATTTGACCTATATTACATATTTTTTTCATAGAAAAATATTGAGATCCAAGCGACTTATGCGCTGCCTTCGGAGGCGCAAAAAAAAAGTTCCTCCACTGCTGACATGATTCCGGCCGATTGAGTAGCTGAAACCGAAAAAGGAAAAAATGTCGTTAAACTGGAAGGTATTTCCTGTACAGTGACGTAGGATTTTCGAAAAATATCAAAATCTAACAAAATGGCGTAGTTATGAAAAAAAGTTTGTTTTCTTGCCTATAAAATGGTCGTTTTTTTCAATGCCAAATCGTCAATTTTCATCCAATCTAAAATATCCTACGTCATTGTAAAGTAAATATATTCAAGAGTACTCAGTTCAAATTTCAAGTCAATCGGATAATTTCTCGTTGAGTTACAATGTCAGCAAATTCGAAAAGTCTCATTTCGAGAAAAAACACGTTTAAATATTTAACTATCGATTTTTGCAAGAGAACATTATATTTACCATAAGTACTGCTAATTACAGGATATTCTTGAAAGTATAAACTGTCGAAAAAGGCAAAAAAATCGATTTTTTGAAAGTGTCACTCTGTTAAAGCCCCTTAATTGAATAAATACATTTCAAAAGTAACTCAAGTTCCATACAAATACAAATTCAGTTGAGGAAAATTCAATTGAATTTTATTGAACCTGAAAAAGCAAAATTTGATCACATCTGAATTTAAAAACGTAAAACTAAATCGAACTCCCTTCGATAAAAACTAATAATGAAAAACCGTCAAATTTAAATCAAGTAAACATCAAAATGACAATTCAATCAAATAGAATATAAAGTCAAAGAAAAATCTCAATTTGCTGGAAAATTAAAAAAAATTAATGTAACCTGAATTGAATTTTGAAAAAATCAATTAAGTTTTATTCAACTCAGAAAAGTTAAATTTAATCAAAGTTGAATAAAAACAACGCGAAACTAGAGTGAATTCACTTCCATTAAAATGAATCACGAAACAAGATGTAATTAAATTGAATATAAAAATAACAATTTAATCAAATAATGTAAGGATAAAAAAGAAAAGCACAATTCAACTGAAACTTCAAAAGTAAAATTGTATTACAACTCAATAAAACAAAACTTAATATTGCCACAAAAGAATATTTAAAAAAGGGACTCAAATTGAATTAAAAAAAATGTAACTAGTTTTTATTCAACATAATAAAGTACAATTTCGGAAAATTCCGATTGACAAGCGTGAAATTAAAGTACATTTACTCCTATTATAATTCACCACGAAATAAAATTCAATGAAATATAAAAACGGGAATAACGATAATAATCATCGAAATAAAAAAATAAAAGCTCAATTTAATTAAAATGTGGAAAGTAAACTTTAATCGCACGTCGATAAAACAAAATTTAATGTTACCACTAAAAAAAAGAAAACTAAAACAGCGTTTCATCGCATCTCAAAAACGCAGCCTGAAACCCAAAAAAAAAAACCAAAGAAATGCGAGAAATCGTATGCGCCTAAAGACAATCCGCATTTGACAGGTCAGCGGTCAATATCTGCGAGGCCCTCACATAACGGCTGTGGACGAGCGAGGTTTGGAGACCGCCGTGCTCGGTCTGGAATTTCGCGTAAGCGGCAAACACTTTGGCAAGGGTGGCGACATGAGGCTCAAATGTCTCGCGACAATAGCGACGATATATCAGCACGGGAAAGAGGAGAGCATCGAGGGTGACGACCGAGTGATCAAGGCACCGGTCATGGAGAGCCGGGAAACTAGAGCCCAGAGTCACACTCGAAACGATCATGCGAACGGTAATTCAAGACCATCAGAGGAGAGATATCCCTCGAGACGAAGAACAGTCTCGCCAGAACCCCCCCCCCCCCCCCCGCCCCCGCACCACGTATCATCATTTCTTGTTTGCTTTTCGTTGATGTTCACTTCGCTCAATTAGTATCTGGGTGTATATATGCAGTGGTGGTTGAAATAATGGTCAGAACTAACTAACTTTTAACCAGCAACATCTTAAGGGGTATAAAATAAAAAGCCACAGTAACGGGTATAAAATCATCTGCGAATTTAACAATTTTTCTTCGTATGAAAAAGTGATTCATTCATTAAATTAATTACATATCTATTTAGTATGAAAATCAAGCTGTTAGAAAATATATATATACATTTTTTTCGATGTACAAAATTGCCGTCTACTAATATTTTCTTTTGTTATGTTTTTTAGGCCCTCCGCGGCGTGACATTTAGCACCCACAATTTTTCGAATAAAACAAAAAAAAACAAAAATTCTCGTCTATCTACATTAGAATACCTAGAGAAGTACGTACGGAATTAAAAAAATATTGTTTTATTCCAAAGTTGTAGGTATTTGAATTGAGTTGTAGGTATTTGAATGAATTTTCAGTGAAAAATTTCGTATAAAACTGCTCATAAAATGAAAAGTTTTCGATTAATCAGAAATTCCGTACGTACTTCTCTGCGAAATGCAATTAGGAACATAACTTTTAAATTTGAAGTAAATCGAGTGAAAATTGTTGAAGTTATTTGTCACGCCAATTGGAAAAAAGCTGTTTCGAGAAAAACGCGTTTAAAGTTTTAGGTACTCTATGGCCGTGCCGGAGGTGGACTTACGTTATACGCTCAAAGTCGGGGGAAAAAAAATTCTTGATATAAATCGAATAGTAACTCATTCTTATGATGATAAAGCACCGTTTTAGCGAAAAAAAAAATCGATTTTTTGAAAATTCTACTGTGGCCTTACCCCTTAAGGAAGTTGGAGCGTTAGCCACAACCTAAGATTACATTTAAAAAATCTACAGATATTAGACAAAGTGCAACTATTTCATAGCATTGAAAATGTAATCAGACTTTTCGGGTAATAAAAAATAGGTACTTGTAAATAATATTAGTTGGTTTTTATTATTTTTAAAAGAATATTCATACATTGAGGTATATAATTGGGATTGTTTGGGTTTGTTTTGATTTGTCTTGGGTTTGTTTGGGTTTGATGGCTTTGTTTGTTTGAGTTGGTTTGAGGTTCGGTGTATTTGCTTGCATAAAAAAAATATACAGATATTACACAAAGTGCAACTATTTCATGGCATTGAAAACGTAAGCAGACTTTTCGGGTAAAAAAACAGGTACATGTAAATAATATTAGTTGGTTTTTATTATTTTTCAAAGAATATTGATACTTCAAAGTATATCATTGGGTTTATTTTGTTTTTTTTTCGGATTTGTTTCGGGTTTGCTTTGAGTTTGTTTGGCTTTGTTAATTTGTTTGGGTTTGTTTGTATAATAATATGTATATATTTTTTATGATATCTTTGTAATATAAGTTGTAATATAATTTTTAATTAATAACAAGATTTGAATCGAGTGGGTGAGGGCATTTTTCAACCAATCACAGACATTCAGCATGTCGTAGTCGCTCCTCCCACTCCACTACAACACAGTGGTAGTGGAGTGGGGGTAGCCTTAGTTTCGTGTGACATCCAGATAACTCAGAGCCCTACACCTAGTCTACCTCAACCACCATATAAACCGTTTTAAAAGCATATTCAGTGCTAAAAAATATATGTTACTATCTCGACTATACTGAGTCTCTGCGAATTTTTTTAATTTATTTGAAAATTTAACACCAGAGATAAAAAATAGTTTAATGTGTGAAATTTTACGTGCCGTTGGATGGGGAAGACGTTTACGCTACGAGTGATGTCATTTTTTTAGCTACTTATCATTTGAAGTTTGCATAAGTGTTGTAAACTGTTTTTACTAAACGGTTTTGACTGTTCTTACTGAATATTGGAAAGTTACAGTTGTAGAAAGAGTTTGTACTAAAAATTGTAAAGGTATTGTTATTTTACAGTTTTACTGTAAAGTAGTGGTAACTTCACAGTTTACTTTACAGTTACTTTACTGTACTTTACTTACAATAACTTACAGTTATTTACAATAACTTACAGTTACTTACTATAACTTACAGTTACTTGCAGTTACTTACACTTACTTACTGTTTACTTACAGTTTACTTACACTTACTTACCGTTTACTTACAGTTACTTACAGTTACTTACAGTTTACTTACAATTACTTACAGTTACTTTACAGTTTTTACTAAACCTTTGTAAGCATTTAGAAAAAAATCCATCTTACCTATCGTAAACCATATATTTTACTGTAAAGTAGTGGTAACTTTACAGTTTACTTTATAGTTACTTTACTGTACTTTACTTACAATAACTTACAGTTACTTACAATAACAAACAGTTACTCGCAGTTACTTACAGTTACTTACCGTTTACTTACAGTTTACTTACAGTTTACTTACAATTACTTACAGTTGCTTTACTGTAAAGTTACTGTTACTTTACGGTTTTTACTAAACCTTTGTAAGCATTTAGAAAAAAACCCATCTTGCCCATCGTAAACCACATATATTCAATATTAAACCGTCAAGGTTTGATGAAAGATTACGAATCTTGGCTCGCGAATGAAGTGCAGTGCTGTCAACCTCACTGTCCGCGAAGTTTCCGTATTTCGGGAACACTTAGTATCAATCAATGGTAATAATAAATAATCTCCTGACATAAATATAAATAAGCATAATTATAAATAGCTCAAAATTTCATTCTTAATTGTACAATACATTAGCTGATCCAGTTTTTTCAAAATAATCATTGATAATGTTATACTTTTTCAAGTTGGGAGTGACAGAGAAGTTTTTCTTATATGCGTAATTAAAATATAAAAATGCATAATTTTGGGCATCAATTATATATTTTATAAAAAATTAGCATCTACTGAATAAATCGTATACATTTTTTTAGGTTAATTGAAAGAAAAATTCGTAAACCGTCATTGAAATGGACCCCTCCAACCTCCTTCAGTGTTCGCATTTGATTTTGTTGAAACTCATATATGTGACAAAGCATTGAAAACTATCGGACACGTATTTTTTCTTATCGCCGGAGAAATGGTTTTAAGGGGCGGAACCACCCCTCAAAGAAAGGCCTGTCAACCCTGATTTAATTTTTTTCGATACTTCTATATAGTGGACTTTTCAGCGCTTTACATTAGAAGAATTTCGTAATTGTGAAACTGCAAAATCACCCCTCAACATCCCGAGTTTTGAGGGGTAGTTTCCCCCCTTAAAATCGTTTTCCCCCGATTAAAAAAGCGTGTCTGGTTTTCAATGCTTCATCACATCTATGAGTTCCATCAAAATCGAAGGTGGATCCTTCAGTGATGTTTCTTGTAAGTCTAACATCAAATGCATCCAAATGCCAGTAACCAAACCCAACTTGATCCTCGTTTTCACAATATTCGGACATTTTTCTTCATTGAAATTAATTGATTTGTTTTCCCAATGGATTTAGATTGCCGAAGGGTCGCGATCGAAAGGGCGGTTCTCGTCGTCTCACTCGCCTTCGCTCTCATCCAACGATAATGAAGAGCGAACTTTTTTTTCACGTTTGTTTCCTGAACACGAGTGCGAGAAAGTATTTGTGTGCGCGTGTGTGAGAATGCGAGTCGAAGAGAGAGAGAGAGAGAGAGAGAGAGAGAGAGAGAGAGATCGGGAGAGACAGACAAATATTTATAATAATATCGATTAACGGACCGTGATCAATAATATGTGGACGTACGATAATGAACATGTCGTTACAACGATCGAACACACGTGTTTTCCTCTTTTTTTTTAAAGGTATTCCTTCGGGGCCGTCCATTTATTACGTCATCGATTTGTGTGGATTTTACCCCCCCCCCCCCCCCCCCGAAATTATCCTACCCTTGCTATCGTCATAATTCAATTATCGTTACCGTCATCCAACGACAGACCCCCTCCCCTATTTTAAAATGACGTAATTTATGGACGGCCCCTCTCGCGGAGGGCCCTATTTTGTGGAGCCATAAAGAGGGCCCTTCTGAATCATTCGTAAATTGCAGTGGCGCTTAAAGAACTACGTCTACCTAGAGGCCCCAAAAAAAAATTGTCAAATTCCGATTTTCTTTTCTGGAAAACGATCGGTGAAGACAAACGCATTTTTTTAATACAACGGTACCTATATGGGGAGCCTTTGGAAAAAATTACCAAAAAATACACAAGATCAACAAAAACATGGCCGTCGGCAGAGGACGAAATCTTTTTTGCGACGTTTGGCGGTGGACTCTCTCCAGCTTAAAGAAGAAAAAAAAAGAAATCGATTTTTTGGTCGTTGTAAATGTATATCCCGCATTAAAGTTTGGTAACTTGGCTTGAAATTCTACCAGTATACTGGGATGTATTTTTGCTTGATTACAGACGAAAATCGCCTAATTGTTAAGGGATCATCACAGTGTAACGGTTCGGAAAATAGCTGGTTTTCGCGATTTTTTTGTTTCGATGGTTTATCAGTCCGTTTATCAAACGCTTATCAGTCCGATTTTGTTATGTCAAATCAAAGTACTCGTGAAGAATAGAAAATACATTTTTAAACGTTTATTTTTTTTTTACATTTTTTTAACGTTTGCAAATGTCTTCGAAAAAAAGGAGTCCTCACGGTGTACACGGTTGTGGCCGTAAATATTACCTGAAACAAAATTTGTAAAAAGATTATTGATCAGTATGAAAGCCGCTATCGTGTTATGGAGGCTTTTTAAAAATAAAAATTGACCAAATGGCGGCCGTTTGAAAAAAAAGTATCGAATTTAGCCAATTTTTGGGAAAGTTTTTCGTTACAAAAAATATGAAGATTAAAAAAAGCTTCCATGGCAAGATAAAGAATGGCGCGAAGAATACTGTGTCAAAATTTGAGACGGTTAGCTTGAAAGCTCTTCCTTTGAGAGTGTACACGGTTTTGAAAAACGACGTTTCGAAAAAAACGCGTTTAAAGTTTCGAGTGCGAAATTGTCTTCTTACGATCAATCGGCGATGCCAGGTGCATGATTATAATCGTCTATACTATCGGATGATGCACACGAAAAAATCGATTTTTTGAAAATTTCGCTCTGCGATGATCCCTCAAATATTCGGATTCGCGAAAGGAATACCTTAAATATTTATTATCCGAGAGGAAAGGGAAAAAACAAAAGAAAAAAACGAAAATGTCCTAACGCATAACGGAGATAAGAGATCTAGAAAGATATTCGTAGATCGTCGTGTTGTACAACGAAAAAGAGAATCGGGTGCGAGGCCGTGCAAGTGAAAATTCTCGACGAATAAGATTGGTGGGAGAAAGAAAATATTTATCGCTCGTTGAGGTATATTGGAGAAACGGACCTAGGTATATATAAGCGACGGGGCCGGGTTGAAATTCCGAACTTTGAATGCTCCGACGGTTTAAAATTCCGAATTTTAATATTCCAAAATTCAAGATGGGGCCGGCTTGAAATTCCGAACTTTGAATGATCAGAACGCTCAAAACGCCGAAAGAATACTACCCCGAAAGATCAAAACTCCGAAAGAATTGTACACGAAAGACCAAAACTCCGAAAATCTGAACACCGTCAAAATAATTCGGCTATGGAAGTTTCAAAAGTTTCAAAATTTTCAATAAATCGACGAATCATTTCAAGATTTCTTTTTTGCTTAAAAGACAAAATGTGCAGAAAAATCCGGGCTTTAGTTTTGCCCACAGCGCCGAAGTCGTGGAAGTTCATTTTGGGGGTGAAAAAGTCGGCTAAAATTTTGAAAAATGAGTTTTAATTCAATAACTCTTTAGAAAAAATGCATACACTTTCTGTTCAAATGGGAACGTTGTAGCCCTTGAAAAGACGCGTCGATCGAGTATTTGATCATCACTCTCCGATAATATCTTCATCCCAAAAAAATGGTTAAAATACAAAAAAAATGGTTTATTGAATAACTAAAAAAAAATCGATTTTTCGGGTATGGTTCAAATGTACGAAATGTAGAGAATAATTTTCTCTATATTTTCGTTTATATGGACCACCCTTGAATTTTGATTTTCCAACCACTCTCGGGGGTCGAAAATTCAAAATGAAATTCGGGGAAAACTATTGACCGCACGAATTCGCCGCCGTGGAAGAATTTGTAGCTTGAACCCTCAGCTACATTTTTGTCCACAACGCCAAACTCGTATCTCTTTATTTTCGGTCAATAGTTTTCCCAGAATTTCATTTTGAATTTTCAACCCCTGAGAGGGATTCGAAAAAAGCAAAATTCAAGGGTGGTTCATAGGATCGAAAATATAGAGCAAATTATTCTCTACATTTTCTACCTTTAAACCATCCCCGAAAAATCGATTGTTTTTGAGTTATTCAATAAACATTTTTTTTTATACTTCAACAATTCTTTTGGGGGTGAAGATATTATTGGAGAGGGATGATCAAATACTCCATCGACGCGTCTTTTCAAGGGCTGCAACTTTCTCTTTTGAACAAAAATTGTATGAATTTTTCCTAAAGAGTTATTGAATGAAAACTGATTTTTCAAAATTTCACCCTACTTTTTCACCCCTAAAATGAACTTCCACGACTTCGGCGCTGTGGACAAAGCCCGGATTTTTCTAAACATTTTGTCTCCCGGCGCCGACCTCGTGGGAGTTGTAGTTTGGCATTAACCCACCCTCATCCCCTTTCATCCCCTAAAAGAAAACCCTTCACCCCGATTTTTAGGCAAACTGGGATCTAGCACCCCCGCCAACTACAAAATCACCTGTCAAAAAACTAGCCTTCTTCTGATTTTTCCCGATTCCAATATACAGCACGACTGTACTAACGATTTGAAATTCCGAATTTTAATATTCCGAAATTACAAGGTTCGTCAAGATCATGCCAGCGAAAGTCTACATAGTTGACTGTAAATTATGCAGAACGTATGACATTGTCTAGACAAATTTCCAAATTGACGTAAAATCACTTAAAATATATAAAATATATAAAATATATATAATATATTTTATATATTAAATATATTAAATATATTTTAAAAACTTGAAATAATTCGTCGATTTATTGAAAATTTTGAAACTTTTAAAACTTCCATAGCCGAATTATTTTGACGGTAAGATTTTCGGAGTTTGGTCTTTGGTGTAAAATTCTTTCGGAGTTTTGATCGTTCTGATAATTGAAAGTTCGGAGTTTCAACCCGGCCCCAAAGCGATGTGAATTTTTGCCGACAGCTCAACAAAAACGCAAAATACGTAACCAGTTGGGTGTTTGGCACGTGTGCTCCGCGAAAAAATAACGTGTCGCCATTTATGTTCGTTTTTTTTTTGGTCGGGGACGAGAGGAGAGAAGATTTAAAAAATTACGCGACATATCATCGGTTCTCGTCCTCCTGTCCTCCCCGGACGAGATCGACGCCTTTTTATTCGTTTCGAAACTAGAAAGAATATCATATACCACGCGGATATCGAAGGCTTCCAAAAGAAAAAAAAACACGTGTTTCTGTGGTACGGGAATTCCTTTGATTTTTTTTTCCTTTTCACCTTTTTTCTATGCAAAATAATGTCCGAAATATTTTTACGAGGGGTGAAAAAAAAATCCTGCGATTTTCGCGAGGCGATCGATTTTTGGCAAGAATTTGTTTTAAAAGAAAAAGGAGAAGATATTTATTGGCAGGAGAGGCGGAGAGACGGAGAAATTTGATTTGTTTGCACAGGTGCTCGCGTAAAATCAATTCCGTCATTCAGATATCATAGATAACGTACCTGTAAACTATCATTATTGTTTTATTGCGAGAGTATTAAATGTGCAGTTGCACAGCATGTATGTATACTAGGGTGGCACAATTTGAGCTGTATTCTTTTTCTCACTATCCAATTGTCTCCTTCTAGGAAAAAAAAAATTGTCGCGGAAGATGCGCGCGGTAAAAAAATATTTAGAGGTCGCTCAAGCCTCCCAAAAATTCAAATTTTCATTTAAAAATCGTTTTTTTTTTCGTCCACTTCTCACCCATGAATTTTACGCCTTATAATTTTTTAACTAACCTCGCAATAGCTCTAGCCGGCCGATAAATATTTAGTGATCGCTCAGAAGCTTCGAAATTTCCAATTTTCGCAAATTTTTTGTTACGTTTCTCACTCAAAAATTTTATGGTTAGTAAAATGTTTTAAGCAATTAATCCTTGTTTCTTTAGAAACAGATTTTTCAAATTTACCTCACACTTCTAACCCAAGAATAATAATCTTCGTTCTCATAAAATAATTCTTTAAAGCTCTTGTCTGTAGACAAAATTATGGGTCGTTTTATTGGGTTATAAGTGTGAGATAAATTTAAAAGATCTGTTTGTAAAGAAAAAAGCATTAATTGTTTTGAAAATTTAACAAAACGTGAAATTTATGAGTGATTAGATTAAAAAAAAACAAATTTGCGAAAATTGGTAAATTCAAAGCTCTTGAACAACCACTAAATATTCATTGGCCGGGCTTTCGCGAGGTTAATTTTAAAATTATAAAGAGTAAAATTCATGGGTAAGAAGTGGAGGGAAAAAAATCGATTTTTTAATGAAAATTTGAAATTTTCGGAGGTTTCAGCGACCTCTAAATATTTTTTGACGGCTCGCAGCTTTCGCGACATTGTTTTTTTTATTTCGAGAAGATAATTGGATGATGAGAAAAAGGAAAGAAAATAAAGCTCAAAATTGTGCCACCCTTATGTATACTCGAGACTTAAATTTGTGCAAAGAAAATGATAGCATTGTATATCGACGATGACGCGGGGCGATTATTTATAATTATTGAATTATTTACAAGATTGTATCGTCGTGCCTGTAAATATGTAAATAATTTTCATCGTTATTAAAATAATTTATCATTAAGTCTCGTATGAATTCCCTGAATTATCCATTCACCTTTTTTTTCCGTCGTGCAAGTGCACTCGAAAAAAGAAAGCACCTGCCATTTTTCTAACTAAAAAATACATGCTCGTCCCTTGATAAGGGGTTAGGCTACTTTGACGATCCAAAAATAAGGGTTATTGAAAAAAATAAATTTAGAAGGAATAAGTAAGATGATTGAAAAATCGTTTGGACATTTATTTGTATGCAGATTAACAAAGTCGTGTACTAAATTTCATTGAAAAATATTGAGAATTTAAGAAGTTATAAATAATCTCGTGAAGGTCCATTGAACGTGAGGGCTCAACAGTGTACGTGATTTTGGCCTCCCGGCTGATCTAAAACAAAAAACCAATTTTTTTTCTTAAAATAAATAATGTTGGCTAAGACTTGACCGAGCTTTTTTTATTTAGCGTGTTCCAATCATCGAAAAAAGGAATTTCGATTTTTTATCCGATTCTTCGTGGAAGAATTACATTGTTGTTAATAACTAGTGAAAACAAAATTTTAGGAAGAAAAACGTCGGTCAAGACTAAACTACCATTATACTGAATAAGGGTAGAAAAATTTAAGTGAATCCTCTGCTCAGATGTCGAGAAATCGTGTACATCGTTTTGAAAAGCATAGTCACCATAAAAACGGGTTTAAAGTTTGCCTAGCAGTTCTATCATTGCAATCATAAGTTTACTTTCAATCTGCGACCCCTGCAGCATATTGTATCGATTTTTCGACTTTTTCACAATAGCCTAACCCTTCCAGGCGGGATGTACATTTAGAGGGAAACAAATTAAGCAATTTTGAGGGCTTTTTTAAACTAAGAATTAATTGTTCTACATTTATCAAACTGTAGGTATACTTTATTAGTATATTTAAGTATACGAGAGAATTTTTTTAATTCATTTAGACTTTGATTTGCATAAAAATATTTAAAAAAAAACAATTCTATCAGAACATGTATAGTTTCTATTTGACAGTAATTAAAATGAAGAATATGTAAATTTAATAAACAAACGCATTTACGAAACAAAAAACAAAATTTCACGTAAAATTAATATAAAATGCGGATTAAAAAAGTTGTTTTTTTTTCCACTTCTTCAAAAACAATTCACATCAAGTAGAAGGTAAGCAATATAATCAGCATTTCTACTAAGTTTCAACTCAATCGGCTTGATTGTTTTTGAGTAACCCTGCACACCAATTTCGAAAATGCAGTTTTGAGAAAAACGCGTTTAAAGTTTACATAGAATTTAAATTAAGTTACACTAGGTACTTGTGGTAACTAATTACTTCAGTTATCCGTTACACAGTAATTAAATTATCAATCACCGTGGTAATTTGTAATTGTTAATTGTTAATTTAATTACTTGTTGTCCATATCTGCCTGCACCTCTGGGCTCTCGCGTCTACCCGCGGCTCGTGCTCCAAATCCGAGCAGTGAGGCACAGCATTGACGAGCTATACCGTTTGAAGTTTTTCGAATTTCGTTTTGAAACTTTTGGAAAATATCCTACATATATATGACTGTCGTTTAAAAAAAAGCGATTTTTTTAATCACTGTAAATGTTTAAATCCCGCCTTAAGGTAATCCTATCGCGAGGCTTCAATCCATAGGATTTTCATAATTTTTTTTTATCTTCACTAAACATATTAATAATCGTCTCGGTAAAATTTAAGGGCCGGTTATCGACCTAAATACGGAGAAAAGAAATTAAAATTCCGTATTTTTGTGAAGGAATTCCGAGACGACATACAAAAAGCCAATTTCCGGTCGATAGAAAAGTGTATATAATAGTGGGTATCCGTCAGATTCTTAAAAATAATCAGATTTACATACTTAACACTTGTAGTAATCCAATACTCTAAAAAAAAACTGCGCTTATTGACCTAAATTTTATGTAATATCAAGTTTAATTTGAACTTCCGGTATTGGATTTGTTACCACGTGCTACGATAAAGAGACGTGACAGCAAGGCAACAGCTGACTGTAGCCCTAACCTCATCTCACTCATTCGGATTTCCACACATATTTCATTCTTAACCAACATATTTCGCCGACACAAATATTCCACGTTTTTTACCAGTCGTGACCCGAATACAATGCTTTGTATTTCCCGCACCTGACATTGTTTTGACAGATCGACGTTGAAAAGCATGGAGGTTAAAGGGAGATATACAAATAGGAGCCGGAAAAGAGGTCATTTTTGTGAATTTTTTCAAGGAAAACTATTTGAAATTTCGGATTGGGGTTTTAATTATCTAAAAGTACATACAGCCAAAAATATGTTTAATTTTCTTTAATCAAAAATATCAAAAATATACAAGAATATTGTATGATCCTTGGAGCGTCGTAAAAAAATCTGCGTTTACGGTACCCACTGGCGTTTCTCCAAAAATCATCTGAAAAAAAAACCAAAAAGATTATAAAATTAGATACTATAATCTAGTACTTGTCATAGCCGATTTTGAAAATATCGATTTACGACAAAATGGCGGACGTTTGAACATAAATAGTGATTTTTAGGCCAAAAATTAGTTATTATTTTGCCTATAAAACAAAAACTAAGTAACGGAAAAAAAAATCCTATGACAAGTACTAGATAATGGTGTATAGAATGACCACAAAAAACCTCAAGGCAATCGGTTCACCGGTTTTCGAGAAATTTTGGGTACCGATTTGAAAAACGTGGTTTTGAGAAAAACGCGTTTGAAAATTTGGGAATGAATAAATCATAAAATTTGTCAACTTACATGGAATCATCGATGCCAGGCCCATAGTGTAGGTCTTCTACGGTCGACGGAATGTTCACAGCTTCTAAATCCTCGACCTCGACCATCTAGGTGTATATCTCTCCTTAAACTCGCCTGGTTGAGTAAAAAGGGACGGAGATAGAACCAACGTTGCCAAATATCAAACCTAGAAATACCGCGCGAATCGTTGGAATAACTATTTTTTCATTTTTCTAATTAAATGAGAACATTCATTAAACAGTTTACACATGGAAAATTTAGTTATTACCAATTTTTTTTTTTTCAATGTGTTAAAAATACAAATTGTACAAGTCTCAAGTACGACTAGTGTGAAGCGATTGGATTACCTTAAAAGCCATTACGATCTTCCACCAGAATAAATGATTTTGAATAGTCACTAATTTCGCGGGCCGTCGATGGCGCCACCTACGGCCAGCCGTACGAAGCGTTCCCGAGTATTTGAAAGGCCGCGAAAAAACGCGCAAACGCGGCGTGAAAACTGTCAAGAAACATCGAGCACCTCTCCTGAAACAAATTGTCGCAAAAAACGTCCATATTTGACGATTGAGCGTGAGTATACGAGCACGAGGTGAATAAACTTTTCGATCATATGACATGCGACAGCTGCGATAAATTCGCGTCCGAACGGAGCACGCTGGGAGATTCATAACCTCAAAATTCTTTCGAGGAAACATCGTTGCTCCGGAGCGGTGCGTAATAATCGTCGTTCGTCATACACCTGAGTCTTTTTTCGCTCATTTTTGGAAATTTAGTTTCAACGATGGAACCCATGGCTTTGGGATCACCCGTTGGCAGTCCGGTACAAACTCCGGCCACACCGGGCAGCGGTTCCGCCTACCTTCCCAGTTTTCTTCTCGGTGAATCCAGTACGGTAAGCGCCCATTTGTACGTAAGGATAGAGACGTGCGTTGCGTCAAGCTTGAATGATTTGCAGTCTCTCGCGTTGACGTCAAAGTTTGACGTGGCCTTGAAAAGCGACGCCAATTTTTCAAATCAATTTCCTCAATGAAAGTTTAACAAAGTTTCCATCAGTACCGATACATAATTTCCGACGATTTTCGATTTAATTTACTATAGAATTAATCGTCTAGCAATTCTGATACGATAAGTCGTATAATGACGTTGAAGTTGGCATCGTTGGGATGCAACGAAAGTGATTTTTTTTTCATGCCACAAATTTCCCTCGGTAGATTTCAGCTACAAAAATCATGCAAACATTTTGTTAGATTCTCCTTAAGGTAGTACGATCGCGCAATCTTGATTTCTATAGATTTTGTTCAAATTTTAACCAGACATTGTTCATATCATTGTGCATGTTTGAGTGAAATTACAGAACAGTCGACTATTTAGATTGGGAGATAATGGGTTTTAAAATTGCAACACTAAACACTGCAGGGTTTGCATTGAAATTTAGACAGAATAATTTTCCGTAAAAAATATTTGTCCCCTATAATAAGAAGACATATGGCAACGCCGCATCGTTCCACGTATCCAATGACGTGAGTTTGCGCGGCATACTTGAAATAATACTGCAACACAAATTTTTATTCGGAAGTAATTTTTAATCGAACAAAGTTTTTAATTAGTTACGAATGAACCAATACTTTTATTTGTTAATGAAGATAACATAAACAATATAAAATATTAATATTTATAATGCGAATATTTTATTATGACTACATTTTTAACTTTGGGAACACGATAATTATTTTTTTTCTGGAAATATTCAACAATACTGTTCTGCTGTGTTGCCATATGTCTTCTTATTATAGGGGACAGATCTTTTTTACGGAAAATTATTCTGTCTAAATTTCAATGCAGACACTGCAGTGTTAAGGGGAGGGTAGGGGTTTCGGCGTGAAAAAAGAAACACTTTTGCGAATTTTTTGTCATCTATATCGATAGAGTAAATTTATTGAAACCTTTTGTACATTGTTAAGTGTCATTTCAAGAACGTTCCGTGAAATTTGTACGCGAAAATATCTACAAACAAGCCGGTGACAAAGCTTTTCCAAGAACGCCTTTGGAAAAACACCATTTGCGGTGTTCACTGTATCTCAGCTAGAAATTATCTGAAATCAAGTACCATTAAAATTTAGTCAAAGTATCATCAAATCCTCCCCCCAATGGTCTTTGATAATTTTTTTTTTCATTTCTAAATTTTTGGTGGTCGTGTAAAGTGAAAAGTGCTATTTTTCACGAAAAATTCCGGCATTTTGGAGGTGGAAAACCCCCTCAATGTAAAAAAAATCTCAAACTAACCGTTGGGGGGAGGTATTTTATATGTAGAAAGTGTGTACCAAGTTCGAAATAAATCGATCATGGGGCCGTCCATAAATTACGACATTTTAAAATAGGGGGGGGGGGTCTGGTCGTTGGGTGACGGTAACGATAATTGGATTATGACGATAGGAAGGATAGGATGATTTGGGGGGGGGGGGGGGGGTTCAAAATCAGCCAAAATCGATGACGTAATATATGGACCGCCCCCATGTAGTTTTCAAATGGCAGTGAACACGGACTTTGAAAAAGTGGTTTCGAGAAAAACGCAGCACCGGCTTGTTTGTGGATATTTTCGCGTACTAATTTCACGGAATGTTCTTGAAATGACACTTAGCAATGTACAAAAGGTTTCAATAAATTTACTCTATCCATATAGATGACAAAAAAATCGCAAAAAAGTGTTTTTTTTTTCACGCTGAAACCCCTACCCTCCCCTTAAAAGTTGCAATTTAAAAACCCATTATCTCCGAATCTAAACAGTTAACTGTTCGTAAATTTCACTCAAACATGCATAATGATATGAACAATGTCTGGTTAAAATTTGAACGAATTCTATAGAAATGAAGATTGCGCGCTCGTACTACTTTAAGCGATCTACACAAAATTAGCAAAGTATGATTTTGGATAATGATGAAAATAAGACATTGGCATGAATTTTCGTTGCATTCCAACGACGCAAAATTCTACCCCATGTTGTATAAAAAGTGGTTCAAAGTATCGTCTATTGGAACCGACAAAGCTGGGCAGAAAAACGTTGATACGTTAATCGTTAATTGAGGCGGGATATACATTTGCAACTATCAAAAAATCGATTTCTTTTTTTTCTTCTTTAAACGATAGAACTATATATGTAGAATATTTTCCCAACGTTCCAAAGCGAAATTCGAAAAGCTTCAAACTTTACAGCCCGTCAACGCTGTTCCTCACCGCTCGGATTCGAAGCGGGCGTGAACTTTAAACGCTATTTACTCAAAACTGCATTATCGAAATTGGCGTGCAGGATTGCTCAAAAACTATCAAGCCGATTGAGTTCAAACTTGGTAGAAATATTGATAACATTGGTACCTTCTACTTAACGAGAATTGTTTTTGCAAAAATTGGAAAAAAAACGACTTTTTTAATCCACATTTTACAGAAATGTTGCGTGAAATGTTGATTTTTTTGTGTAAATGCGTACCATTTTCTTAAATTTGCATTTTCTTCATTTTAATTACCGTCACATGGAAACTATACATGTTCTAACTGAAAAAATGTTTGAACTTTTTTGCAAATCAAAGTCTACGGGAAGCTAGACTGCACGCCGATTCGCAACTCCTGCGGCGACCTTGCTGTAACACTCTGCCACAGCTACGTCATTTTGATGATGAATTAACGCGGTCCTCTAGTTTCTCGGCTTTTACGGCTTTTTCAATAATTTTTTACGGGCAAAGCATCGAAATAATCAATCTCATTGTTTTTGCATAATCTTTATTAACATTTAAATAAGCTTTACAAATTTTTTTAAGTCAAAATATATAATAGAATAAACGTTATAGTGGCCGACAGGAAGACATCAAGTAAAAGAGGTGCTTGACGGTGACCAAGATTGCGGCTGTTCTGCTTATCTGAAATAAAAAAAACCAAACGGCATTTTAATCTTCATATTTAAGACTAGCGATTGAACTAGAGTGAATTCTAAATGACAAAAGTTGACTTTTTTATACACTTTTGAAAATTACATTCTATTTTTTACTCATTTTTTCTTAAGTTTTTCGCTCGTACAAAAAAAACTATCGAAGCAATCATGATAATCCTAGTTCAATCGCTGGCTTATAACATATTAAAGATGCTGTATAAATGTGAACAAGATCGGTGCAGTAGTTTCTGAAATATCGCGGTCACCGTTTCGAAAAATGGTGTTTCGAGAAAAACGCGTTTGAAAGTTCGCGCTCCCGGCCCGCGCTCCGTATACCGGCTCCGTTCCAGGGCCGTAACTTGTGAACCACTTCGAATATCGAAAAATCCTTTGGCACACATTTTCTACACATGTTGTAGATGTGATTTATGAAGAAAAAAAAATCGATTTTTTCGACCCGAGAAACTAGGGGACCGCCTTAATTAAAAAAAATTGTTTTGTATGCTCAAATATACTATTAAAGTATACCTAAAGTTTGATAATTGCAGAATAATTATTTCTCAGTCTAAAAAAGCCCTCAATATTGCTTATCTTTTTCCTGTCTAAATGTATATCCCGCCTTAAGGCGTTATACGCCGTTGCAAGGCCAAAAAAGTCATTTTTTCACGAATTTTTTCTGGAAAAGAATTTCATTTGGGCAAAACGAAAAGTATTAGATAGTGTAGTGGCATCTTTTAGCTTTAGATTGGCATTTTTTATTTTTAACAATATTCATTAACATTGCCCCTGTAGGAAGTCTCCTGGAGGTCCCCCAAAAAAAGTGTCCGCCGGTGAGCAAAGTATCTCCGGTTTGGATTATCTAAAATGAAAAAACCAGAAAGATTCTTTCAGGGGATAGATGAATCCAGGTATTGATCGAAGGAATAGTCGAAATTTTAATTTTTGACAAAATGGTGGCTCCGGAAAGAAACAATTTCGATTTTCGAACAAATTTTCTCCGTTAAATCGTCGAAAAAAAAATAGAAATAATTATCGGAAATCTTACTCCTTCGATCAATACCTGAAGAATATATCTGACAAGATTGTGTTAAAATTGCAGACCGATCGGTTGAGCCGTTTTTGAGAAATCGTGCTCACCGACTTTGAAAACACCGTGTTGAGAAAAATGCGTTTGAAGTTTCTCGGACGTTCGAAGGCGCGCTCCGAGCGTCCTTACAAAAATGTGTGTATTTCCGAGAATATTCGCTGGATCGATTTGAAATGTTCAGGGAATATACTCACATACTTGTACATTCCAAAAATGCAATAAAAAAAATCGATTTTTTGAAATTTCTAACTGCGTTTAACTCGTTAAGGTGTCTTCTCACTTTAGGCGCTAAAAAAGGCTATTTTCGTGAATTTTTTGGATAGGTTTATATTACAGATATTGATACAAAAGTTGTTACACTTAATAAATACACTGTCGAAATACATCAAAACAATTTTTTAATGTATTTATGTAACCCAAACAAACTTCAAACGCGTTTTTCTCGAAACGACGTTTTTCGACGGCTTATTGATAAAATCTTCGAGGCTACTGAACCGATCCTTATGAAATTTTAACCACATATTTACAACTACAGCTATAGCGCATATCAAGGATTTTTTAAAACTTTTGATGTTTACTATTTTTTTTTGCCAAAAACGGTGGAAAAAAACGTTTTTTTCGTTTCTTCGAAAAATGCCCGCCATTTTGTCATTTTTGCATATATTAAAAATCTTATGATATGCGCTATAGTCATTAACATACTGAATCTAAAACCGTTTGATTTTTTTGTTTCGGATCATCCATCTCCGAGATTTCATCAACAGCGCAGAGTTACCATTTTCAGGACATTTTTTTAACTACAATTTTCGTATATGAATAGTGAATTAAATAGATACGTTTTTTTAAATTTATTTCGAAAGTGTATTTATTAAGTGTAACAACTTTGATATCAATATTTATAATATAAACCTATCAAAGAAATTCATGAAAATAGCCTTTTTGGCGTCGTCCAAGTGAAAAGACCCATTAAAGTTTGCCTGAAAAATAAATTATTCACCTCTTTGCTTAATTAAAAAATGAATAATATAAAAATTGAGAAACAGGTATAAAAAAAAGTCTCCACAAGTGGAGCCGGACCCACGACCATCGAATTACTAGTCCGAGCTCTTACCGCTACGCCAACCGCTGCTTGGCAAACATACTAACCTGAATGGCGTATACGGTGCGAGAGTCGCGTCAACATTTTTATTTTCTAAACGGTTGGCAATCTGGAGTTCCCACTTCGGGTACTTTCATTTCTAACCAAGCCCTGCATGTCCTATAAATTTGAGCAAAATCGGTCATGGGGAGTAGGGAATGCCCCCTGTGAGTTTGCATCGTTGGAATGCACCGAAAATTCTCACTTTCTTATATCCATTATTACCCAAAATCATATGTTTAAGGGGCTATATCAGTGTGAACGCTGAAAATTTGGGTGATTTTCGGGAATTTTTTGGAAGTAAAGTACTCAATTAAATGTTTCGGAAAATTAAGAATATATTTGGCTTCATTTGACCTATATTACATAATTTTTTCATAGAAAAATATTGAGATCCAAGCGATTTATGCGCTGCCTTCGGAGGCGCCAAAAAAAGTTCCTCCACTGCTGACATGATTCCGACCGATTGAGTAGCTGAAACCGAAAGAGGAAAAAATGTCAAACTGGAAGGTCTTTTCTGTACAATGACGTAGGAATTTCGAAAAATATCAAAATCTAACAAAATGGCGTAGTTATGAAAAAAGTCTGTTTTCTCGCCTATAAAATGGTCGTTTTTTCAATGCCAAATCGTTAATTTTCATCCAATCAAAAATACCCTACGTCATTGTAGAGTAAATATATTCAAGAGTACTCAGTTCAAATTTCAAGTCAATCGGATAATTGTTCTTTGCGTTACAATGTCAGCAAATTTAAAAAGTCTCATTTCGAGAAAAACGCGTTCAAAGATTCAACTATCGATTTTTGCAAGATAAAATGATTAGAGACATTTTTGCCTTGACATTTTTACAGGATATTCTTGAAAATGTAAATAGTCGAAAAAGGCAAAGAAAATCGATTTTTTACAAGTGTCACACCCCTTAAATAGCATAAATACTTGTTTGCGTGTGAAAAAAATGTTTGCGCGATTTTTGTATCTCAAATCCATAGAAAAATTTGCAAAATAAAAAAAGATCATCTTCATTGCATTCCAACGATGCAAACTTCCACGTCGTCCTTCCTCTTCAATTTGCCTCAAGCGACTATCAATATTCGCTAAGTGTTCGCAGTAGCCTAACCCCTCAACCGTGGTAAACTCCAATTTCCACACACGTATATTTTCCAATTGAATCCTCCAAACGAGGAAGTGCATTTGCGGCCTTAGGTCAGAGTTACGGGTATAAAATCATCTGCGAATTTAACCATTTTTTTCGTCTGAAAAAGTGATTCACTCATAAAATTAATTACACATCTAAGGTAAACGGCCCAGTTACTGACACTTTAAGAGCAGCGGTGTCGGATTTTTACTATTCATTGACGCGTGATATCGTTAAAATGAAAAGTAAAGGTTTTAACAGGTGCGTTAAGGCCCCCTGAATGCGATTCACCTATTAAACAAGTGAAATAATCAATATTTATTAATATAATAATTGTTTTAATATCGCTTTTCTGCTGCCGGGGTTCCTGACACTAGAGAAACATCCATGTCGTAGTTTGTGACCCCTACGTATACCCGATTCATGACCCCCTTGACGCAGTTTGTGACCTCTACGTGTACCCGATTTATGACCCCCTTGTCACAATTCATGACACCTATGCGTACCCACTTCCTGACCCTTCCGAATATCCCCATGAAAACGGGTTAAATGGAAATATATGTAATTTCACGGACACACATATATATATAAACAAGTATAAACAGTAAAAAATATTCAATTAGTGCACAACTATTTTATTTTCTGTACATATGTGAATAAAATTTAAAAATTAAAAGCAACAAATGGTTATAAAAATTACTTTTTTTGTTTTTGTTTCTTTCTTATTGGCTTATTTTCTGAGCGCTCTAATTCTTCGACACTTACGTTTTTCGCGACTTTGCCTTGTTCTTTCTTAATTTTTTTTTTCGATATTTGCAGTTTTCAACTGTTCTTTTTTACCATTGGGGCTGCTTTTGCAATCTCTTGTTGCTCCTTTTTGATCTGCGCTTTCCTGAAACGTTCTTCTTTTCTCGCGTTTTTGTTTTCTTCTTCGGCTTTTTCTCATTCTTCGCATTTGCATGATTTATCCATTCGTCGGACGACAGTACTACTGGCACTTTAGGTTTTCCGTGTTTTTTTTGGCAAGTTCCTCCCTTTTGGGAGACCAAAGAAAAACATGTTTGAATGGTGAAGGGAGGAATGTGAAGTGACCGGCAGGAATGTGAATTGAATACTAGATTTCCACAAATGTTAATAATTTGTTAATAATTTGATAATAATTAATAATTAAATCATTGTTAATAATTTAATTAATTTGTTATGTCACGGCAAATTAGAATAAATGAACAAAAAAAGGGTTCGACGCAGCAGGTGACAAGTCGAGGGTCAACAACTGCAACATAACCTCAATTATGTGACGTAGTTATTGACACCACGGATTTAACCAAATATCTAACCAAAAGTTGAATTATTTTTTATCTCATCGACAGTCTGGTTCCTGCTGAATATGTCGATACCATTTTTATGTCGTTTTATACTTACAGGACGAACAAATTTCCGATTTACGTAGATCGTCGCGCTTGCTATCAGCGTCTAGCACGGCCGCTGCGGAACCACTGAGACGCGTGCTACACTGTTCACGGGTCAATTTCTATTGTAAAATATTTCATAAAAAAAAGTGTGTTTGTCCAATAATTAAAAGTGAAAAACGCTCTTTAATTGGCCGATAATTTAATAATTATTCGACAAAAACTATATTTATAGCAGTCAAAACTTTGCCGTCAGGGTCACAATCTGGGATAGGGTCAGAAACTGGGCTAGTCCAGTCACCTTAGCATAAGACCTATTCAAGAGGCTCACCCTCTGGCCAATTTTTTTATAGGTTGTTTGGACCTACAAGAATATGGTCCTGGGTTTTTGGAAATTTTCGAGGTATATTTTAGCAATAAAAAATTATTGAAAATTAAAAAACGGATATTTTTGAGATATTTTTTTTGGAACGCGTCCTATCGAAAAAAGTTTCGAATAAAATTTGTTCATCATAACGTCCTCTGTTAAAAAGGTCCTAAAAGAAAAGTGCTAACATTGTTAATTAAGCGGTCAATGGCAAATGAAAATGAAAATGCTCTATTTCGTTTTTGCAACCGCAATCGGGTGTTTATCAACATATCGGTTTGAAACCCGTACATAATGTAAAGGAGCCAAACCCCAACAGAATCGTGCAAGATTTATCAATCTGCGAGATATAGTTTAGCAACAATCTGCGATCATCGAAAAATCTTTGCCCTTCAATAGAATTTCCCGACGAAGGCCCACAGGGTGGAAAAAAATCGAGGAGCTTCGTGTCATCATGCACAAGCGATTTGGAGAAAAAAAATACGTTTTGTTGAAAATAGATACTGTTTTTTGGCGATTTTAGATTTTTGCTTATAAACAAATAACAATTCTGACCAAAGTTGCAAAGATATCTGAAAAATTCTTGGACCATCTAACGCGTTTTTGGAAAACGAACAATTGAAAAATATATATTTTTTTTCGCTGTACAAAATGGCCGACTACTCGAAACTTTTCGAAACAGCTATTTCCAATTAGGGTGACAAAAATGCATTCACCAATTTGTACTCGATTTACGTCAAATTTAGAAGTTATGTTCCTAATTGCATTTCGCAGAGAAGTACATACAGAGTTTCTGATTAATAGAAAACTTTTCATTTTATGAGCAGTTTATGAGCAGTTATAACGAAATTTTTCACTGAAAATTCATTTCTTAAGTTCAAATACCTACAACTTTTGAATAAAACAATATTTTTTAAATTCCGTACGTACTTCTCTATGTATTCTAGTGTAGATTGACGAGAATTTTTGTTTTTTGTTCTAGGTAAAAAATTGTAGATGCTAAACGTCCCGCCGCGGAGTGCCTAAAAAAAGATAAAAGAAAATATTAGTAGTCGGCCATTTCATACATCGAAAAAAAACATATATATTTTCTAACAGCTTGTTAGTTGATATTCATACTAAATAGATGTGTAATTAATTTTACGAGTGAACAGCTTTTTCACACGAAAAAAAATGGTTAACGGAGACTTTGTCCTCGGAGTGCCATATTTCAGGTGTTTACATTTTATTTTTTTTTAAGGAAACGAGTAAAGTTTTTTGACTGCGGATTGTTTCTTGCTTTTATTCATGATATACAGAAAGTTGAAAAAAAAAATTTCGAAAAAAAAACCAAAATGGCGGCCGTTGCAGCTCCGCGAAAACAGGTCCTTAAATCGCGGGAGGTAAACGGCTGACATCACTGCCCCCTCTTTGTCGATCTGAAACACAAATTCAAAGCATATTATCAATCTGTGACCCTTTGGTCATGGGATGACGGACGGGTTTTTCGTTTAGTACAAATTTCGGAAAATGGCGGCAATTAAAAAAAATATAATTTTCGCGTTTTTTTTTCGCATAAAAAGATAAATAACAAATGCAAAAATGTATCTATCGAAAAAACGATCCGTCATTCCGCGAAGACATATTTTCTGAGTATGCTCTCCAAATTTCAGGTCGATATGTTAATTACAGCGGTCAGGAGAATGTCAGCCATTTTTAAAAACGTGTTTTCGAGAAAAACGCGTTTAAAGTTTTGTAATGTGTTTACACAAATGTGTTTATAATTACCGCTAATCGGCAATGCCTGGTCCATAGAGGCATCCCTCCTCTTCTTCTAGCTGCTCATGTTGAGCCGCTAACATCTCCCGCCGATTTCAAGGACAAAGTCTCCCTTAAATTCGCAAATGACTTTATACCCGTTACAGTGGCCCTTACCAATACCGCATTATCGCGACCGATCTCACGTCTGTCTCTCGCTACTTCCAGCCCGCGCGATTCGGAATGCTGAACATGCCGGATTCGCCGAGATACGCGAGCGCCAACAGCAACGCGCCGAGCATGACATCGCCTATGGCGAATTACGGGACGCCCGACTACCGTCACAATCGTCAAAAGGCAATGTTCGCGAACGCGACGAGCCCGAGCGGTGTGCCGATCAATGCGGACGTAAACGCCAGTGGTCCACCCACGCGTGGCCTCTTCGACGCCCTCGAGATAACGCAGAGTCCGGGAAGTTACGGTACGCCGAGCAACCGTAGCGTTGCCAATCCGCACAATCAGTCGTCCCGTTTGTTGACGACGAACGCGAACAATTCGATATTCCTGGAGAACGTTGCGAGCCTGACGAGCAACGATCCATCGTCGCAGGGCCTTTTGCAATGGGTGACGGTATTTGGTTTTCCACCGAACGCCATAAACACGGTGCTCTCCCACATATCCAACAGAGTCCGCATAGTGGACAAGCATCCGGCTCCCCATCCCCAGAGCAATTGGATACACTTGAAGTGCGCGACCGAGCAGGAGGCCCAACGGGCCCTAGCGTGCAACGGTAACGTAGTCTCGGGGGCGATAATGATCGGCGTCACGCCGTGCATGGACGAGGGCGTTATACTCTCGCCGGACAAGGAAACCCGCGGCAAATTCAGCGCCGGTGGCGCCATGCGGATATTCTCGTCGCCCGGACGAACTAATCAAGCCGGCTGCGCGGATTCGAGCGAGTCGTTGAGGTCACCCGGCAAGATTCAGAACGCTCGACCACTCGCAAGCGGCTACAATCAACATCTGAGCCCTCAGGCCGTTCGATCCAACGACAATGTACCACAGAGATCCACCGGTTTGGTCTCCAAAGCGATGGAGTACGTGTTCGGCTGGTGAGACTGCCCTGTGAAGCGATGGAACATTGAGAATGGGAGCTCGCGTCGTTCGAATGCAAGGAAAAATTCTTTATTCGTACCTTCTTGTCCGTTCCACGAAATCCTCATTTGCCGCGGAAGATTCAGCGCGTGGATCTCCGATGAGCCCAAACAAGTTTGCCGGATTTTCGTAGCTTGGATCTGTGGAGACGAAAATTAGACGGTTAAAAAAAGAGATTCGTTGCATTGCGAGGATGGGAACTTGAACGTGAGGACGAGGCACTTCACGAGCAGGCAGCAGCACTTTGGTCATTCAGTTATTCTTGGGATTCGATCAGGTTGAATCCGTTGATTGATTGGCTGGTGTGAGTTGATGCTGCAGCTGTCGTGCTTACAAAATGGCGTGACGTTGAAGTTTGCAACGAAAATGGTCGCGTTCGTTGGGTCTCATCATTTTGATACGAACAAGTGCGCATGCGCATAATGATGCGCAACGCGCAACTGCGCAATGAAACGAGTCATGCGCAAAACGAATGACTCGTTTCATTGCGCAGTTGCGCGTTGCGCATCATTATGCGCATGCGCACTTGTTCGTATCAAAATGATGAGACCCAACGAACACGACCAATGAGTACTCTTTTTAATCAGCCAATATTTTTTGGCTGATTTATGCTGTGAAAAATCACTCCAACGTTTTCACGTATTTTCATTACGGATTAACGGCCTCAATTCGCAAAATGAAAGCTTTGGATGATTTTTAAAATACATGAAAAAATTGTGAAAAAACAATCGTTGCATTTCAACGATGCAAACTTCAACGTCACCAAAATGGCTGCCCATAGGCTGTCCACGATCCGAGTTCTAGCCAAACCAAACAAACCCAAAAGTCACTGGATATTCCACTGTATCTCCGGTGACTTCTAGCTAGGAAGCAATAAAGTTCTTCGCTCGCGGTCCAGGCCTCGAGGGTCGCGCTGCACAATAAAAAGCTTCAGCGTTTTGAACGTGGGGTCGAAGTTTTCATCGTTGGAATGCAACGGACGTTTTTCATTTGTGTTGACCAACTCTATTGGCACATTTAGGCTCGAAAATCGTCGAAACTTTTTTAAAGATCCTTGCTGGAGACCTGTAACCTGTAGAAAATGAAAAATTTTGGATAATAATAACGAGGAAATGGAAAAAGCAAGAATTTCCGTTGCATATCGACGATGCAAACTTCAGCACCATTTTTGATAATTCTTTAGATGAGTGACTTTTCTGGAAAATGAAACCCAAACTCATTTTTCGGAAAAGTCACTTATCTGAATGATGACCGGATTTTGTAATTGCTAGAATCACTTTAGTGGATCGACGAGCTATTGGCTTGATGCTAGAAATAACTGGGCACTCATTGGAATACCGATCCTCTTTCATCGCTCATGAAGTGGCAAGTTCACGTGGTCAAGTCTACGAAGGCGCCACGTGACCGGAAGTGGCTCGCTTTCCCCGCTCTCGAAATGAAAAACGTTTTCTCTCTCAATCATTCCGTCTCCGTAGTTTTTTTTTCTCCCTCAAAAAGCGTTTCTTTCTTACTTGTCCGTAACGATTGCGGCTCACTACGCTCCAGTGTGCAAAAAAATGTTAACGAAACCGTCGAGAGCGTCGTTCGTACGCTTCTTTTTCACGGTAGATGAATTATTAATTTCACCGAGTCCGAGAGTCAAATAAATCGCAGGAGAAACGAAAAACGCTTTTTTCGGAAAGCTTACAAGCCTCGGCGGATTTCTTTTTTAAGTGCCAATCGATTTATTTTTTGAATTTTATTCCTGTGTCGATCGATCGTTTTTTCCTCGTCCGTGTAACGTAAAACGTTTTTTTTTTGCTTTGTTTTTTAACGCGCGAATGTCTACGCTGAATCATCGTGTGCGAGCCAATGACGTTTCGAGCTGGGACGAATTTCGGCGGCTTTTGTAAGGATCGAAGAGGCGACAAAAGAAAAGAAACGTACACGATTACCTTAGATTAGTCTAACAATATTTATACATATTTCTCCGAGTAGAGTGGAAAAAAAAAACAGAAATTATTGCGATCGTGAAGAATAATAAACTCTCTGCCCCGAAGTCGCGCATTACTTGTTTTCGTTCGTGAGAAATAACACGTGTGTGTGTGTGGTTTTAACCTTAATTAACGACAGAGGACGCAGCCATCGAAGGAGCTTCGAATAAATAAAAAGAGGAGAAAAAAGACGACAGCCTCTCGCTGCGACTGGACGTACAAACTACGCTTTTTTTTCTTAGTGTTTGGGTTTGTTTTCGTTTCACTTGGGGCTCTCGATGGTCGCGCTACCGAGATCCGTCATTTTGGGATATTTCACTTTTTTCTTGTCGAGCTCGTCCTGGGCCCACAGGATCATCTTGAGGAGGTTGTTCAAACGCGGACTGGTCGACTCTTGATGCTCCATCTTGAGTATGGCGGCGTTCAGCTCACTCGCTATCTGGAAAACGGGAAACAAAAATTAACGGATTACTGTAGAACCTCGATTATCCAAATGTTCGGTTATCCGAACGCCGCGGCGCCGTATCCCAAAGGTTTTTCGAACTCAATGATGGTCTTTTGTTCTCAGTTAAGGCGTTGGGCCACAGTAACGGGTATAAAATCATGTGCGAATTAAAATTTTTTTTCGAATGAAAAAGTGATTCACTCATAAAATTAATTACACATCTATTTAGTATGAATATCAAGCTGTTAGAATTTTTTTCTTCGATGTACAAAATGGCCGACACCTCGAAACTCCTCGAAACTTCTTTTTTCCAATTGGCGTGACAAATAACTTCAACAATTTTCTCTCGATTTACTTCAAATTTAAAAGTTATGTTCCTAATTGCATTTCGCAGAGAATTACGTACGGAATTTCTGATTAATCGAAAACTTTTCATTTTATGACCCATTTATGAGCAGTTATGACGAAATTATTCACTGAAAATTCATTTCTTAAGTTCAAATACCTACAACTTTTGAATAAAACAATATTTTTTTAATTCCGTACGTACTTCTCCAGGTACTAGGCGCGCACCTGAGCTTTCGGGTCTTTTTGACCAATAAAAAATGGAAAATTTCAAGACAAATACAAAAAATGGTTCATTCGAAGTATTGTACCTCGCTATTTACACATTTTTGCCATCTCTCTGGCAATACATAAATACCGCGACGATAAAAAGACGCGTTTTTGGACCGAAACCATTCGTCCAACCAATTTTGTACTGCATCGTAATTGGCCAAGTGTAGCCCACCCAAGCCATGCGCCATCGACCGGAACAAGTGATAGTCTAAAGGGGCCAGGTCTGGCGAATACGGTGGGTGCGGTAGCAGATCCCATTTCAGTGTTTTTATGGTGTCCTGGACGATGGAACTGCGATGGCACGGAGCGTTGTCGTGCTGCAATATCACACATTCGTGTCTCGAGTCCGATTCTGGCCGTTTTTCGAGCAATGCATGGTTCAAATGGATTAGTTGTTGTCGGTAGCGATGCCCATTGACAGTTTCGCCCGGTTTCAGCAGCTCATAGTACACGATTCCTTTCTGGTCCCACCAAACGCAGAGCATTGTCTTTTTTCCAAAGCGATTTGGCCGTGCCGTCGATGTTGACGCTTCGCCAAATGAAAGCCACGATTTTCTGCGTTTGGGATTCTCGAAATATATCCATTTTGCATCGCCAGTAACAATTCGATGCAGGAAAGTCTTTATGTTCTGCCGCAAAAGCAAAATTACGGAAGTGGCTCTTCGATTTTCCATTTGTCTCTCAGTCAACTCATGCGGCACCCACTTTCCTCGTGAATTTTTCCCATGGCGTGCAAACGTTTCGAAATACATCGCCGAGTCACATTTAATGCCACGGCAAGTTGATCTTCTGTTTGAGTGTCATCTTCATCCAATAACGCTTGCAGATCGGCGTCCGCAAATGTTTGCGGTCTTCCCGAGCACTCCTTGTCCCCCCAGTCTCAAAATCGCCACTTCTGAACCGCTTGAACCAATCTTCACACGTTGTTTTTGATGGTATATATTCGCCGTAGGCCTCCTCAAGTAACCGACGTGCTTCAGCTGCTGTTTTTTTAAGCTGAAGCAGAAAAGCAATGCTTCCCGCAAATGCTGTTTATTTGGCACAAACTTTGACATTTTCGAGGTTAGAAAAAAGGTCGTTGTGTTGCGATATTTGTTTATATTACGACCGGGTATTCTTAACAGATGTCCAAGCTATAAAGACACCCAATTTCAGACCTGTATGCCGACAACATGTGTCGCTAGCGTCATCCATGAGTGAAACCCGGGAACTTAGTTGCGCACCTAGTATATAACCCCTTAAAATAGCGGGAAAATGGCGGGAAGGGTTGTTTACTTTTTGTCGGTGGGTTGGATGCAGAAGATCGTTGAAGGGGCTCTTGTGAGGCTCCTCGAATGCGAGAAGAGCCAGCGTTCTCTCGAGCTCGCTGAGTATGTTATCGTCCGACTCGCCAGCCTCGCTCAGTTGGTCCTGAGCGAATTGGAGGGCCTCCTCGATCCTGCCCGTTCTGATGAGCTCGATGAGGTGCAACTGTTGCAAGTGAAAGTAAAGATATCTGTCGTTGTCGAGCAATTCGGGATGCAGCTGATTGACCAAATCCGTCGCTTCTTGGATGCGCCCGTTCTGTACTGCGTCGCGAATGCGAATTCTGTCGTCCAGCGAATTCAGCTCGACCGTCGGCCCCACGCCCGACTCTTGCTGAAACTTTTCCGCAGCCTCTTTGAAACCCTCTGGGATACAGAAAAGAAAAGAGAGAGCGCCTCGCATAAATGTCTCGCTGCGGATGATGACAACGTCGTGTCGGAGGGAACAACGACACTGACTTTTCGTTGGAAAATTTATTTTACAGTTCTCAATTAAGGCCGGAGCTTGAATTAAAGCCTTATATACGCGCAAAATTTCAACATTTTTCGTTTTTATTTTATTTTTGGGTCCATTAGCCTGAACGGTTAGGAATATTTTAAGCTTTACAGAATTGAAAGTTCCAAAAATAAGGTAAGATTGCATTTATAATAGATACCGCGCGGCGCGCCCGACGGCCAACTTCAAAGCCGTTTTTCCACAATTCACTTTTTTGAACCTTGTGAAAGTTCTAACTCTCGAACGAAGGTTCAGACCGCTTTGAAATTTTTACGACATATTCTTAGTATCATCACCTATCATGTGAACCACAGAAACCAAAATTTCAATGACGCAAAAAAATATTTAAAAAAATACCGACAGAAAATTGAGTAAAAAAATTGTAAGTTTCGAATTTTTATTATAATCATTTTTCTAAAAATAATATTGTTGGTTCACACTGAAGATACATTTATTATGCAATTATAAATATGTTGATTTTGTTTTCAGACACCCACATCGATGCCGAGAACTTTCACCATCAACGCGCGCGCAAAAAAATACATTACTTTATTATGTTATATCTGCGCCATTTGTTAATATTTCTGATTTTTTTACATATACTTTACCATGTGCATAAAGAATCTGTAAAAAACATGTCAATATATGCGTTATTTTTTTTAACCACGTCTAGAAAAGAACCTTCGGAAATCGGCGAAATCGCGTATATAAGGCCTTAAGGGGTTACCCCCACTTGCGATTTTGAAAAAATCGATTTTTTTTATTGCATTTTTTTGAAGTATAAGTATCTGAGAATATGTCCTGAAAATTTCAAGTCGATCCGAACCAAATTGACTGAGATATGAGCGTTGAAAAAGAAGAATCCGCGTTGAAAGAGCGTTGAAAGATAAACTTTAAACGCGTTTTTCTCAAAATGGCATTTCTGAAATCGGTGACCAAGATTACTCGAACACTAATGAACCGATCTTCTTGAAATTTTGCAGGCTCATTTAATACATAAAAATGTAGTCTTTAATCGTTCGATTATTTTTTCGAAAAAAAAAAAAATGGGCGTTTTATAGCCAAAAAACGGCCGTTTTTTTCGTTAAAATCGAACCATTAACTTTGACTGTCCGCCATTTTGTGAAAAATGAATTTTTTTTTTAAATCCTTCGATTAAAGACTAGTTTATACTTATATTTGACTAAATCCATCCGCATTTTTTTTTTTTCAGATGATCCACTTCGCCGCAATGTTGGTCACCGCAAACCGTGTATATAAAAACATTATTTCATTGACGGCCATTTGCCACTAAACAATGTAATATTTTTCAATAAAAAAATTACTGAAAGTTCTTCAAGATGTGTTCTTTAAGATGGTATATTGATCGATTAAAAAAGTTTTGTAGTTTTCTTTAAAAAAATTCATGAAAAAGGCCTTTTTTTGCGCTACAAGTGGGGGTAACGCCTTAATCAAGCTGGAGAGTGTCCACCGGCAAACGTCGCGAAAAAATGTTATTATCTTCCGGCGGCCGTGTTTTGTTGCTTTTCTGTATTTTTTGGTGATTTTTTAAAGGCTTTCAATAATGTACCTTTGTGTTTAAAAAAGTGCGTTTCTTTTAGACTATGCGGTTTCCAGAACATTTTTTCGGAATTTGACAATTTTTTTCGGGCCTCTAG
Organism: Ophion ellenae; assembly: GCA_963210295.1. NCBI lineage: Eukaryota > Metazoa > Arthropoda > Insecta > Hymenoptera > Ichneumonidae > Ophion > Ophion ellenae. The sequence continues at coordinate 8,546,253 of OY723387.1, read as the reverse complement.
GTACATGTAGCCCCTTAACATATGCTTTGATGGTTCCAAAACTTTGGGAACGTAATTTTTAGAAAATATATGTTCGTGTATGGACATGTACGGACTTTTCTGTGCGCGCACAAATGTCTAGTTTTTTTTTGTATACCGTGCTGCATGTTTGCACACTTGTAGGAAGTAAGCTCTGAAAGGATTCGCTAGAAAGCGATTCCACGCTTTAGATTATAAGGGAGTTTTAATTTTTGGAAAAACGTCTTTTTGCACTATAACTTTCAGAATTTTTCAGCTATTTTGTCGAATTTTTGTAGGAGAATAGAGTATAATATCGGATATGTTCAAATAAAATTATAAATTGTATTTCGATAATTTCATAATTTTCCAAATTGTAGATATCTGGATAATTTTTATAATGTTGCAGTTTGCGTTATTGCAACATAATGCACATTAATTTCCAACTACTCAATTTTATTTAGCAAAGAAAAGAAATAAAATAATAATAAAGAGTATTATAAGGTTTATAATGAAACCGAAATTAAATGAATTTTCGTTGCACGTGCAAGGGCGATACAGAAGTGCGTTACAAGAGGGCGGCGATGGGCAACGCTCTGGGGGCTTGAGTAGAAAGGAATTGAATTATCAACGACTGCAAGGGCGTACAGAGGTACGTTTAAACTTAATCAGTATTGACCAGGCAATTGAAACTTGATCAATATTGCAACAATATAACGTTTGGAACTCGATTAATATTGGCCAGGCAATTAAAACTTGATCGATATTGCAACAATCGAACAATTAGAACTTGGCCAATATTGCAACCATATAACAATTAGAACTTGATCAATGTTGTAGCAATACGACAATTAGAACTTGATCAATGTTGAAGCAATATAACAATTGGAATTTAATCCATGTTGACCGGGAAATTAGAATTTCATCAATTTTGCAACAATATAACGTTTGGAACTTGATTAATATTGGCCAGGCAATTAAAACTTGATCGATATTGCAACAATCGAACAATTAGAATTTGGCCAATATTACAACGATATAACAATTAGAACTTGGCCAATATTGCAACGATATAAAAATTAGAACTTGATCAATGTTGTAGCAATCTGACAATTAGAACTTGATCAATGTTGAAGCAATATAACAAATTGGACTTGATCTATGTTGACCGAGCAATTAGAACTTGGTCAATATTGCAACAATATAACGATTGGAACTTGATCAATATTGGCCAGGCAATTAAAACTTGATCGATATTGCAACTATCGAACAATGAGAACTTGGCCAATATTGCAACGATATAACAATCAGAACTTGATCATTGCTGTAGTAATATAACAAGTAGAACTTGATCAATGTTGAAGCAATATAACAATTGGAACTTGATCAATGTTGACCGAGCAATTAGAACTTGATCAATATTGCGACAATATAACGTTTGGAACTTGATCAATATTGGTCAGGCAGTTGGAACTTGATCAATATTGGCACGGCAATTAAAATTTGATCGATATTGCAACAATATAACGATTGGAATTTGATCAATATTGGCAAGGCAGTTGGGACTTAATCAATATTAGCCAGGCAATTAAAACTTGATTGATATTGCAACAATATAACAATTATAACTCGGTCAATATTGCAACAACACAGCAATAAGAATGCGATAAATATGAGCTTGGCAATTAGAACGTGATCAACGATGAAGCAATATAACAACTGGAACTTGATTAATATTGGTCAGGCAGCTGAAAGTTGATCAATATTGGCCAAGCAACTAAAACTTGATTGATATTGAAACAATATAATAATTAGAAAATGGTAAATATTGCAACAGCACAACAATTAGAACGCGATCAATATTAGCTTGGCAGTTAGTACGTGATCAATATTGGCTAGGCAATTAGAACTTGATTACTAATGGCCAGGCAATTAGAACTTGAACAGTATTGGTTAGGCAATCGGCACTTGATCAATATTGCCACAACATAACAATTAGAACTTGATCATTAATGGCTAGGCAATTAGAACTTGATCGATATTGGCCAGGCAATTAGGACTTGATCAATCTTGGCCAGGCAATTAGAACTTGATCAATATTGCAATAGAGCCAATTGAAACTTGATTGATATTGCAACAATATAACAGTTAAAACTTGATCCATAGTGGCTAGGCAATTAGAACTTGATCAATATTGGCCGGGCAATTAGGACTTGATCAATATTGCAATACTACAAATTGAAACTTAATCGATATTGCAAAAACAGTTAAAACTTGATGAATATTGGCCAGGCAATTAGAACTTCATCAATGTTGCGACAATACAACAGTTAGAACTTGATAAATATTGCAACAACATGATAATTAGAACTTGATCAATGTTGGCCTTGCAATTGTACCTTGATTAATATTGAAAAAAAAAACAATAATTGGAACTTGATCCATATTGCAACAATATAACAGTTGGAACTTGATGCATATTGGCCGGGCAATTAGAACTTAAGGACTTATGCCAGAGTAACGGGTATAAAATCATGTGTGAATTCAACAATTTTTTTTCGTATGAAAAAGTGATCCACTCATAAAATTAATTACACATCTATTTACTATGAATATCAAGCTGTTAGAAAATATATATTTTTTTTTCGATGCACAAAATGGCCGACTACTCGAAACTTCTCGAAACTGCTTTTTTCAAATTGGCGCAACAAATAACTTCAACAATTTTCACTCGATTTACTTCAAATTTAAAAGTTATGTTCCTAATTGCATTTCGAAGAGAAGTACGTACGGAATTTCTGATTAATCGAAAACTTTTCATTTTATGAGCAGTTATAACGAAATCTTTCACTGAAAACTCATTTCTTAAGTTAAAATACCTACAACTTTTGAATGAAACAATATTTTTTAAATTCCCTACGTACTTCTCTAGGTATTCTAATGTAGATTGACGAGAATTTTTTATTTTTGTTCTCGGTGAAAAACTGTGGATGCTAAATGTCACACCGTGGAGCGTGTAAAAAAATATAACAAAGGAAAATATTAGTAGTCGGCCATTTTGTACATCGAAAAAAAAATATATATATATTTTGTAACAGCTTGATGTTCATAGTAAATAGATATGTAATTAATTTTATGAGTGAATCACTTTTTCATACGAAACAAAATTGTTAAATTCGCACATGATGTTATACCCATTACTGTGGCTTAAGGCCTTAATCAGTATTGCAAAAATACAACAATTGGAACTTGATCGATATTGCAACTGCATAACAGTTAGAACCCGATCAATATTGGCGAGGCAATGAGAACTTGATGGATGTTGGCCAGGCAATTAGAACTTGATCAATATATGCAGGCAATTGAAATTTAATCAACATTTGCAGGCAATTGGAACTTGATCAACATTTGCAGGCAATTGGAACTTGATCAACATTTGCAGGCAATTGGAACTTGATCAACATTTGCAGGCAATTAGAACTTGATCAACATTTGCAGGCAATTGGAACTTGATCAACATTTGCAGGCAATTGGAACTTGATCAACATTTGCAGGCAATCGGAACTTGATCAACATTTGCAGGCAATTGGAACTCGATCAATATTTGCAGGCAATTGGAACTTGATCAACATTTGCTGGCAATTGGAACTTGATCAACATTTGCTGGCAATTGGAACTTGATCAATATTTGCAGGCAATTGGAAGTCGATCAATATTTTCAGGCAATTGGAACTTGATCAATATTTGCAGGCAATTGGAACTTGATCAATATTTGCAGGCAATTAGAACTTGATCGACATTGCATCAATACAGCAACTGGAACTTGATCAATATTGCATCGATCCAACATTTGGAACTCGGTCGTTATTACAGCAATGTAAATGCCCAAAGCGAACATTGCTTCCCCCAACTCTGACTGGGAATACTTTCGAGCCGAGTCAAAATGATCAATGATCGCAGCCACACGGATCGTTCGACACCCACCGGTCACCAAGTAATTCATGATGAGGTTGTTCATCGAGACGCGCTGAATGTGCGTTCCCTCCTCCAGCTTAGCCACCCATTCATCCTTCGACGTTCCATCTGGTTTGTCCGGGAAGCTCATATTCCTGGACGAGAAAAAGTATCGGCTGTTTTTTGGCGAAGAAAATACGAGCATACCCAAAACCACGCACGTATATATATGATATATATGAATATGCAAGATGGGAAAACGAAAACTCACGAGTCCGCCTCGGCTGGATCCAGGTCCGAAAGTTGCTCCGACGAATCCGTGGCTCAACGAGATCGATGAACTCTCGAGCACTCATTCAACGTGGCTGCACCGTGAAAAGAGCTGAAAACTTTTAACGCGTTCAAGTGCCCGCGTGACAGCGAACGTCCCAAATCGAAGACCAATTGTGTTTCGACGCGTTCGATGCTCGTCTCACGGACAATTTCGAAGAAAACAATGGATTATTTTTGTCTCGCGCGAACGTGAGATTATTGACGATTAATATTGTTCGGTAATTGTTGGGCGGCTTGGAGCCTCGGATTGACTCGAATATGTGACACTCCGAGCTACCCGCTGCTGTTTTTACGCAGTAAATACGCGTCGTAAACAAAAAGCTCGGTGAAAAAGTTGACGAGTACACTCGTGTTTATGAGACTGACACGAAATCCCGTGAATCAACGCGAGACACAATTTTGTTTTGCCTTGCGCCGTACGCGAGCGCGCGGCTCGCGCGCAGCGTTCGGTGCAAGGGGGGCGGGGCCAACAGGGGGCGGAGCCTGAGGCGTCAGCGCCGGTAGAGGCGCGGTCGGCTCATTTCCTGCACGGCGCTCTGACCGACCGTACGTCAAATGGAACTCGTTTGCATGCACTGCGGGAAATCGCTGCCAATCTGGTGCGTTTTCAAAGTGTTTAGTACGTCAGTACACATTTCGTGAGTTTACCACGTTTTTCATTATTCGAGTATCGTAATAAGAAACAACAAACATACATTGATGCAAAAAACATATATTGATTCAATTATCTTAAAGTATATACATTCAAAAATATGTTTAATTTTCTTTATTTAAAAATATCAAAAATATACAAGGACATGTATGATCCTTGGAGCGTCGTAAAAAAATCTGCGTATACGGTACCCATCGGCGTTTCTTAAAAAAACATCTGAAAAAAAAACCAAAAAGATTATTAAATAAGATACTATATTCTAGTACTTGTAATAGCCGATTTTGAAAATATCGATTTACAACAAAATGGCAAACGTTTGAACATAAATAGTGATTTTTGGGCCAAACATTAGTTATTATTTTGCCTATAAAACAAAAACTAAGTAACGGAAAAAAAAAATCCTATGACAAGTACTAGATAATGACGTACAGAATAACCACAAAAAACCTCAAGGCAATCGGTTCATTGGTTTTCGAGAAATGTTGGGTACCGATTTGAAAAACGTGGTTTTGAGAAAAACGCGTTTGAAAATTTGGATATGAATGAATCATAAAATTTGTCAACTTACATGGAATCATCGATACCAGGCCCATAGTATAGGTCTTCTACGGTTGACGGAATGTTCATAGCTTCTTAATCCTCGACCTCGACCATCTAGGTGTATATCTGTCCCACGGTGTTACATACAGGTCTGACAACGGCGGTAGTGGGGGTAAGCACCCTTAGCGGTTCTGTTTTTTATTCCGATTTCTGCCGCTTGGTGCGTGACGGCAAGGGGAAGTAGTAGAACACGATAAAAAATGTATCACGGTAAATCGCGTAGAACGTTCTGGTACATGGTCGTAAATAAAAGTTATTTCGACAATCGTGCCACAAAAAAATACGTAATCACCTTCGGCCCATTCGCCGGTAAGAAGTAAGGGGGAAACTACTTCCTCTTGCTAGTAGCGACGCGCAGCGGCGCCTAGTGAATCGAAAAGTGGAACCGATAAGCGTACCTACTCCCACCACGAAAATTTTGCTTCGTTGCAAGACCTATATGTAAGACCGCTCAGGTAGCAATTTCAAAATAGTTGTCTATTAGTTGACCAAATGGGTACCAAATGTCCGCTTGGAAGTTACCTATAAGTTATCTTTTTGGATGGTTGCTGACTTTAAGGTAACTCCCGGGCGGACTTTTAGCCGATTTTTCGACAACTTTTTGAAAATTGCTACCTGCGCGTGATCTGCCCTTAAAGTGACCGCCAATTTAGTACGAAAATTCAAAATTCGTTACGGTTTGGCGCTGCCGTCTATAAACTGCCCAGGCAGCATAAATGTCCAATTGACGTCGATAAGTTACCGTTGTCAGGTTACCTTTAAGACATGGCTGTAAGATAACTATTCGACATCATTCTAATGACATCCCGTATAATGCTGCCGTAAAATTATATTTTTTATGACATCTTTCGGCGATGAAAACGGATGTCTCAAAGGTATCCCAAAATATTATCCAATTGATGACTTTTTAAAAGTTATCAATGAGTTATCTATTTACTGTTATCTATTGTATCTAGTTCAACATGACCAAAGGATATCATAAAGACGAATTACATAAGACGTCTTTTTCACGACATCTTTCACATATCGGTAATGTGCCATCTTTTAAGATATTTGGTATTGGCGGGAAATAGTAAAAAGTCATCCAAATGTTGTCCTAAATATGACATTCAACGGATCACTTTTATTACAGTGCGAATGTCGCTTGTCATATTTCATTTCACCGGCAAAAAATTGTGTGTAAGAGCAAGTAGTTGACAAAAACAATGGTGTTGAAATATATATACGTGAGTGCCTTTTATCCTACTATGCATTTCGCCTCTGTGAGTACATATATGAATTTAATGTACTGTCTTTATTCTAAAAGCCTACGTCTGCTTTTGAGGTTATACAAGGGATCGTTCGGAGCATGGCAACCACCAAAAGACGTGACCGTAATGGGAAAGAAGTCCAGTAACGACTGTAGCGTTTTTATAATATTAAATTATATTTCACTTATATTAGGTGCGTAAGTAAGTTCTCGCTGTTTTTTTAATGAAAATGCCACTTTATTGTGAAAAAATAGTTACAAATGAATCATTCAAAATATTGCCCATCGCTAGCGACAACTTGTTCCCATCTTTCTGGCAGAGCTCGGTTACCGTCACGGTAGAAGTGTTCATCTTTTGAGGCTATCCACGAATCAAGCCATTTTGAGATGTCTTCATATGAGCGAAACTGCTGATTAGTCAGACCATGTGCCATCGAACGGAACAAGTAATAATCGGACGGCGCAATATCTGGAGAATATGGCGGGTGGGGTAGGACTTCCCATTTGAGCGTTTCTAAGTAGGTTTTAACGGGTTTGGCAACGTGAGGCCGAGCATTGTCATGCTGTAAAATCACTTTTTCGTGCCTCTGCTCGTATTGTGGCCGCTTTTCGCGCAGTGCTCGGCTCAATCGCATCAATTGAGTCCGATACCGTTCCTCAGTGATGGTTTCATTCGGTTTCAACAGCTCATAATAAATAACGACGCCCTAGTCCCACTAAATACACAGCAAAACCTTCGCAGCGGGAATATTCCGCCGAGCCGATGACGTAGAAGCATGACCGGGCAGTCCCCATGATTTTGTTCTCTTTGGGTTGCTGTAATGAATCCATTTTTCATCACCCGTAACGATGCGATGAAGAAAACCCTTCCTTTTTTGCTGCTGGAGCAGTTGTTCACAGGCGAAAAAATGACGCTCAACGTCTCTTGGCTACAAATCATAAGGAACCCAAGTTCCTTGTTTTTTAATCATTCCCAACGCATGCAATCGTTTGGAAATGGCTTGGCGGGTAACTCCCAATGCTGAAACAAGCTCTTTTTGCGTTTGGCACGGATCCTCATCGAGCAATGCCTCCAATTCAGCGTATTCGAAGGTTTTTGGCCTTCCTTCACGTGAACGGTCGTCAACATCGAAATCACCGTTTTTGAAGCGACGGAACCAATCACGGCACGTTGTTTCACTTAGAGCAGCATCTCCGTAAACTTTTTGGAGTTCTCGATGCGCGTCAGCCGCCGTTTTCTTCGAATGAAAGAAGAAAAGCAACACTTCACGCAAATGACGATTATTTGGCACAAAATCAGACATTTTCATCACACAGCCAAAAGTATACGACGCAAAAACAAAATCACTAATGTGTCAAAGCGGTTTGTTCACCATATGTCTAAGCTTGGTTCATGACGTTTTGATTATGTCACAATCGACCGGCACTTACTAGTGGAGCCATCTCTTGAAAAACAGCGGGAACTTAGGTGCGCACCTAATAACTGATTGTTTGGTGTTTTATTTATAATGACCGAGCCCACTTCGAAACCGACATGACAATATCTTATCAATTTCTTTATTATAAAAATTAACTTATGAGCAGTCTAGAATATTGAGCTATATTAAATATTCTAGACTATTAATAGGTTAATTTTCATAAAGAAATGGATAGGATATTGCCGTGCGTGCGCGCGCGCGCGCGCGCGTGTGTGTGTGTGTGTGTGTGTGTGTGTGTGTGTGTGTGTGTGTGTGTGTGTGTGTGTGTATCGCCAATAAATAGATATCCTTTCGATAGTACTCTTCGATGCCGTTTAGATGTCGGTCTGTCAACCTTATTCGGATGCCTATTTGACGACTTTTAGATGGCAGTGGTATCGTGGCATTTTTGTGCTTTTAAGAAGATATCTTTCAGATATATCGATTTGATGACTTTATGCTAACGTACCGACAACCGATAAGAGTTAACCTTTTGTCGACGCTTTGTTAACCATTAAAAGTTGCCGTATAATTAACCATCGGACACAAATAAGTCATCTGCCAAGCGGACATAAGTGATACGTTTTGTAATACAAAACGGCATCTTTTGGACAACCAAAAAGTTGTCCGTATCCGTTTTGCTATATCTTTCGGATGCCATATAGATAACATTTTGCCACCTGGGAGATGGCTGCGTGCGTGGACGTGCGTAATTTCGGCGTGAGATGAAAACACTTTTCTCTGTACGCCAATGAGAGTTTGACATGAGAGTTTGTAATTTATAGATCTTTACGGGGTGTAAACGTTTCGAATTTAGTCAATAAACGTTGCGGGACCTTTTTCTCAGACAATCAACGCTTCGGACGAAAAGGGAAATGAAATTTTCAGCCACCTTGCTCGCGCGCGCACAGTCGAGATAAATTTATCCTTTGCGAGATGTTATCGACTGTTGGTACAATATTGTCACGTTTTTACACTATTAGGTTGGCACAAAAGTTTTTGCGTTTTATCAGCAAAGACAAAAAAAGCAGTCTTGAAACGAACGATTAGTCTTTAATTATTTCAATTATTTATTTTTCATTTATTCACTCTTTGAAATTAATCGTTTCAATTAATTAAATCAATATAATAAAATTAATCATTTCAAAGAATCACAATTAACGCAAAGAATTTTATTCTGTGTATCTAGTTTCTCATCTGATGGTGGATACATAGAATAAAACTAATCATTCGTTTCAAGACTGCTTTTTTATTTTATATTTGGTGATAAAACGCAAAGACTTTCTTGCCAAAGTAATATTTTGATTAGACAAATTATGAGATTCGGGCGAGCTCGTGTATATGTGCACTGTGGCCGGTAAAGAAGAGTATTTAATTATTATCGATTTCTACATTGCCGACGGTAGTAGCTAGGAACTGGATGGAAAATAGGTCTCTCGGTGACCGAGATTCGGTAAATTTTCTATCTATAAAAAAGAGGGTTGATATTTCGTGAGAGTCACGAGAACGTAGTCTGCGGTATTGCAGCGCGATGTTGCGGTGCTTTTTATCGACAAAAGATTAAGTGACATCTGGAGTATACACTTCGCGCGTGTGAAAGGGCGCGCTTTCGGTGAAATTATCACAGTTGGTAAAGTAGATGGTGACGTGTCTTCGAGTAAAAAAAATCGTCTATATTATTGGAGATAAATAAACGGGTCTCCATTAGCTCGTGGCCCAAGAAACAGGTCGATTTTCAATTTTTTTAATGATGAGAGTATTGAAATGACGAGGTCGGAATTTTACACACCATTGATACATGGTGCTGCGAATTTTTCGTTTTTTAATTGGAAAATGTTGATAAACAATTAAGTTATTATTTGAACAAAGCGCCGCCGATGCATGGCCGATCGGTAGAGATGGCTCTGACAACTAGGGCCATCTGAAGTGAAAAATTAAAAGTGTACTTTTAATGTAAAAACATTTAAGGAGGATAAAATGATAGTAAAAAAAACAACTTACTGAAACAAATTTTTATGGCATAAATCAATAATAATAAAAATAACTTAGTAAAAAAAAATCAAAAATGGTAAGCTGTAGAAAAACGTAAATTTTGGGTTAAATAAAACAACTTTAACAGCTTGTTATTTGCGAATGGATAAACATTTTTGAAAATCTTACAGATTTCTGGACAGAATTTTTGAATAGATGGTTTAGTGTTTTGGGGAAAACGAAGCATCGATCCCTGTAGAATTTACTGACGCAGAGCTTGCCGACTTTCTTTTGCCCCAAATATTATTAATCTCGAAGAAATTTCCGTTCGAAAATTGCTATCTCTCGCACTCACATGTAACGTGGTGCAGCTTCTACTTCGCCTTAAACATAATTTTGTGCGAGTGTGTGTCTACATATAATGAAACTGTGGGGGTGCTTTCTTTGTAATTTTGGAATAATATAAAATTGGTAACATTTAAAAAAGGAACGATAATTAAAACAATTTAAATAATTACAAAATAATTAAAATAATTATAGAATAATTCAAATATTTAAAATATTTAAAATAATTTAAATAATTTAAAAATCGCAAAATAATTGAAAAATAAACCAGAAAAATCGATAAAAATCTGTCTTTCAGTCTGTGTAGCCCGCGGATCACTCGACAGCTATGCTTTCAATGAATCTTCCACAGAAACACAGCGTGGAGTCTAGAGTAGGTCTTGGGCTACTAATCGCCACTCTGTAGAGTTAACAACAATTACAATGAACAGGCAAAGCCCCAAAAAACCCAAATGAACAAAGAAACAAATAAACAAAAATTTACGCCCTTACATTACGAATGTTATGGGCTCTAGTATAATTTTCGATCGTCCAGAAAATTTCTTTACAAATCATTATTTTCTGCAACCCAACATCAAACGAATGAAGAAATCATTAGACACATACGACTGACACAAATAAACGAAAAAAAAATATACAAACAATAAGGCATCCTTAAAAAATAATAAATACATTGGAATTAAAGGTCGACAATATTTATCTATTTACGAAAAAATCGTATTTTGGAGGGGCATAAGATAAGCCCTTCTGAATCATTAATAAATTACAGTAGCGCTCAGTAAAAATAGGTCGCAATCAATTATGATACCTAACGATAAACTGGAATAAAAAACTTTGTGGAAATTGAGTAGATTTACACATTTTCTCTAAAAACTCACGGCCATGGAAATTCTTCTACTAGTCACATTTTTCGAAGTTTTATTATTAATATTTTTTTTAAACATTCGGTGAACCCCGTTTTTATTGTCGTTTGGAGCCGTTTTTTCGATACCTGCACTGAGAACAAAAAGACAATTGAATCAAAAAAATATATTGGTTGATTCAAATAAATGTCTGATCGACTAGTGCCACCGATATATGAGATTGTTACAATACCATAAAATATTGGAAAATGTGATTGATTCGAATAATATATTACTTTTATTCGAAAATCACTTCTGTTCTCTGAATATCTACATTATCGTTCAAATAAAATTATGTTCTATTGAAATCATTCTTTATACAATCCGTAGATGTATGGATGAAATAATTAAGCGGTTGCTACAACATTTTTCATTTCGTACAAAAATATAATCAATAGAATGAATTATTTATTCACTACATCGAAACGAACATGCGATGAGACGTGAGTTTTTCAATTTATTTTAAATCTTAAATAAAAAGTGAGCATTAGAATGATCATCCACGATAATAGTGGAGAGAATATCAGATATCCAATGGAATATCCATGGAGAGAATATCAGATATTCAATGGAATATCCATGGAGAGAATATCAGATATTCAATTGATGAGAACAGAAACTACACTTTGATCTCAGCCACAGGCCAGGAAGCGATACACTTAAGAGTTTCCTCAGCGTTTAAGTAGATTTTCTGTTCGCGCTACGCTTACGAGAAACGAGCGCGCGTGCGGCTTCCAGCGGTTACTCCGAGTACTACGGGTTTCCTCAGAACCTATAACTTCGGTGGCGCTCGGCCATGATTTGGTTGAATTTTTTCAACAAAATGCGCAAGAAACAAATTTTATTTTCGTATAATTTTGTAACCAATTCAGACGTTCGCTTAATATTTTGCAATCAAAATAAAATTTGAATATTTTAACGAATAATTCACTTGAAAATCGATATTGGATATGGTGAAAAAAATAAAATAACATATTTACTCAATAGACATTCAATTTTTCTTGTGTACTCGAATCAACAATATTCATGTTATAAATTGAAACGCTTTTTTGTTCGTTGCAGGAAAGGCATACACAACTATATAATTTGTTCGCGATAATTTTTTAGATAGCTTCAATAATATATTGTTCTCGGCTAACAATATATCTTTTGAATGAAAAAAAAAACTTTTAATTTTCATTATGTTATTGAAGTCAATAGCGTATTGTTTGGACTAATAAATCCGATTAATTACACCAACAATTTTACAATTGGATCAACAGAATTTCATTCAATTACACCAATGTTATTGGACCAATGATTTTTTTTGTCAGTGTGGCATAGTTTTTTTGTTCATCATAGGGGCCGTACGCAAATTACGTAACGCAATGGGGGGGGGGGGGGTAACCAGGCGTTATGGTCTACATACGGGGGGTGGGGGGTCAAGGTTTGCGTTACGTCACGATTTTTAAACTGGATTCTAGAAAAAACACAACTTTATATCAAGAAACACGGAACGAAAACTTTGAACGCGTTTTTCTCGACACTAGTTTTTTCGACCTTATCCGAGCGAATACTTAAAAACTTATCAACCGATTTTCAATTTTTTAAAAAACATTTTTGTAATCGCAGTGACTAAGATTGTACGTATCCGCGTTTTTAACATTTGATAATTACTATTTTTAAAGACCGCTTGAATGCAGAAAAGGACCTTGAAAATCGAAATAAATGTCTAAACTGTTGGCATTAAAAAAAAAAAACTAAATAAAAAACGGCTACGCATAAGTATAGCTACATTTGCATAGATATCGATAAATTAACTTTTAATTTACAGATAAACTTCCATAAAGATATCGATGGGACAATGAAGAGAATTTTTTTTTCGTCGCCATATCAAGGCATATATCTCGGTTAATTCTCAAGATTTTGTCATAAAAATTGGTATAAAACTAGATGAATATATACTTCATAAAATGAGTATAAATCCGATCCTTTCATAATTAGTTATGTTTATGAAAAAAATCGCAATTATAAACGAAAAAGCACCCGTTACGTAACGCAATGGGGAGGGGGGGGGGGGGGTTCTGGCCAAGCGTTACGGTCCCGTTACGTGACGGCAGGGGAGGGGGGTCGAAAATAGGGAAATTTTGCGTTACGTAATTTGTGTACGCCCCCATAAATACTGAACAATTTTGAGGAGACAAATCGCCTGTTTTATTCCAGTGACTGCCATGTCCAAAAAAAAAAAAAATTTTAAATTCCGGCTCGATTAGTACTAGTTTTATGTATCTACTTTAACGGGTTATAAATAGTTAAAAATTTCAAAAAAGCGATATTTTTTTAAATTGCATTTTCGGCATGTACATATATGTGAGTATGGTCCCTGAAAATTTCGAATCGATCCAGCGGATATTCTCGGAAATACATACATACTCGTAAGGACGCTCGGAGCGCGTCTCCGAGCGTCCGAGAAACTTCAAACGCGTTTTTCTCAAAACGGTGTTTTCAAAGTTGGTAAGCACGATTTCTCAAAAACGGCTCAACCGATTGATCTGCAATTTTAACACAACCTTGTTTTATTTCATTATTATTTCAATTTATTTTCAACTATTTAACGAAAAAAAATTGGTCGAAAATTGAAATTGTTTCTTTCCGCAGCCACCATTTTGTCAAAAATTAAAATTTCGACTATTCCTTCGATCAATACCTAGATTCATCTATCCCCTAAAAGAATCTTTTTGGTTTTTTTCATTTTAGATAATCGAAACCGGAGATACTTGCTCACCGCCGGACACTTTTTTTCGGGGACCTCCAGGAGACTTCCTACAGGAGCAATGTTAATGAATATTTTTGAAAATAAAATATGCCAATCTCAAGCGAAAAGATGCCACTATACTGCCTAATACTTTTTGTTTTGTCCAAATGAAATCATTTTCCAGGAAAAATTCCCGAAAAAACGACTTTTTTGGCCTTGCAACTGCGCATAACGCCTTGAGAAACAAATAAAAAACAATTTGGATGAAAAATGGTAGAGGCACGTCTGATACCGCAAACGCTGTCAACAAAAACACGTCCCAGCAAAACGAACGTAGCTTTCACACGTTTTGAAATTTTTGAACCCAATTTTCACACAATGTAGATAAACTATAATACTTTCAAATGTATATCATGGTTTTTCAATAAAATTCAGTTATATACACAAAAAAAATTCTAACACATAACCTTACTTTCAGCTGTCTCAGGTGTATGTAAGCCCTTAACTTACATAAGTAATTTGGTCATTTTTTTCCGCTTCCGGTTGGTCTTGAAATACTCTTGAAAGTTCACACTATAACAATATGCAAAAAAAAAAACGATTTTTTGATGTTTCCAAAAAGGGATATGCCCTTAATCGCGATTCTCATTCATAGTAATTAAAAATAATCGTATCGAAAGCGACCGTCAGCTCGATTGAATGTATGTTCATATCAAATATCGGCCGTCAAGACCGAGTTGCCGGAATTCATCAAAAAGTGATTATCGTATTAAGAGCGAACATAAAATACGATATCTGCAATGAATATTTAACGACGTGAGACCGAACAGTGAGCGTATTCGATATCGAAAACATGTAACTGTCAAAATCGTGTTACCAGAATGGACCCGAAATTGTGGATTGAATCAAAGCGAACATAAAAGCCGATATCTGCAAAGAATAAAACGGAGAGACTGGGCAAGGAGATCGTTCGATAACGAATGCATAATATAACTCTCTAGTTTATTCGTTTAGTCTTTTCATATTTTTTTCATTCTGACCAAGCTAATTGTGTATATCGTATGTTAAATTTGTGTCAGACACGAATATGTGAATAGATTAACGAAATGCCATTAAGGGGGATTGTCTTTTTTTTCGCAAAATTTACCGCTTTTTGGGAATTTTTTTGTGAAGAAAGTATACAACGGAAAACTTGTGAAACTTGGCATATAGTTTTATTGATCTGTTTACTACATACAAAAATTTTTTTAAACAATTTCATAAAAAAATCCGCCTCCCACCCCCTTCGACGCACGATGGTCCTTTTTTGATGGTGTGCACGATTTCTCAAAAACTATTCAACCGATTGCCTTCAAATTTGGACAGAATGCTCAGCTGACATCCTTTTATCGTTTGATGAAGCAAAAAAGCAATACGTTTAATAGTTTTTTATTTATAACAAAAAATCGATCAATTTTTTTCGAAAAATCGATACTTCAAGTTCAAAACGTCACCAAATCGTCAATTTTTTTCCCCTTCATCGAACGATAGCTATATGTGTCTAAAGTAAAATGCTTTTTGGGTTTTTGTTGCAGGATGAACGTGAAGGCTGTAATCGTGCACACCATAAAAAAAGGACCATCGCGCGTCGAGGGGGGTGGGAGGCGGATTTTTTGATGAAATTGTTTAAAAATTTCTTTGTATGTAGTAAACAGATCAATAAAACTATATGCCAAGTTTCACAAGTTTTCCGTTGTATACTTTCTTCACAAAAAAATTCCCAAAAAGCGGTAAATTTTGCGAAAAAAAAAGACAATCCCCCCTTAAGGAGGTTGGAGCAGTCGCGTTTTCGTAATATAAATTTTCGCCCATTCTTATTTCAATTAAGGCACCACACCACGATAAAAAAAAATTGTCATTTTTTTTTCATTTTCTGAAAGATACATTTGATAAGAATGCTCTCACCAAATTTTTAAAAGAAATTTGTAAAATTAGCGGAGATACAGCATTTTATGTAAAACCGTTCGAAGCGCACGACCGCGCCGAGCGGCAGATGTGCTTTGAACGCGTTTTTGTCGAAACTACGTTTTTCAACCTGGTTGACAATATATTTAAAAAACTATTCATCCGATTTGCATGCGCCAAGTCTTAAACTGTTCGAAAATCTAGTGTCTATGGCACCACGTAGGGATCTTTTGATAAAGGGTCCCCCTTCTATTTCTTTTTTTATGAACGATGAAAATTTTCCATGTAAATCGGAAATAAAATTGGCTGGTCCGCCATTTTTTTTAGATATCGAAATTCCCCTACGTGATGCCGCAAACCTATATGTCTAGTTTCCAAATATATTTTTATTTTATTTTTCAAATGAACCGTATAGCTCAATCGCTGTCAACCGCCGAGCAGCAATTTCGTTGGAGTGTCCTCTTGGAAGCGGCGTACACCGCAAACTATACTTTAGATTCGAGTACAAAAATTTGTATACGGTCTTCCATATGTATATTTTGACTATGAGTATTAATGAAAAAAAATCTATTCATCGTTTGCTTGAAAACAATTACGAGAAATATACCCTCGTACCGCGCACGAACCGTGGTGTGGTGCCTTAACGGATTAAACATTTTTTTTTCATAGTAAAGGGCATCATTTCAAGTATCTTTGACAATGTTTTTATTGGGAAATATTTATAAACGACGGAGATATAGTGAATTGCACAGATCGCTGTGCAAAGAGAGGTCCTTCGCGGTGAGCACTCCTGCTCGGGACCAAATCATCGAAAATCGAAAAACCAAATGAATTTAGTTTTTGTACCGTATCCCGTGCGGAAATTGAGTGTGGGCGTGAGTACATGTGTATGTATGTGTGCGCGCGTGGAAATGTGATTGCGTATTTGCATGTGAGCCTTTATGACAAACTGCCATGACAAAATTAATACAAAAAATAATCCATTCTAAGGAGAGGATGTGGTGTAGAAATAAAAAAAATATATGGGTCTACTGAATCACTAGAATCTATTTCCATTGAGGGAAAGATCTGGAAAACAAAGACCAATTTATTTACTTATCCTGCACAGTCAGATAAAGTTTATGAATGGGAAATATCAGCGAAGTCTTCAGAAGAAATAATTTTCCCTATGATGAGTATTGAGCGGAAATTAGTTGCTATAAAAATGTCGAGAAAACCGGTTGGGACTGTTCACACTTATGCGCTAGCATTACTCCATGTATGAGTGAAACCATGAGTAATTGTTTGTATCTATGTAAAAGGTTTTTTTAATTCGATAAATAAATACTGTCTGATGTTTGTCTGCATATTTGTGTTCATCGTTGATTTTTTATTTGCTAATGCCCTTACGCTTTTTCCCAATTTGCGTTCGATAATATTATTCGATCGATGTATATGATCTATTTGAATAATTGAAATACCATCAACCATGTAGCCTAAGCTATTTATACTGGTTTATCGCTATAATAGTCAGATCTGGGCCTATTGTGGAAATCCCTACTTGTTTATCCCTATACTGGCCAAGTCTGGGCCTATTGTGGAAATCCCTACAGGTTTATCCCTATAATGGCCAAGTCGGGTCCTATTGTGGAAATCCCTACAAGTTTTCTCCCCATAATGGCCAAGTCTGGGCCCATTGTGGAAATCCCTACTAGGGAAAGCACTAGGGAAGCCCTGAAAGGCCCTTATTTTTATTAGGGATGCCCTATCAGTTTTCCGCACGGGATTATCTAGTCTTTAATCGAAGGATTCGATAAAATAATGATTTTTGAAAAAATGGTCGCCGATCGAAAGTGCTCGTCGAAATTTCGGTGAAAAATACTTTATTTTCCTTGATATAAAAAAAACGTATGCATTGAAAAAAAATCCTTCGATTGAAGGACTGCCTTTCGGTATGCAAAAAATGTCTGTGAAATTTGAAGCAGATCGGTTCAGTTGTTTTTGAGATATTTTGGACACCGATTCTGAAAAGGTGATTGCAAACGCTCATAACTCCCCCAATTTTCAACGGACCGTCTTGAAATTTTCAGACAATATTTTTGAAAGGTTATATTATGAGAATGCGTCGAAAACGAAAAATCGATTTTTTCAAAAATTCCAACTAGGTGTAACCCCTTAGGCTCAAAAAAATGCATACGAGGTGTAGATTCATTCTGTACATGCTAATTTGTCATAAAATATATAATTAAAGAGCAAAATTATGGATTTTTATATTTTCATTACGTGAATAAGCAAAACTTTTGTGCTACCACCAACTTGAAAAAGTAAAACGTCATTGACGATCATTATGAAAAAACTGCGTCAGCGAATGCTTCATACAACTCAGAATGAAATTTTGAGCCATTTATTATTATGCCTATTTATATTTGTGTCACGAGATTATTGAATATTAAGCCAAGCTCCAGTCCTTCCCTCTTTACTTCTGCCCACAAACTCCTCGCTCACAGACGTCTTGCCCTTCTCATGGACCTCTCGGTCATCAGATTTCCCGCCTCCCCTGCCGCGTGACGTCACGCCGCGAGTCTCGGTTCCCTCTCGAAGGACCTGGGTTGAAACCGGTCCCATCATATACTACTTGCGCTGCTCGCAAAATCGTTTCACCACAAGTCAGCCCCCTTGAACCCATGCAAAGTGGTCCAAATCGAGGCGAACACACGGAGTGATAATGTTGAGCCATATGGGTATGAGTCACGAAACGCATTGACATTATGCGTCTTCTTGACGCTTCGTAAAGTAGACCATTGCGCTTTTGCACGGAGACGTTCATTCATCTTTATATCCGTGGAGAAAGCGGGCGTTGCGGGCCTTACAATTATTGCATTCTGTTGCGACATTTTTTTCATTTTAATTTTTAACTTTCATCCGTACAGGGTCCTTACCCCTTAATACATTCCCCACCATATTTTACCTTATATCCCCCTGTTGCGATATATTTATATTGTAATTAAGGCGTTACCCCCAATTGTAGCGCAAAAAAAGGCCTTTTTCATGATTTTTTTAAAAGAAAACTACAAAACTTTTTTAATCGATCAATATACCATCTTAAAGAACACATCTTGAAGAACTTTCAGTAATTTTTTTATTGAAAAATATTACATTGTTTAGTGGCAAATGGCCGTCAATGAAATAATGTTTTTATATACACGGTTTGCGGTGACCAACATTGCGGCGAAGTGGATCATCTGAAAAAAAAAATGCGGATGGATTTAGTCAAATATAAGTATAAACTAGCCTTTAATCGAAGGATTTTAAAAAATATTCATTTTTCACAAAATGGCGGACAGTCAAAGTTAATGGTTCGATTTTAACGAAAAAAAAGGCCGTTTTTTGGCTATAAAACGGCCATTTTTTTTTTTTTAATCGAATGATTAAAGACTACATTTTTATGTATTAAATAAGCCTGCAAAATTTCAAGAAGATCGGTTCATTAGTGTTCGAGTAATCTTGGTCACCGGCTTCAGAAATGCCATTTTGAGAAAAACGCGTTTAAAGTTTCTCTTTCAACGCTCTTTCAACGCGGATTCTTCTCTTTCAACGCTCATATCTCAGTCAATTTTGTTCGGATCGACTTGAAATTTTCAGGACATATTCTCAGATACTTATACTTCAAAAAAATGCAACAAAAAAAATCGATTTTTTCAAAATCGCAAGTGGGGGTAACCCCTTAAGGGGTTAGACTACTGTAAACATTTCAAAAAATCTATCGTCGTTTGAGGCAACTCAAAATGGAGAGGAAGGTCCAACATATGGTGCAGGAATCGTAGATTGAAGGTAAATTTATGACTACAACGATAGGACTGCTAGTGAAACTTTAAACGCATTTTTCTCGAAACTATGTTTTTCAAAACGGTGTCCACGATTTCTCGACATCTCGTGAACGGATTTGCTTGAAATTTGGCACACTTGTTCAGTGTAATTTAGTCTTGACCGACGTGTTTCTTTGTAAACATTTTTTCACTAGTTATTAACAATGTTGATGTCATTTTTCTTTGAAAAAAACGAGAAGAAAAAATTCAAATTTCAGTTTTTGATTATTGAAATACGATAGCAAAGAAATGCACGGTCAAGTCTTAGCCAATGTTATGTATTTTAAGAAAAAAAACTCATATTTTCTGGTTCAGATCAACCGGGTGGCCAAAATCAAATACACTGTTGAGCCCCTCACTTTCAGAGATCCTTCACGAGATTGTTTATAACTTGTTCAATTATTAATATTTTTATGAAATTTTGAGTACAACTTTATTAATGTAGGTCGAGACGAATAAATGTCCAAACGACTTTTCAATCATCTTACTTATTCCTTCAAAATTAAATTTTTTAAGCACCCTGATTTTTGAGTCGTCGCAGTAGCCTAACCCCTTAAATACATACACACACACACCAATATATGGGATTTTCCACGCCATTTCAGCTGGCCCGTGGCCCCGACCATTTTTGGTTTTCCTGATTAAAAAAAAAATTGTACCCCATGAAAGGAATATCCACACCAATTTTTAGATTTTTGTCTTTTCTCCTTTAAGAGTTATAATTTTCCACAAAATGTCGATTTCCGAAGTTTTGAAAACGTTCAAACGCTTATAACTCCTGAACTAATTGAGATATCAACAAATGCCACGATATCTTTTTTTTTCCATCTTGAACCATACTTTCGTTAAAAAATATGAAAAAAAATCATCAATTATCAATGTTAACATTTTTTTGCTTCTGAAGTGAAAACTATTTTTTTTAAAGGTGATTGGCTATTTTTTATTTTTTCAAAAAATTCTCTAAAATGGACTGACATATTCTATGATTTTCAAGACTCGTCCGAAATCGACATTTTTGGAAAACTATAAACCCTGAAAGAGAAGAGATAAAAATCTAAAAAAATGGTGTGGATATTCCTTTCATAGGGAACAATTTCACGAAAAAAATCAGGAAAACCAAAAATGGTCGGGGGCACTGGCTAGCTGAAATAGCATGGAATATCCCATATATATATATATGTATATATATATTGGTGTGTGTATGTATTTAAGGGGTTAGGCTATTATATATATATATATATATATATATATATATATATATATATAAACACACATATATACAGAGTGGTCCAAAAAGCGACGTCTAAAAGGAAAATGTAGATGGCTAGTATCGATACCTATCTAAATCACGTGTATGTACTACGATATTTTTTATTTTTCGAGAAAAAAAGCATCAAACATTTTTTTTCGAATTATCCTGTGTCGTACGTTTTTATTTGTTCTCTCTTGTGTATGTACTTTCCTCGTAAAAGTTTTAAAAAGCAATTGGGAGTCATTTAGACTAGTGTAAGTATCATTTTTTATTACCCAAATTTTAGTGACTGATCCTCTCAAACCTATTTTTTTTTTCATTTCGATCAAAATCTAAGGCATTTACGTTAGTGTTCAGTTCGTCATTTATTTAGCGCTCAACAGTGTACTTTACAACGATGACGCGAATTAAAAAAATCGCGCGCAAAGTACGCACGCAGAAGAAGAAAATGAAAAATGTTTTTTTCTCAAAATAAAAAAAAATCGTAAATATACATGGCCGTCATTCGAGTGGGTATCGATTCGAGGCATCTATATTTTCATTTTAGACGTCACTTTTTGGGCCACCCGGTGGATGTTTTTATGAATACTAACGTAGCAATGTGCTAGCAACAAGACGGATCAGAAGCAAAAGGACGAGTGACGAAAATCAAACGCGAGATGATAACTTTTTCTTAAATAGGACGATGAAAAGCGAGGGAGATCGAGACGATGACGTGATCGCTGGTGCATCTGTCGACGCTTCTATGTGCATGCATGTCCGAGAGCACCCGAGAGAAACGGTTTGCATCTCGCGACAATTAACGCAATTGAATTTTTGTACTATATATATTTATACATGTGAATGTCAATTGTGCGGGATGATCATCTACAATGTTTGATTACGTATGTAATATGTAGACTCTAGAAAATTACAACGAACCCCATAGTGTCAAAAATAAGAGCTTTAATAACTGCAGTGGACATTGATTTCGTTTCTAGGAATTGTTTAATGCCTAAGGCATTAAACAAATTCACAGTAAAGGGTATAAAATCATGTGCGAATTAAATTTTTTTTTTCGTATGAAAAAGTGATTCACTCATAAAATTAATTACACATCTATTTAGTATGAATATCAAGCTGTTAGAAAATATATCTTTTTTTCTCGATGTACAAAATGGCCGACTACTAATATTTTCTTTTCTTATCTTTTTTTCGGCGCTTCGCGGCGTGACTTTAGGATCCACAATTTTTTACCTAGAACGGAAAACAAAAATTCTCGTCAATCTAAATTAGAATAGCTAAAGAAGTACATAGGGAATTTGAAAAATTATTTTTTTATTCAAAAGTTGTAGGTATTTGAACTTAAGAAATGAATTTTCAGTGAAAAACTTTGTTTTAACTGCTCATGAACTGCTTATAAAATGCAAAGTTTTCGATCAATCAGAAATTCCGTACGTACCCGTGCGGAAATTGAGTTGGGGCTGTGATCGGGCCCCAATAATATTCCCCTAACTTTATTCGGGCCCTAATCTGGAAGCCACATGCGGGCCGTTAGCGGCCGGTCACACTTTGTCAGCAAGGGCCATTAAAGGCGCAACGACCGGGGCCTTATAAGTTGCCCCAATGGCGCCGCATCAAAACCATTTTAGCGCCCTGAAAATGCCTCAACGACGCCTCATCATAACCATTTCAGCGCCATAAAATATCCGTATCAGTGGACATACGTGTATGTTAAATGCGTCAGGGTGTATCTGTATTTGTTTTTATGTAATTGTTAATGTGCATAGGTGCGGGCGTGAGTAAATGTGTATGTATGTGTGCGCGCGTAGAAATGTGATTGCGTATTTGCATGTGAGCCTTTATGACAAACTGCCATGACAAAATTAATACAAAAAATAATCCATTCTAAGAAATGGATGTGTAGTAGGAATAAAAAAAATATATGGGTCTACTAAATCACTAGAATCTATTTCCATTGAGGGAATGATCTGGAAAACAAAGACCAATTTATTTACTTATCCTACATAGTCAGATAAAGTTTATGAATGGGAAATATCAGCGAAGTCTTCAGAAGAAATAATTTTCCCTATGATGAGTATTGAGCGGAAATTAGTTGCTATAAAAATGTCGAGAAAACCGATCGGAACTGTTCACATTTATGCGCTAGCATTACTCCATGTATGAGTGAAACCATGAGTAATTGTTTGTATCTATGTAAAAGGTTTCTTTAATTTGATAAATAAATACTGTCTGATGTTTGTCTGCATATTTGTGTTCATCGTTGATTTTTTATTTGCTAATGCCCTTACGCTTTTTCCCAATTTGCGTTGGATAATATTATTCGATCGATGTATATAATCGATTTGAATAATTGAAATACCATCAACCATGTAGCCTAAGCTATTTATACTGGTTTATCGCTATAATAGTCAGTTCTGGGCCTATTGTGGAAATCCCTACTTGTTTATCCCTATACCGGCCAAGTCTGGGCCTATTGTGGAAATCCCTACAGGTTTATCCCTATAAGGGGGCATCCATTAATTACGTGAGGTGATTTTGGCGATTTTTCGACCCCCCCTCTCCCCCTGGTGAGATGTCGTGAGATTTTGCTCGACCCCCTCCCCCCTCCCCTAATCTCACGTGAGATTTTTCAAAATGCATACGTTCACGGAAAATAAATTGTAGTAGAAGTAACTGCGGTTGTAGTACCATTGTAAAGTAGTCCACCATGTAAAGTAGTAGGGAGACTCTCCCTACGTGATAAAAATTATGTGATTACTAAAATTACTAAAATTACTAAAATTACGTGAGATTTGCCGAAGCCCCCCTCTCCCCCACGTGAGATTGGGTGAGATTTCGCTCGACCCCCTCCCCCCCCTAAACGCCTCACGTAATTAATGGACGCCCCCTAATGGCCAAGTCGGGTCCTATTGTGGAAATCCCTACAGGTTTATCCCCATAATGGCCAAGTCGGGGCCTATTGTGGAAATCCCTACAAGTTTATGCCGATAATGGCCAAGTCTGGGCCCATTGTGGAAATCCCTACTAGGGAAAGCACTAGGGAAGCCCTGAAAGGCCCTCATTTTTATTAGGGATGCCCTATCAGTTTTCCGCACGGGTACTTCTCTGCGAAATGCAATTAGGAATATAACTTTTAAATTTGAAGTAAATCAAGTGACAATTGTTGAAGTTATTTGTCACGCCAATTGGAAAAAAGCTGTTTCGAAAAGTTTCGAGTCGTCAGCCATTTCGTACATAAAAAATATATATATATTTTTTCTAACAGCTTGATATTCATACTGAACAGACGTGTGATTAATTTTGTGAGTGAATCACTTTTTTTTTATCAAGTATCGATCTTCTCCGAAAAAGTGCTGTATTTTCAGCACTTTTTCGGAAAAGATCGATACTTTCACTTTGCACTACGGCCATTTTTTCAAAAACTAATAATTTATTAAATCCCTCGTCCAAGCACCAGATAATTCCATGCAAAAAATTGTAAAAGATACTTAAAACCATATTCTTCAATGTAAAAAAAAATGTTTAACCCGGACACGTATTCTCAAAAAAAAATTCACGAAAATTCCTCTTTTTTGGCCATTACTATGGGAAATTATAGCAAAAACGGAGAAGAACTGTACAATCAGCTGGCCGTATATCAACCTTTCGCCAGCGTGTGCAGATGGGGCGCACATTGCGCGGTATGATCCGATGTAACGTGTCTGCGGAATCCCCACAGAACTCCCCATCCACAGCCATATACGTTTCAGTATAATAGCCCCGCACCGCTTTGGTATTCGTAAATGAGACTTTAAACCACAGAGGAAAAAAATCACCCGGGTCAACGGAATTGTTCATTCACAAATGATCAACAAAATATTGAGAGGTCTCCATAAGCTTGAATTTCGAAAATACGATTTTTCCAATTTTCAGTTCTGTAAAATGATGCAAGTTTGTTTATTAAATTTATTTGTTAATTTGAAACTAAAATTTTGCAAAAATTCCCGAAAATTCACCGAGCCATGACGATTTTTGTGAAGGATTAGATCTCCACTCTCGTTTAGTTCGTCCGAGACACGACGAAACCAATTACATCCGTCGTGTTTTAATAACATTAATCGCTGGGAGCGTACGCCGAGACAGGGAGTTTCCACTGCACTTTCAACTGGACGAATTAACTTTACTGGACTTGATAAAAGGCAGCTATTTGGGGGAAGAACATTTAGACGGAGAGTTAAAATGTAGTATATGTAAAGACAGCCTCCGTACTAAATAAATATAAATATTTATGTATATTTACTAAAGTACACGATGTTTACTTCGTAGATTTTCTTCGTATAATGGCCAGACATCCTATAAATAATTTTAATTAATATAATTAATAATATAAGCTAATATTAATATTTTATTGACCTATTCCTATATTATATATATATATATATATATATATAATATATATATATATATATATATATATATATATATATATATATAGTACGAGGCTGCTTTTCCCTATACTACATGTTTACTCTCCGTCTACATGTTCTTCCTCCATTTAACACATGGTGTTAAAAATAAACGTACGTATCTTTTTTGGGTCTTCCACTTTTGATTGCAATTAGAAATAGTTTTCAGTTTCTAAAGTTTAATAATTAAAAATTTGCTTTCGTTAAAGTTTCCATCGATAGAACGAAACGTTCTTTTTGAATTGCCATTTATTTTTACGGACTTACGTTAGACAGAAGGGTGTCTCAAAAA
>OY723387.1:8480868-8520078 GCA_963210295.1 Ophion ellenae | reverse complement strand
CGGCACGAAAAGGGGCCCACGTAGAAATATATACAGGGTGATTCACAACTAGTCGGTTTCCCTTGGTGACCATATAGGTAGTGTCATTGCGAGCAAAATGGTTTTTTTTTAAAACGTCGTGGGCTAACAATTGCCTAGGATTTCCGCATTCATTTGCCTATCGCTCACGCGCGATTTTTTTCTCTTTAAATATTAAGGGGGGAGGTACCTTTAGGCGAGAAGGAAATTTGCTCATTTTCAGGATTTTTTTATAAGGCAATATTTCTTTACCATTTTTTAGACTCAGGGTAGGTTTTATTACTACTTTTGGCTGTCACACGGTACTTTTTTTTATTTATTTTAAAAAATGGCGGAGGTATGGCACGGTCTTCTAAACTGCATTTTGAAAACAGGCGTGACATATGGCTAAAAAACGAATCGACCGATTCTGATAAGATTTCCTATAAATCCTTCTCACCTTACTGTCTAAAACATGACCCTAAATGTTCTTAAAAATTTCATTGAAAGTATTTTGATCGCAAAATGTAGGCATTTTTTTTAAATTCAATCTTTTTGTTTCAAAGCGTACCATTTCATCGATTTTTAACATTTCCCACTTTTTCTTAGTTCATATTCTGCTTGTGAGTGTTAATGAAAGAAAAATTTTCTTTGGTTTTTTCTTGCAAATTAATCCCGTCGACGCTACGTGTCACGCCGTCTGACAACATCCGCCACAATCCGTTTAAAAGACCGTGCCTTACATCCGTCATTTTTAAAGATTAATAAAAACATAAAAAACCATGTACCAGCCAAAAGTAGTAATAAAACGTACTCGAAGGCTGAAAAATGGTGAAGAACTATATGCTCACAACGAAAGTCCTAATATAGGGTGCCTCAAAATGACCTGACATTTAAATTTATTAATAAAACGTATTAAGGGGTTACCCCCACTTGCGATTTTGAAAAAATCTATTTTTTTTATTGCATTTTTTTGAAATATAAGTATCTGAGAATATGTCCTGAAAATTTCAAGTCGATCCGAACAAAACTGACTGAGATATCAGCGTTGAAAGAGAAGAATCCGCGTTGAAAGAGCGTTGAAAGAGAAACTTTAAACGCGTTTTTCTCAAAATGGCATTTCTGAAGTCGGTGACCAAGATTACTCGAACACTAATGAACCGATCTTCTTGAAATTTTGCAGGCTTATTTAATACATAAAAATGTAGTCTTTAATCGTTCGATTTTTTTTCGAAAAAAATGGCCGTTTTGTAGCCAAAAAACGGCCGTTTTTTTTTCGTTAAAATCGAACCATTAACTTTGACTGTCCGCCATTTTGTGAAAAATGAATATTTTTTAAAATCCTTCGATTAAAGGCTAGTTTATACATATATTTGACTAAATCCATCGGCATTTTTTTCTTCAGATGATCCACTTCGCCGCAATGTTGGTCACCGCAAACCGTGTATATAAAAACATTATTTCATTGACGGCCATTTGCCACTAAACAATGTAATATTTTTCAATAAAAAAATTACTGAAAGTTCTTCAAGATGTGTTCTTTAAGAAGGTATATTGATCGATTGAAAAACGTTTTGTAGTTTTCTTTTAAAAAATTCATGAAAAAGGCCTTTTTTTGCGCTACAAGTGGGGGTAACGCCTTAATTATTTAAAAAATTACGAATACTTTCATTTCAATAGGGAAATTCCGGGGGAATCGGTCATAAGGGAGAGATGGCCTATAGAAATATTTGATAGAACCGCGCACTAGATTTCATCTATTACTGCTTAATTCGCGTCACGTCGTGCGCAGGTGTAAGTGCACGAGCAAAAGTTTGGCAAACAAATGTTTAGTAAGTAAAATCTTTTTCAATTATTCTGTGTACTGGTACATTTTTTTTAAGGTTTCACGTTTTACATTGTGGTGATGTTATTTTGTAAAAGTAATGGTTACTTTTGTATTTCTTGAATAGTTCACGAACAGTGCTTTGTTATAACCTCAAAATTCAGCATGTATTGTTTCTACTTGTTTAGATTTTAAATGTGGCCATCTCTCCCGGGAGATTAGGAGAGATGGCCACGTACAGTCGGTGTATGACGGCCATAGTATTAGTCGTAATGTGTTCAAGAAATTCATTTTTTCTACATTTGTTTTCGATGCCTAATGAGTACAAGAGAAAAGCAATTGCTCTACGAGGGAACTGGACTCAAGAATTATCAAATGCAGCTATTAGTGCTGTAAAAAATGATGAATTGTTGGTTCGTGCGGCCGCTAGGACCTACGAAATGCCTAGGAAGACCTTGGAAAGACGATATAAGAACAATGACAAAAAATGTTGCGGATAAAATTGTGATGAAACTCGTCTCATCGGAGACTGGCTATAGTGGATAGTATGCCAACTTTGGGTACACAAAAATTATACTGATTTCGATTATATATTGTAACCCCCCGAAAAAAAACTCAAGAGAACTATCTGAAAAAATGCGGTGATTTTTTTTAAATAGTAATTTATAGGTTGATCTGATAGAAGTTTACTTCAATTTCGTAAATCATCTTGCAGTTTAATGTTCAAAGTTTAATTACAAATGAAGATAGGTAATGGCCTTAGGCCACAGTACCGGGTATAAAATCATGTGCGAATTTAACAATTTTTTTCGTATGAAAAAGTGATTCATTCATAAAATTAATTACACATCTATTTAGTATGAATATCAATCTGTTAGAATTATATACATATATTTTTTTCGATGTACAAAATGGCAGATTACTAATATTTTCGGTAAATGTTTACAAAATAAACCCCACCCCCCTCTAGGGTGGTGGGGATTATAGAAAATGATCCCCTGAACACGACGGTGAAGAGAAGAGGGGCGGTCACCCCCCCCCTCCCCATAAAAAGTTATGGGGTTTTGAAGTTTGAAAAAATGCGTCGCAGACTAGCGGACTCGAAGAATTGGGCGGTGTGCAGAGGGGGTTCCAGGAGGGTCAAACCCCCTTGGCGGGGGCAAGGGGACCCGTGGAGGGGGCGAAGCCGCCCCCACATATCAAAACCATAATAATGTACATGTGCTCACCTCGGTTCGAGTACCTGTAATACATTCGTAGAAACCGAAATACCAATCACAACAACAACAAAACACACACATACACCCGAACAAACCCACACAGACACCATTTTCGCCGATTTCCAGTCTCGTCGTTGAAATGATACATTTTGACAAACTTTCAACGAAGGCAGGGGGGGGACGGGAGAGGGAAGTGACCGCGCCGTTTTTTCTTCGGCATCGTGCTCAACAGAGCTTTTTTGCCAAATCCCCCTACCTCCCACTTCCAGAGTGCATGTGTTTGTGTAGGTGGGTGTGTGTTATTTTTACTCATTTAAAATCTAATTTTTTCTGCGTTGGTGGGACTCTGCCCCCCCCCCAACCCCCCGGGGGGCTTCGCTGCCCCTTCACCCCGCCGGGGGTTTCACCCCCCTGGACCGCCCTCTGGACCCTTCACCGGTCTTCGAGTCTGCTATTCTGCGACGAACTTTTTGAAACTTCAGAACCCCATAACTTGTTATGGGAGGGTGAGCGCCGCGATTTCTCTTTATCATCGTGTTTGGAGAGTCAAAATCTATTAAGGCGTTACCCCCACTTGTAGCGCAAAAAAGGCCTTTTTCATGATTTTTTTTCAAGAAAACTACAAAACTTTTTTAATCGATCAATATACCATCTTAAAGAACACATCTTGAAGAACTTTCAGTAATTTTTTTATTGAAAAATATTACATTGTTTAGTGGCAAATGGCTGTCAATGAAATAATGTTTTTATATACACGGTTTGCGGTGACCAACATTGCGGTGAAGTGGATCATCTGAAAAAAAAATGCGCCTGGGTTTAGTCAAATTTAAGTATAAAC
This sequence comes from Ophion ellenae, assembly GCA_963210295.1. Classification (NCBI taxonomy): domain Eukaryota; kingdom Metazoa; phylum Arthropoda; class Insecta; order Hymenoptera; family Ichneumonidae; genus Ophion; species Ophion ellenae. The sequence goes on along the minus strand of OY723387.1, from coordinate 8,516,198 downwards.
TAGTCTTTGATCGAAGGATTTTAAAAAATATTCATTTTTCACAAAATGGCGGACAGTCAAAGTTAATGGTTCGATTTTAACGAAAAAAAACGGCCGTTTTTTGACTATAAAACGGGCATTTTTTTTCGAAAAAAAAATCGAACGATTAAAGACTACATTTTTATGTATTAAATAAGCCTGCAAAATTTCAAGAAGATCGGTTCATTAGTGTTCGAGTAATCTTGGTCACCGACTTCAGAAATGCCATTTTGAGAAAAACGCGTTTAAAGTTTCTCTTCCAACGCTCTTTCAACGCGGATTCTTCTCTTTCAACGCTAATATCTCAGTCAATTTTGTTCGGATCGACTTGAAATTTTCAGGACATATTCTCAGATACTTATACTTCAAAAAAATGCAATAAAAAAAATCGATTTTTTCAAAATCGCAAGTGTGGGTAACCCCTTAACCCCCCCGAGGTGGGGGTTATTTTGTAAACATTCTCCATATTTTCTTTTGTTATCTTTTTTTAGGCGCTCCACGGCGTGACATTTAGCATCCAGAATTTTTTACCTAGAACAAAAATAAAAAATTCTCGTCAATCTTCATTAGAACACCTAGAGAAGTACGTACGGAATTTAAAAAATATTGTTTTAGTCAAAAGTTGTAGGTACTTGAACTTAAGAAATGAATTTTCAGTGAAAAATTTCGTTATACCTGCTCATAAACTGCTCATAAAATGAAAAGTTTTCGATTAATCAGAAATTCCGTACGTACTTCTCTGCGAACTGCAATTAGGAACATAACTATTAAATTTGAAGTAAATCGAGTGAAAATTGTTGAAGTTATTTGTCACGCCAATTGGAAAAAAAGCTGTTTCGAGAAGTTTCGAGTAGTCGGCCATTTTGTACATCGAAAAAAAATATATATTTTTCTAACAGCTTGAAATTCATACTAAATCGATGTGTAATTAATTTTATGAGTGAAACACTTTTTCATACGAATAAAAATTTGTTAAATTCGCACATGATTTTATACCCATTACTGTGGTCTAAGGCCTTAAGAAACGTCTGTACTTTTTGTACCATCTTGTAAGAAACCATTACTATGCGTTGCTCGATCGTGTCATTCTCCATGACTAAAGGGGAGGGTAGGGGTTTCAGCGTGAAAAAAAAACACTTTTTTGCTAATTTTTTTCATCTATATGGATAGAGTAAATCTATTGAAACCTTTTGTACATTGTTAAGTCTCATTTCAAGCACATTCCGTGAAATTTGTACGCGAAAATATCCACACACGAACCGTTGCCGCGTTTTTCTCGAAACCACTTTTTCAAAGTCCGTGTTCACTGCCCTTGAAAACTACATGACCGATTTATTTCAAACTTGGTACACACTTTCTACATATAAAATACCTCCCCCCAACGGTTAGTTTGAGATTTTTTTACATTGAGGGGGTTTTCCGCCCCCAAAATGGCGGAATTTTTCGTGAAAAATAGCACTTTTCACTTTGCATGAACACCAAAAATTTAGAAATGAAAAAAAAATTATCAAAGTCCGTTGGGGGGAGGATTTGATGATACTTTGACTAAATTTTAATGGTACTCGATTTCAGATAATTTCTAGCTGAGATACAGCGAACACTGCAAATCGTGTTTTTCCAAAGGCGTTCTTGGAAAAGCTTTGTCACCGGCTTATTTGTGGATATTTTCGCGTACAAATTTCAAGGAATGTTCTTGAAATGACACTTAACAATGTACAAAAGGTTTCGATAAATTTGCTCTATCCATATAGATAAAAAAAAATCGCAAAAAAGTGTTTTTTTTTCACGCTGAAACCTCTACCCTCCCCTTAAGTGTAACAACTTTTATATCAATATCTATAATATAAACCAGGAAGAAAGAATCATGAAAATAGCCTTTTTTAACGTCTTAAGTGAGAAGACCCTTTAAGGCCCTTTCACAGCCACTACCCTTTCCTAAATCTCAATACTTCCTGATGCCACTTGCCAAAGATTAGTACTCCATGTTCGCCACAAAAAGAATGGCGCGCAATTTAAAATGTCAGGTCATTTTAAACACCCTCTAGTTGTGAATCACCCTGTATATGACAATATTTGTGCCCTGCATCCACGATAGTCGCGCCCCTGATACAAATCATTCTAAATTTCCTACGTACTTTGCGTGCCACGCACTAACGTGAGGAAGTTCTGTCATCTACGACTGCTTCGCAAGCGTCATTGCGTCACAGCATAGAGTTTCAATTTTGGAGGCTTCGAATTATCGTGAAAGCACGCCCCGCGGCAGGTGGTACCAATTTTTAGGCTATATCGGTCACACTTCTCAGCGCGGGCTTTCGTATTTTGTAAACAATGGGGAAACGGAGCGCAAATTCGAACCAGGCGGCAGCGTTAAAAGTCTCATGGTCCGCAATTGGATCTTTGCGAGTATGACAAGTTTATGGTGTGTACGTGCTTGCCTGGATATAGCGTAGTTTAGACGTGAAAATTAGCAGCCTGGAATGGTCTTGCAGGAAGCTCTTATTAGTTTAGGCCTGTCGAAATTATTGCTGGAAATATTTAATCTCTATTATTATAAAATAACAATCATATAATATAATTGGAAATGTAATAATAATGATGATAATAATAATGGATCGTTTTTTTTTGTTTTTTTTTGTGCCTGGTTCGAAATTGGAGAAGAAATCTGTCGGGCTGCAAAACACAATCCGTTGATACAATTCAGGGCATGTGAAGTGGAGCGTTTGCAGCAGATTTTGTATTTCGATCACCATGTTGCTAGAGCAAATTGTCAAAATTAGGTATTTTTGGGAATTTTTTACATGGTCCCTACAGAATGTATTGATGTAAATCTTTTTGGGCTTTATAAAATGACTCTTGAAATGTGTAAAAAAATGTTTTATTCATTTGACATCGTTTATCTATCCCTGGTAGCAGCATCCCCATAGCCCCTCGAAAAAAGCGATGTCGCTTCGTTGAGGTTATTTCTAAGTTGATTTTTTGAAGCAGAAAACCCAAAAAGATTTGAGTTCAGCATGGTCGTGGCTGCTGTCAGAACTACAATTATTCATTTTTATGCAAAAATAAGAAAATGGCGGCGGTTGAAAAAAAGTTACTCAAAATAACTTGAGTTAAAAATTACTCAAAATAACTTGAGACAAAAATACTCAAAATAACTTGAGTAAAAAATTACCAAAAATAACTGGATTAAAAATTACTCAAAATAACTTGATTAAAAAATCCTCGAAATAACTTTATTAAAAAGTTACTCAAAATAGCTTGAGTAAAAAATTACTGTAATTAACTTGAGTAAAAAATTACTCAAAATAACTTGAGTAAAAAGTACTCAAAACAACTTAAGGGGAGATATAAACCTAGGAGCCGGAAAAAGGTCATTTTTGTGAATTTTTTCAAGGAAAACTATTTGAAATTTCGGATTGGGGTTTTAATTATCTCAAAGTACATACATTCAAAAATATGTTTAATTTTCTTTATTTAAAAATATCAAGAATATACAAGGATATTGTATGATCCTTGGAGCGTCGGAAAAAAATCTGCGTATACGGTACCCACTGGCGTTTCTTCAAAAATCATCTAAAAAAACCAAAAAGATTATTAAATTAGATACTATAATCTAGTACTTGTCATAGCCGATTTTGAAAATATCCATTTATGACAGAATGGCGGACATTTGAACATAAATAGTGATTTTTGGGCAAAAAATTAGTTATTATTTTGCCTATGAAACAAAAACTAAGTAACGGAAAAAAAAATCCTATGACAAGTACAAGATAATGGTGTATAGAATAACCACAAAAAACCTCAAGGCAATCGGTTAATTGGTTTTCGAGAAATTTTTGGTACCGATTTGAAAAACGTGGTTTTGAGAAAAACGCGTTTGAAAATTTGGGAATGAATAAATCATGAAATTTGTGAACTTACATGGAATCATCGATACCAGGCCCATAGTGTAGGTCTTCTACGGTCGACGGAATGTTCATAGCTTCTAAATCCTCCACCTCGACCATCTATGTGTATATCTCTCCTTGTGTAAAAAAAAAATACTCAAAATAAGTTCAATAAAAAATTGCTTAAAACAACTTCAGTAAAAATTACTCAAAAATAAAACTTTTTTGAGTAATATTTCGGTTAAAAAAAGTACTTAAAATAAAAGTTTTCAATAATTCTAGTTCCAGCAGTAGCCATACACGTGACGAATATGTAGTTAAAATTTCGTAAGGATCAGTTCTGTAGTACCGGAGAAAAAATCAACGTTCGCGCTCGAGTAACAGCACGTCGGAGAGCGGGCTCAAATAAACTCGAAAAATAATACTTAGACCGCTCCGATCTTTATGATATTTTTACACGATATTTTATGTCTTTTTTCGAAATTCGTTAAAAAAATGAATTTTTTGAAGTTGACAAAGTGGGATGATTCCTATTTATTGGATAGTGGACTATCTCGAGGTTCCCTATAGCGACATACACTGCCGGTCAAAAGTTTTCGGACACTTCAGACAATTGCAAAATTTTCGATCACTTTGGATAATTGCAAAAGTATATTACAATAATATAATTGATTATATATAGTTATATAGTATCTTTGTAAAATAATAAATGAAATGAATTATATTATTCTAACATTATTCGGCAATTATCCAGTGGTCGTCCATGAAGTGTCCGAAAACTTTCGGCCGGCAGTGTATGTTTTTGATTTGACACAATAATAACTAGTTGTACAATGTCGACACTGCAAAACTTTTGGTTGCCTAGCAACAAAAATAATACGACAGTGAACTGATGTTACCTTTCGCCGGCGTGGAAAAATGTTTTTTGTGTTGAAAAGTGTTGTTTCCATTGAGAAAAGTCCAAATAATTTTTTTTTTTTAATTTTACTTGATAAAGGCTGCCTCAATGGTGCCTCAAGGTTGCCTCAAGGGTGCCTCAAGGGTGCCTCAAGGGTGCCTCAAGGGTGCCTCAATTTATTTTACTTAATAGATACTCAAAATGACCTGAAATTTTAAATTGCGCACCATTTTTTTGTGGCGAACATAGAGTAGGTAGTAGACCCTTCACAGAAATCGTCACAACTCGGTCTATTTTTTGTATGTTTATAAAGCATTTTGTGCAAATTACAGTTTAGACTCTAGGCTGTAAAACTATGCCTGAAAAATCGCATATTTGAGATTCCAAACTCATGCAGACCCCTTAAAATAAATCCGGGTGGTTGTTCTAGTTTTCTTTTCATTTTCTCACTTTATAAATCTTTTTTTACAGTGTGTGTGTATATGTTTTTAATCCGTCAGATTTTTCCGATCGTAGAAAAATATTCATTCCCCCATACATTTCCTTGCGTATCCAGAATATTTAAAAATCGTAATTACTATCGTTGAAAAGGAGCTTTAGCTCATTTTTTATACTCCCCAAATCGCACATTTTAGCTTTCTGTATACTTCCATCTCTCTATTTACTGGTCAAACGTAAATTCTCAATGATTAAATTACCAAAAATCATGCCATATGCTTCAACGTGTGGGAGGGCGCGTATCTGTATAAGCACGAGCTACACGGGAAGCAAACACGTGCACGTTTGCCAGAAAAAGCCAATTCGCCTATTCTTGGGTGCTATATATACAGGATGTCTCGGGTAAAATGTTACAAGCTTATATCTCAGAAAATACGGATTATAATTCAAAAAATTGTGAAATTACAGTACAAAAGAAGAAAAAAGAACATATACAGAAAAACCTTGTTTTATACGTAATAAATAAAAATAAGAAAATAATAAACGATAAATAAAAATAAACAAAAATAATTTTAAAAAATGAATTACAAAATTAAAAATGTGTTCAATACGAGTTGTTCCGTTTCAAAAGAGCAAAAATATCAGTATGCCAATTTGACCTTGAGTATAACCGCCAAGGTCATATGAAAGTCAGAATCGTAATTTTTTATTAAAACCTATCTTTTTTTATTGTATATTTTCTCAACCTACCTCAAGAGCTTTTCGAAACAGTATTTTAGCATAGGCATTACTTCGGGGGGAGGGGGGAGGCCCCTTTGAGCAGCCAGAAATGAGCAAATTTTTTTGTGTCGAAGCTATTTATTATACATAGATAAAATATTGTGGACATATTATTACATATTTTACTTTAATCTTTTTTTTATTTAATATTTGAAGATATAGTGGTTGTACGGAACTTACTTCAGAGACGGTTTCCGCCTGACATTAGTTGTTCCACGGCGTACAACCTAGCGTCTGGTGCACTGGTCTCTCACACCAGGGTCTGGAAGTTTTACATTTCTAAGACCCACACGTCCCATGTGAACCTAAAAAATCCGATGAAAAGTGCAAATTCAATCAACGGTACGTGTTTGAAAAAATGTTCTATTTTTCATGAAATTTTTACTCCGGTGTTTTTTGATGAACGAGTAGTTTTTAAACATTATTTTCGAAGACCTTTAGGTTCACATAGACGATAATTATGTTATCTACAAGTGTGCAAAATTTCAACATGATCGAGCAGATAGTTTTTGAATCATCTTGTACGAGATTCACAAAAAAGCGTTGAAAGTTTCAAAACTCCAAAATTTTGCGGCTATAAATGACCTACCGATAGTCCCTCAGCTTCTGTACGTTATAAAGGGATCTCCCCACTTAAGGGGTTAGGCCACTCTAGAATTTTCGAAAAATCGATTTTTTTCAATGGTCCCCTATGACTTCAAAAATGATGTCCCAAAAGATTATGGCCGGAAAAAATCTCTGAGTGCTCGGTTTTCGAATTTTAGTACAAGGCCGCCTGGTCTGCAGCTCACTACTCAAAACTTCAAACGCGTTTATCTCAAAACTGCATTTTTTAAGTTGGCCGGAAACATAACTCTGAAAATTTTCAACCGATTCACTTGAAATGTCGAATATATCTTGAAAAATACACAGTTTATGGAAGTACGTAGGATTTTTTTTTATGTTGCAAAATTCCTTTGTTATTAACAATTATCTGACGATTTTTAAGACAAATTTTTCACTTTCCACTTCATAAGTGCGCCATTTAGCCAAAAATCAATATATCGAAAAAATCCTACGCGCTTCTATAGCAGTTATTATATATAATCGAAAAAAATCATTGGCTCATTATAATTAAAAAATTACAGGATCTGTTTGTCCGGCCGTGAACCCTGGAAAAATCGGAGACGTCATCGCAAAAACGCTGCACAGGCGCCATTTTGAAATTAATCGCTTCAAAAAAATTATGGTATACAGTCACTGATATGTGTGATAAACCCACTTTTTTGTAATGCCGATTTATTTTGTAGTTTTTCTGAAAAAAATCCCCAAAAAGCCTATTTTTTCGGCCTCTAGAGTGGCCTGAGGCCTTAATCAGCGTTGTGCATGGCCGATACTTGGAGCGGTGACCGCTTAGCTGTGTGCATCATTGTACACTCTTACAGTCGAGAGCTTTTCGAAACACTGTGGACGAGTATTTCGGGAGTATCAACGTGACCCAGGGTCACATTGATATTCCGATCTTCGTCCCCTCTTCAAACGTGACAACTTTTACTTGAAACATTTTTTCCTACTCGTATAATCCGTACTTTCCACGATACGAGCTGGCAACATTTCATCTCAGACGCCCTGTATATGTAGGCCCATTTTTTGCTTCACACCGGGTACCGTTGAAATTTGTTTTGGCTTCGTTACGATGGTGTACAGGGGTGCGCGGCATGTTTTTCCATCCTAAATATACCAATTCAGAGGCGGGCATTTTAGTCCAGTAAAAGAGACGAAAACCCAGAACTTCTCAGCGTAGAATATGAATTTTTGACTGAACGTAGATGGTTGCATACTGAAAGCAACCCCAATAAAATGTTGCCCCTCAACTCGCCCCAACCCCAAGAAATAGGGGTTGAAAACTTTAAAATCGCCGTATCTCGATAATTAATAGCCCGATCAAAAAAGGTTTCAAACAAAAGTTGTTTGGAATAAGAAAATTTGTATAAAGTTATCTGACGTCCAACCCCCGATGTTTGAAAATAGCGGCACAAAAAAAAAGAAAATTCGTATAGAGTTATCTGACGTCCAACACCATATCTTTGAAAACAGCGGCACAAAAACGATTCGAAAATTCTATGTTGATGCGTGTGCGAGCGGAGTAGACACATCGCTGCGTCCTTTTCTGGGTCAGTGGTGCTCTCGTGTTTTTGTGCCGCTATTTTCGAAGGTAGGGCATTGGACGTCGAATAACTTTATTTGTATTTTATTATTCCAAACAACTTTTGTTTGAAGCATTTTTCGATCGGGCTATTATTTATCGAGATAGGGCGATTTTTAAGTTTTCAACCCCTATTTCTTAGGGTTGGGGCGAGTTGAGGGGAACATTTTTATTGGGGTTAGTTTTAGTGTGCAACCACCTACCTTCAGTGAAAAATTCATATTCTACGCTAAAAAGTGCTGGGTTTTCGTTTGTTCTAATTGACTAGTTCAAATGATCCGAAAACGCGAGAAAATACATTTTTCTTCTTCCCTTTCTTCCTCTCCCGACGAGTAGGTGCAAAGTTTGACGAGCTCAATGTACGAACAGGCTGTCGAGGTTTTTCCACACTGAAGACGTAAGAAGCTCTCGATAAGGTGTATTTTCGGGTCAGACAAATTGGTTAGAATCGCTATCACCCACCAGGCGACACTTCATTGGTGCAAATTGACCCGGGCAATCGGAGGGATTTGCGAAACTTTGCGATACACTGATAAACAACTGGGTGACAGCGGTGGGTCAAAGTTGCTCAATAATCGTGGAATAATAAAGAAGAAAAAAAATGAAGCACTTCTCGCCTCTTTATCTTATTTTTATTTAAGCTTATTCGCGAGAAGTTTGCAGTTTTGTTTCTTTTTTTTAAGGGTTAACGACGCATGTAGAATTTGTTCTCTTTTCGATCTTTCGTTGGCTCGGGAACGGAGTTCACTATTTTGCTCGTTAATGTGTCACATTACCTAACAATAAGTGTATACTTCAAACTTTAAACGCGTTTTTTTTAAACAAAGTTTTTCAAGTCGGTGGACACGATATCTCGAGAACCACTCGATGGATTGTTTCCAAATTTGCAGGGGATACGATGAGAAACATTTGAAGGTCATTGACGATCTCACTTTTTAAATATCGATCTTTATTTTTCAATAGTTATGCAAAAATGACGGCTTTTCTCATAGATTTTGTATGCTCGAGTTTCGGTGCGTCGTTACGTTGCTGAAAAACATTATTTTGAAAAACGAACATCGTCAACGACTCGTATTTATTAGTAACTTAAGGGAAGGTTATGCCTTGTTGGGCCAAAAAATGTTCGATTTTTCACCAATTTTTTATGCGAGAAGTATTAAATATAGAACGTTGATATTTGGTATGTTGACCAAGCGGTCTTTATTGAACATCAAGATATTTTTTAAAGTTTGACAAAACATGGTGGTGGGAGTGGGAGGAGCCACGTATGTCGGTGCACGGGCGATGACATTATTCGCATCTGAAGCAAAAAAATCAAACATATTTTTACTTTGTACAATATTGTGTATAAGTTGACCTAGAATCAAGAAGAAAAATTGAAAAATAAAAAAATAGTGAGCGATAGAATGAAGTTTGTTTTTTCCCAAAAATGTTCGCAGTTTTTTGCTCACTATTTTTTTGTTTTTCAATTTTTCTCCTTACAAATATTTTGATGTTCAATAAAGACCGCTTAGTCAACATACCAAATATCAACATTCTGTATTTAATACTTTTCGCATGAAAAATTGGTGAAAAATCGAAGATTTTTTGGCCCAACAAGGCAGAACCTTCCCTTAAATACGGGAGTCCAAACTCGTCACTTCAACTCGTCCCCAAAATTACGAATTTAAGGGTGGCGCTGTCTTCCGAAGGTAATATGCTATATATATTTCGCATGTACATAAAATATCGGCTCCGATTGCACGATAAATGGCTAATCTATCTAACCTAGATTAAGTGTCAATGTGATAATAACATTTAAAATTGAGTGATACGCTGCTTGGTACGACTACAATACTGATGAAGCAGTATAATTTTAAATAAAGTTCCGAGAAGAACATACCTCCGATTAATTTGGAATTTTATGTACCCATGTATTTTTACTCGCTGATCACGAATATTATAGTAAAAATACCCGCAACTTTGATTTTCAAGATCAAAACTCACAAAAACTTATTTTTGAAAAGTTTTTCTATTTTATTGCAATAAATGTTGACCTTAGAGAACAATGTTCATTACAAAAGTTGTGGGCTATAAAAAGCTTGATCTTTTATGTTCTATACAAGTTTTGTCTAAAACCAAACTGTTTCGAGATAAATGGGATAATGCTCCAAAAACAACAAACAAACCGAAACAACACACAACAGAACAACCAAACCTAAACAAACCTAAACAACAAACAACACACAAACCCAAACAAACTCCGATCTTCCCGCGGTAAAGTGCGTAAGTATATAATATCGAAACTAATGAAGTTTAGCAAAATGTACTTATTGGAGCATTATCCCATTTTTCTTGAAACAGAATGATTTCAGACAAAAACTGTATAGAACATAGAAGATCAATCTTTTCATAGGCTACAACTTTTGTGGGAAACATTTTTCTCTAAGATCAACATTTATTAAAATGGAGTAGAAAAACTTGTAAAAAATAATTTTTTGAGTTTTGACCTCGAAAATAAAATTCGCGGGTACTTTCACTATCATATTCGTTATCAGCGAGTCGAAATACATGGGTACACGAAATTCCAAATTAATCGGAGGTATATCCGTTTCGAAACTACACCCATAATTTTTTTCGTGACTGCACCCACATGTGTAGCTTTTCGTATTGAAGAATTGAAGTTTTTTTAAATCTCGTACGTAATTTATTGGAATACAAAAACGAGTATGTATAACGAAACATGAGGCTGCAGGTATGATTAAAATTCCAAAAAGGCTCACTTTTTTGCTTTCGTAATAGTTTTTCCGTTAAAATTCTCAAATGGACACTTTGAAAACAACGAATGAAGTCGTTCGACGTAGTAATACTCTCACGACCGGTCTGTTGTGAGGTTAGAACCTCATCCACTTTTCAGGTATCTAGTCTCCATGATTAGGAGTCTGAATGAGTTTGCTATTAAATTTCTAACAGGTCTCAGAGCCAGGCTTTAGAGCCAATTCATAAATTATTTTTCGATTTCGAGATTTGTATAAATAAAGAAATGTATTTTTACAAATACATTTCTTACTAGTACAAATCGTGACTAGTAAAATAATGTTTATATGTTTTTATCAACAAACAAAACTATTATTCATAATTGTTATGAATAAAAACATCTATTATTTATGGAAGTTATGAAGAAATATATCTATTATTTATAAAAGTTATTAATAAAAGAATCTATTATTTTTTTTAAGTTATTAATTTTTTCTTAATTGTTTATTTATGAAAAAATATTCCACTATGCCATTCTTTCGACAAATAATTTGTTGGCATCCCCCAAAGACGGGCTGGGCCAACCCAAGTAATTTTTTTCCCCTGTGGATTATCTTTTCCCTTGGTGCCGTTCTTTATCTCGAGAGAAATCTTTTCTCATTATTTCTTGAAGTCAATTAAAATGGTAAAAATCTAACTCGTTTTGTTTTTCTGAGCCACGGGCAAAGTGGTAAAAATTTTGACAATTTTCTCGTCGTAAACGTCATGGCTGTGACAGCCAATATTTTTTTCATTTTTCGTTTATCAAAAGAAAAAGATCGTTCGTTTCGTTCTTTCCTGTATTATTGCAGTGAAGAGGAGCATCATCATTAGTCAGCCTGCTCGTTGGGAAAGCCTTGTAATCGCGATCTATTTGCGGAATTCGCACATCGCACTCGCGTTTCCGCCTAGAGAACAAAATTTGTAGATATGCGCTTCTATTATCTGGCTTTCGTGTGTATTACACTATATCTCTTTAACGCCGTTTTACAACATTAAGGGGCTTTGTCTACGTAGGTGGGTCGAAAAAATCAATTAAAAAAAAGTATCCAATCGTGTCACCTTTTAGTTATTTAGTTATTTTAGCTGGAAATTTCATTGAAAAATGCCTAAACTTTGACCACGTTTTTCTCGAAACACTGTTTTTAAAGTCGGTGGACATGATATCTCGAGAACCCTTTGATGGATTATTTCCAAATTTGCAGGAAATATGATGAGAAACATTTAAAAGTCGTTGACGATCTCACTTTTTCAAAATCGATCTTTATTTTTTTTTAGTTCCGTAAAAACTACGACTTTTGCCGAAAATTTTGTATGCTCGAATTTCCATTCGTAGGCACTTTGTTAAAAAAAATATTTACAAAATCGATGATCGTCGACTTCTCGTATCTACTGTTAATACTGAAAACGCGTTTGGTTTTTAGATTTCGGTTGGACCGTTTAAGGCGAGAAACCAGTTTAGGCGTACGTTTAAAAAAAATGTTTTTCGTGATTTTTTTTTTACAAGGACTGAATGAATAGAATTTATTCAAATTTTGGGATTATTTTATACATATTTTTAAACGAGTATTTTAATATGTTCGAAGCATTTCCTCTGAAAATATGGAACATATAACCTGCCGCCCATCGACGGTCACCATCAGACTTTGCTGTTTGTGTACGCTCTGGAGGCCGCAGTTTTCATCGGAAACCAATGCGGTTTGAAGATTACTTTAAGAACATATTTTCCTTCGATATGAACCTAACACTGACGAAAAAATGAAAATTGCATTTTATTTAGAGGTGTTTAAACTAAAGAGTATCATTTTTGTCATTATTTTATAACCTTCGTTGCTATAAAAAGATACTTTAAACAATGATATTATGCCAAATGTAGGTCATACAGAGCATAGTTATATAAAGAACCTATCACTTTATAAAATTATAGGTTAGAAACTTTGTGAGCTCGAGTGTACACAAATTGAAAAAAGTCGTGTAGAGAAAAATGCGTTTGAAAAAAAAAGTACCGAAAACAAAAAATTCAAGGCAGTAATTAATTATTTATACTATTTGGGAACATATTCTTGAATAGTTTTAGTAACAATTTATGGAATGAAAAAATCGATTTTTTGAGTCATCTGAACTGGTTTCCCCCTTAAGCCGGAGAGTGTCGACCAGCAAACACGTTGCGAGAAAATTTCATCATCCGCCGGTGGCCATGTTTTTGTTGCTTTTCTGTATTTTTTGGTGGTTTTTTAAGGCTCTCAACGTATGTGCCTTAGTGTTAAAAATATTTGAAAAAACAAGCTTTTATTGAATATACTAAAAAGTAGAAGATAATTTTATTTACCAAGTCACCGATATGTGACTATAAATAAAAGCTTGGGGCGATCAACTTTTTTAATGTTTAATAAATTTGATCAATTTCGTTTTATTAACCGTATTTAATTTGGCACAATAGTAATTAGTGAAATTATTATTACTCGTTTATACTCAGTTTCAGGATTTTTATTTAAGAAATCTAAGGTTGTTTTGCAGGAACTTAAATACAGTTAACAGGATTTATCTAAATTAAAGATTGTATATCTAAATTTTGAGCGCTCCAAGCTTTTATGTATAGTCACATATACATGACTTGGTAAAAAAAAAATTTCTACTTTTTAGTACATTAAATAAAAGCTTGTTTTTATAAATATTTTTTTACATATAGATTATTTTCTACTTTTTAGTCTTTGATTGATTTACTAGTTGATTAATAGTTTACGAGTTTGGACGTTCGGAATATGAAATATGCATGTAAAAAATAACAAAGACTGTAATTGAAATTGAACTTACGACTAATTGCTGCATTTAAACTTTTCACATACAAACACAGTCAGCTACGAATTTGTTTGTATGTGTCAGTGAGATTTTATATGAATAATCAGATATCGCTACTTTTACATGAAAAGTTGAAAATTTTATATATATATATATATATATATATATATATATATATTTTTTTTTCTAAGTTTTTTTTAAGAATCGTGCATTGTCATCTTTTAGATACATGTTTGCAAAATTTTGAAGCTCTAAAATTTAGAGCTTTGAAGGAAAAAATTAGAACTTTGAAATTAGCTTAACGATTAAAAAATTTCAAAGCTCTAATTTTTAAGAGCTTCAATTTTTAAAGTTTTATTTCAAAGCTCTAATTTTTAGAGCTTTAATTTTAAAGCTCTAAAATTTAGAGCTTTGAAATTTTCTAGAGCTTTGAAAAAAAAAATTAGAACTTGAAATAAAAAAATTAGAGCTTTGAAATTTTTTAATCGTTAAGCTAATTTCAAAGTTCTAAATTTTTTTTTCAAAGCTCTAGAAAATTTCAAAGCTCTAAATTTTAGAGCTTTAAAATTAAAAGTTGAGAATGTTATGTATATATATATAGTTTTTTTTAAGAATCACGCATTGGCAGCTTTTAGATACATGTTTGCAAATTTTAAAGCTCTAAAATTTACAGCTTTGAAATTTTCTAGAGCTTTGAAAAAAAAATTTAGAACTTTGAAGGAAAAAATTAGAGCTTTGAAATGTTCTAATCTCAAAGCTAATTTCAAAGCTCTTAGAAAATTTCGAAATTTTCTAAGAGCTTTCAAATTAAAAATTGATCTTTCAAATTTTCTAAATTCAAAGCTAATGTCAAAGCTCTTAGAAAATTTCTAAATTTTCTAAAAGCTGTCAAAATAAAAATTGAGCTTTTAAATTTTCTAATTTTGAAGAGTCTAAATAGTCGGAAAGTGCGTGAAATGTCGATTTTACGTTTTGCATCTCACAGAAAGTCAAGTTAAATAAAAGCTTGTAAAAAATGCGTTTCTTTTTCACCAATCGGTTCCCAGAAAAAAAAATCGGAATTTGGCTATTTTTTTCGGGCCTCTAGGTAGATGTAGCCCCTTAATTGATAAGGCTGTACCGAGTACACTCTGGTGCATTCCGCGGCAAAAAGCTTCGTTGCACTTGCTCGCGCGCCCGCGCACTTTCGTTGTTCGTTCTTCCTCCCGCGCCTTTGCACTCTGTGCAAACTCGATAATCGTCACGTCCACGTTTGTCGATGAACACTATCGCGCGGTGAACTTTTTTTTCGCCGTTCGTGCGTACACTCGAATGGTGCAGCATATTTATACGAGCGTGAGTCACAACGAGTCAATCTTCGTTACAAATCTGTTCTATTTTTCTTCCAAGCATTTCCTTCTCGGAAACGTGAAAGATCGAGCTTTTTCAAAAATTACAAACGCGCATCATCGAGAGCTTGCGATCGGCGAGATAATCGTAGGGAAGCCACGTTTTTTGAGTAATTTCCCTGCCGAAAAAATCGGAAAGTTAAGCCTGCATTTCCGGTGACGAAATTGTTGGGTGGCTATTTTTTTTTCTGCTCGCTCAAAAAAAATCGTATTACCGGCCGTATCATCGAATTTTTGAGAAGCTATTTTTTTCGATTCTGTCCCGGCTCGGAAAAAACTCGTAGCGTAATATACCCCGAAAATCGGCCGCTCGGAAATTTCTCAAGAATTTACGAATGACTTTAAATATCTTCTGAATGATGTTGTTCTTTTATTCGAGCGGAATAATAAAAATATCGCGACTATTAATCGGAAAATAAAAGAATACGAACGCGTAAGACTCGGAAAAAGTAAGACTCGTGGAATTTTAAATGTCGATCTAAATCTGTAAATGTGGATACGAATTTTCATTTTTTACATATTTTCAAATTGAAGTGGATCGGACTCAATTAGATTTTTCAAAGTAGTCAATAACTTCGACACAGTTATTTTCCTCGTTGCAACTTCGAGTCTACAGTGGCCAAATGTTAAGCAGTGTTGAAAAAAAAAAAAATTATTTTCAATGCAGAATTTTTACAACATTTTTATCCGATATTTTTCATAATAAAGGGTGCCTGGTCACTCCTGAACTCTCTGCTAAAAGAACTGGAAAAAATCTGAAGCTGTTTCTTTAAGGGGTCTATTAAGAATATAAAAAAAATTAAGTACCAAATTCTGGATATATATATATATATATATATATATATATATATATATATATATATATATATATATATATATATATATATAAGAATGTGTATAGGTATGTGTGTGCACTAGGGTAAAAAAGTTTTTGCACTCGCTTTTTTCTTCGCGGTTTTTCCACATTTTCATTAACATATATTATTTATATCAACATTAACATACAGTGCTTATAGTACAAATAAATTATCGAGTAAAATAATCCGCAAAAATATCATAATTTTTTCGAAGTCGTTCCAGAAATTCTTTTTCTTTTACCTATTATTCTGATTTCGTTCGGCTTCGGTGTCATGTTACTACTACTCTGGGCTGAAAAATGATTTTCAATCACTTTGGAACATATTGCACGCAAATATGAAAATGTAATTGAAATATTGATATAAATAAACTAATATAACTAATAACTAAATATAACTAATATAATTGATACATTAATATAAACAAATATATAGTTGATATGACTAAGAGCCTCGTTGTTAAAGCCGAAAAATCACTTTTTTTCGAAACCAATATATTTTGGCAGTATATCATCTTATGAATGTTCGCTGAAAATTTCAAGGTGGTCGGACCAAAATTGACAGATTTTTAGGCTGCTATGTTGACACCCGGTGGAACGCTCGAAGCATCGTTCGAAACTTTAAACGCTTTTTTCTCGCCAGGACATTTTCAAAGTCGGCGAGCAAAATATCTCAAAATCGACTCCAAAGATTTTTCTGAAATTTTTAGGCCTTTTACAAGATATAAAAATACAGTATTTGATGAAAAGATTTTATGTCCCAATGTATACTTTCGATTTTATGAACGAAAAGTGCCCATTTTTTTCCCAAAAATTAAAGCTCTCACTTTGAACAAGCGCCATTTTTTAAATTTGATATGTCGAAAATTCTGTCGATTAATCGTAGCTTCTCACTTACCAAATCTGTCTGATGTTTTTTATATTGGGTAACCTGGTTCAGAAGGACATTGCTCGGCGCAAAAAACGTTTTCGAGAGTAAACGTCTCGAAGTAAATTGAAAAGTTCGAAAGTAAATCGGCTGCAAATGAATTATAATGAAATATTTCTGCAGAAAAAAATACAGAGTGTTCTTCGAAAGATACTTTTTCAAATACCTAAACAATAAAACAATTTTCAAATACCTAAACAATAACCAATAAAAAACAAAAAATGAGATTTTTTTGAGCATTACACCTGGTATAACCTGTTAATGTGTGAATCATACGTTCCGAAATTATGTATAATCATATTTCATACTACCCTTCAAACTTCGTGGCTGGATGAAAATGTCGAGTTATCGATTTAAGGGTTGAGTAAGGGTGTCAAGAATTGACGTACCAAATTTATAAAGAGGCTAGATGTGGTCCATCCGTTTGGCCTGAATTGTTCCGTATGTGTATGCAAGTACACATATACACGAACACAAAGATAACATATCCACAATCGTACGAAATTGAACATATTACGTGATCCGTTTAGCGCGAAACGGGCCAGCGAATCGAACATGGTGGTGCGTATAAATGAGAGTTTATTCTTGCCCGATGATGGCATCACCATTATCCAAACACTCACATCGGATAACCCAAACGCTCTTCACGGTTTTTCCCTCTTGTCAGGTTTTCGGAAAGTGATTTAAGGCCTCAGGCCACAGTAACGGGTATAAAATCATGTGCGAATTTAACAATTTTTTTCGAATGAAAAAGTGATTCACTCATAAAATTAATTACACATCTATTCAGTATGAATATCAAGCGGTTAGAAAATATATACTTTTGTTTTGTTTCGATGTCCAAAAAGGCCAACTACTAATATTTTCTTTTATCTTTTTTTTGGCGCTCCGCGGCGTGACATTTAGCATCCACAATTTTTTACCCAGAGCAAAAAACAAAAATTCTCGTCAATCTACATTAAAATACCTAGATAGGTACGTAGGGAATTTAAAAAATATTGTTTCATTCAAAAGTTGTAGGTATTTGAGCTTAAGAAATGAATTTTCAGTGAAAAATTTCGTTATAACTGCTCATAAAATCAAAAGTTTTCGATTAAGGGGTGCGATTTTGAAAAAATGGATTTTTTTAATTGCATTTTTTTTAAGTATAAGTATCTGAGAATATGTCCTGAAAATTTCAAGTCGATCCGAACAAAATTGACTGAGATATGAGCGTTGAAAGAGAAGAATCCGCGTTGAAAGAGCGTTGAAAGAGAAACTTTAAACGCGTTTTTCTCAAAATGGCATTTCTGAAGTCGGTGACCAAGATTACTCGAACACTAATGAACCGATCTTCTTGAAATTTTGCAGGCTTATTTAATACATAAAAATGTAGTCTTTAATCGTTCGATTTTTTTTTTCGAAAAAAAATGGCCGTTTTATAGCCAAAAAACGGCCGTTTTTTTTTCGTTAAAATCGAACCATTAACTTTGACTGTCCGCCATTTTGTGAAAAATGAATATTTTTTAAAATCCTTCGATTAAAGACTAGTTTATACTTATATTTGACTAAATCCATCCGCATTTTTTTTTCAGATGATCCACTTCGCTGCAATGTTGGTCACCGCAAACCGTGTATATAAAAACATTATTTCATTGACGGCCATTTGCCACTAAACAATGTAATATTTTTCAATAAAAAAATTACTGAAAGTTCTTCAAGATTTGTTCTTTAAGATGGTATATTGATCGATTAAAAAAGTTTTGTAGTTTTCTTTAAAAAAAATCGCGAAAAAGGCCGTTTTTTTGCGCTGCAAGTGGGGGTAACGCCTTAATCAGAAATTCCGTACGTACTTCTTTGCGAAATGCAATTACGAGCATAAATTTTGAATTTAAAGTATATCGTGTCAAAATTGTTGAAGTTATTTGTCACGCCAATTGGAAAAAAGCTGTTTCGAGAAGTTTCGAGTAGTCGGCCATATTGTACATCGGAGAAAAGAAATAATTTTTTTCTAACAGCGTGATATTCATACTAAATGGATGTGTAATTAATTTCATGATTGAATCACTTTTTCATGCGAAAAAACATGGTTAAATTCGCACATGATTTTATATCCGTTAAAGGCCTTAAGGGGTCTTCTCACTTTAGACGTTAAAAAAGGCTATTTTCATGATTCTTTCTTGCTGGTTTATATTATAGATATTGATAAAAAGTTGTTACACTTAAGGGGAGGGTAGGGGTTTCAGCGTGAAAAAAAAACACTTCTTTGCGATTTTTTTTCATCTATATGGATAGAGTACATTTATTGAAACCTTTTGTACATTGTTAAGTGTCATTTCAAGAACATTCCGTGAAATTTGTACGCGAAAATATCCACAACCAAGCCGGTGCCGCGTTTTTCTCGAAACCACTTTTTCAAAGTCCGTGTTCACTGCGATTTGAAAACAACATGACCGATTTATTTCAAACTTGGTACACACTTTCTACATATAAAATACCTCCCCCCAACGGTTAGTTTGAGATCTTTTTTTACATCGAGGCGGTTTTCCACCCTAAAAATGGCGGAATTTTTCGTGAAAAATAGCACTTTTCACTTTACATGACCACCAAAAATTTAGAAATGAAAAAAAAAATTACCAAAGACCTTTGGGAGGAGGATTTGATGATACTTTGACTAAATTTTAATGGTACTTGATTTCAGATAATTTCTAGCTGAGATACAGTGAACACCGCAAATCGTGTTTTTCCAAAGGCGTTCTTGGAAAAGCTTTGTCACCGGCTTGTTTGTGGATATTTCCCCGTACAAATTTCACGGAATGATCTTGAAATGACACTCAACAATGTACAAAAGGTTTCAATTAATTTACTCTATCTATATAGATGAAAAAAAAGTCGCAAAAGAGTGTTTTTTTAAACGCTGAAACCCCTCTCCTCCCCTTAATAAATACACTTTCAAAATACATTTAAAATTTTTATTTATTTATTCAAGCCAATATTTATAGCCGAAAATGGTAGTTAAAAACATGTCCTAAAAAATTGTAGGTCTGCGCTGTTGATGAAATCTCGTAGATGGATCATCCGAAACAAAAAAATCAAACGGTTAGATTCAGTATGCTAATGGCTATAGCGCATATCATGCGATTTTTGATATATGCAAAATAACAAAATGGCGGACATTTTTCGAAAACACAAAAAACAGTTATTCCACCGTTTTTGGACAAAAAAGTTAATTTCAAAATTAAAAAAATCCTTGATATGCGCTAGAGCTATAGTTGTAAAGATTATGTGGTTAAAATTTCATGAGGATTGGTTCAGTAGTTTCGAAAATTTTATCAACAAGCCGTCGAAAAATGTTGTTTCAAGAAAAACGCGTTTAAAGTGTGTTTGGCTTACATAAACACATGAAAATTAAAAAAAATGTATTTCGAAAGTGTAATTACTAAGTGTTAAAAACTGTTATATCAATATCTATAATATAAACCTATCAATAAAATTCATGAAAATAGCCTTTTTTCTGCGCCTAAAGTGAGAAGACCCCTCACATTTGTAGCGAAATAAGTCACATTGCAAAGATAAGGCACTTATTTTAATTAAAATGATACATATGGTGATTAAGATAACACGACGCAACGACACGGGAAGAGAATTTACAAAAACTGTATCATATTCCTTGATATACATTCCAATGGTTTCAAGAAATGTTTTTCTTCTGATGTTTTTGAATTTTTAAGCTGGAGGGGCACCTCCAGCTTGCTAGTGTATACGAAGTATGGATACTTACATGGCAGAGAAATGATTTTTATACTCAAAATACAGATAAAAAGGATAACGACGATTTTTCTGCTGAACGTGTTTTGTAGGAAGATTTCGAAATATTCCAAACTGTTGTGTTCCCAAAAAAAACCCTTCCGAGTAATCGAATAGCATCTATTAAAAAAGTCCAGTTACATGCAAAATGATCATTTCGAGAATCACGCATATGGTGTAGTAAAAAGAAATCCATAATCTTTGCATGGAATTGAAGGCTTTATTTATCATAGTTAGAATGATCCGATTTAGGTCAAATATGCACCGTTTTGATCGATACCTTGTTGTGATTTTGAAGGTAATTTCGTTATGCCTTTCTCATAGAAACCCTCATCCCTATTGGCGAAAAACTGGGATAGTCGATTTTCACAAGCTTCTCTTGAGGCGAATGTTTCACCAGCAATATCATGCGCCATAGACAGGAACAGTTGGTAATCACTTGGTGCCAGACCCGGACTAGTAGGTGGATGCATAAGATGCTCCCAACCGGCCCAAGCTCCCGGATCTTCTGGCAAGTCACTATCGATGTGTGTGGCCTAGCGTTGTCCCGATGGAACACAATTCCTCTCCTATTGGCCAAAGCTGGCCGCTTCTGGGCGATTGCTTCCTTCAGACGGTCCAATTGTTGACAGTACAGGTCCGAATTAAGAGTTTGGCCGTAGGGGAGCAGCTCATAGTAGATGATTCCCTGCCAATCCCACCAAACACACGGCAAAATCTTCCTGACCGTCAATCCTGGCTTGGCCACCGTTTGCGCCGGCTCACCGCCATTCGACCACGACCGTTTTCGCTTGACGTTGTCGTAAGTGACCCACTTTTCATCACCAGTCACCATCCGCTTCAGAAATGGGTCGATTTTGTTGCGATTCAGCAGCGATTCGCAGATGGAAATTCGGTCCATGTGGTTTTTTTGCGTTAACTCGTGTGGCACCCATACATCGAGCTTCTTTTTGTATCCAGCCTTATTCAAGTGGTTCCAAACGGTTTTTCGTACAATGTTTAGCTCCTGGGCAATCGAAACAGTGCTTACATGACGGTCGGACTCGACGATTTCCATTATTTTATCGACATTTTCGACAATGGGCCTTCCAGAGCGTGGTGCATCTTTGACATCAAAACTACCGGAACGGAATCGACGAACCATAATTGCGCGTGATTGGCTGTTACAGTATCAGGACCATAAACATCATTCACATTTTCAGCCGCCTGGCGTGCGTTTTCACCTTTATCGAAGAAAAACTAAAATATGGCGTATTTTCACTCTGCTGGTGGCCATCTTTGACGCGCGCTCAAACAATATTGAGTCAAGCAATCACAAAACTGTCTGAGATGTTTATTTTAGTACGAAAGCTTATCTTTCTAACGCCATCTAGCGTAATCCGATCGCACTTATACAACGCGAGATACAGATTACTAAAGCTATCGATTGCAAAAATAATGGATTTTTTTACTACACCTAATATAAAAGGTGTCTCAAAATGACGTGACATTTGAAATAGCACGCGGTTTTTTTCGTGGCGAACATAGAGTATTAATCATTGAGAACTGGCATCGGGAAGTATTGAGGTTTAGTGATAGAGGATTACACGATCGAGCAACTCATAGAAATTGTTATTTGCTGCATAGTTAAGGCGTTACCCCCCACTTGTAGCGCAAAAAAGGCCTTTTTCATGAATTTTTTTAAAGAAAACTACAAAACTTTTTTAATCGATCAATATACCATCTTAAAGAACACATCTTGAAGAACTTTCAGTAATTTTTTTATTGAAAACTATTACATTGTTTAGTGGCGAATGGCCACCAATGAAATAATGTTTTTATATACACGGTTTGCGGTGACCATCATTGCGGCGAAGTGGATCATCTGAAAAAAAAATGCGGATGGATTTAGTCAAATATAAGTATAAACTAGTATTTAATCGAAGGATTTTAAAAAATATTCATTTTTCACAAAATGGCGGACAGTCAAAGTTAATGGTTCGATTTTAACGAAAAAAAACGGCCGTTTTTTGGCTATAAAACGGCAATTTTTTTTCGAAAAAAAAATCGAACGATTAAAGACTACATTTTTATGTATTAAATAAGCCTGCAAAATTTCAAGAAGATCGGTTCATTAGTGTTCGAGTAATCTTGGTCACCGACTTCAGAAATGCCATTTTGAGAAAAACGCGTTTAAAGTTTCTCTTTCAACGCTCTTTCAACGCGGATTCTTCTCTTTCAACGCTCATATCTCAGTCAATTTTGTTCGGATCGACTTGAAATTTTCAGAACATATTCTCAGATACTTATACTTCAAAAAAATGCAATAAAAAATTGGATTTTTCAAATGAATAATACGTTTTATCAATAAATTAAAATGTCAGGTGATTTTGAGACACCCTATATATACAAGGTGTACTAGAACTGAATGCGTTCCCGGAAAAGGGGGGGTTGGGGCTGAAATTCTGAATCGATTGATATAAGCATGTGTGTGTCTCAGATCAAACCCTGAATTATTATTAACTTTTGAAGGCGGGCCAATCAGATGCGCCGGATGAGCCGGCGAACGTCGGTGAGCGATACGCACGTGCAGTGGGGCCTATAGGTGCGGTGCTCCCGCCAGGCACTACAACACGCGCGTGTCCCTCACCGACGTACGCCGGCTTATCGGGCGCACCTGATTGGGCCACCTTTGAAAGTTAATAATAATTCAGGGGTTGATCTGAGACACACACATGCTTATATCAATCGACTCAGAATTTCGCCCCCCGTTCCCCCAGTTCAGGGAACGCATTCAGTTCTGGGACACCCTGTATATATATATTTATTTATACGTAGGGTGACAATTATAAGGTCATGTGGTTTTTAAGGGCGGACACCACTGTGACGGGCCGAAAAGAGGTCGTTCTTCCCAATTTTTTGTTGTCTGCTAGATTATTTGTTTGGGATTTGGGAAAGAGGTTTGTTATTAAGCATACATTGAATTTATTTCGTGTAAATTGTTATTTGGAAAAACTAAAAACTAACAACGTTATTGAGGTATCATAACCCTCTCTATAAAAAATGTGGACCGACGGCCAGATCGATAACTTGACAATAGTTGGTCTGTAAAATAAATATACAAAAGTTTTATAATCCATATAAATGTAGTTCTCGTCGTACGTAGCCGTTTTTCGAAAAAATATCCAAAAAATAGCAGGTGTTCAAAAAAGTGTAGGTTTGCCGAAATTGTTACTTATATTTGAGGGCTTGAAAAATACTCAATTCCAAACAACTTTTAAAAAAACGGCTGCGTACTACGGTAGCCACTGCATATGCGGAAATTTTAGTTTTTTTTTTCATTCAAAATCGGATTATTATATATATAGTTATGACTCCGGCCAGGTCGAGAAAAGTCTTTTCGAGAAAAACGTGATTGAAATTTTTAGTATATGTAAATCCTCATGCTACCTGCTGTCACTAAATCGTCCATTGTCAAAATTTCAACGTGCATTTTTTTCACATGTCCTTGAATATGTATACTTTGAGAAAATCCAAAAAATCGACTCTTTTTACCCGTTACAGTGGTGTTCCGCCTTAAGGGTGTTGTGCGGAGACTTCGCGACCGGCGAAAATTTAATTTTCAATGCTTTTTCAAGTCCCCTTTGACAAAAAATATAGCGCATTTTTGTGATGAGTAGTGTTTGCTAGAAAAAAATGGAGCCCTCTGGAAAAAATGAAAATTTCTTTGTAAGCACAGCAGAATGCAGATAATTCAATTCCGAATACGAAACACTCCGGGAAAACTTTTTTGTGTATCCCGTCGCCAAGAAGAAAATGATCAAAGATGCAATCCTTTATTAAGGGGCCAGTCCACTTTGGAGCCACGAAAAAATGCTATTTTCGCTAGTTTTTTTGAGGATTTTATAAAATATATGAATATAAAAGTTGTTGGGCTTGATAAATAAAGTCTTGAAAAACATTTAAAACAAATTTTTATTCATTTTTATCCATTTTTAAGTACAAAAACTATAGTTTAACGTAACGCCTCAAAAATAGTTGGGCTGGGTAGCTCCATCACAACTCGGCAACGGCTTGTCTAAAACAAAAAATCAAAGTCCATTAAATTCAGCATGACACCAGCTACAAGATGACCCTCGGATATAAAGTTTTATCAAAAAATAAAAAAATGGCAGATGAAAAACGAAAAAAGTAAAAAAAACGCATTTTTTCGCAGTTTTTCGCAAAAAAGGGTAAAAATCAACATTTTAAAACCATCGCGGGTAATCTTGTTGCGAGTCATATTTACAATATGTGGTTCAAATTTCAAGAGAATCGGTTTATTAGTTTTAGAGAGACGATGGAGCTAGATTTTGAAAACGTTGTTTCGAGAAAAACGCGTTTGAATTTTATACTATGAAAAACTCTTACCTAAACTCAATCGGCAATTCCTGCACCGTACAAAATCCCTTCTGATTGCTCATCATCGTCGATTTCTTCGAGTCTTGCTTGCTTTGGATTTTTTGAAATTTTCAAAGTGGACTGGTCCCTTAAAAAAGTTGTTCTAAGAGTGTTTCGTATTGAGAATTGAATCATCTTCATTTTGTAGAAATGAAAATGGAATGAAGATTTTTTCTTGGAACCCCCCACTTTTTTTGGCAAACAATACTCATCGCGAAGATACGCTGTATTTTTTTAAAAGAGGAATTGAAAAACCATTAAATATCGTATTTTTCTCAGTGGAAAAATCTCTGCGCCAGACCCATAAAGAACATGTGGCCGCCTTATGATTGCCATGCTGTATATATGTATTTCACACGCACACCCACACACGCACAAATACAAAACATCGATGACATGAAGCCGCATGAATTCAATTTATTCGGAGCCAAAATTCTGCGCGCCCGCGACATGACGAAATTGGTGAGGTTATCAAAGACGAAGTTATTTGTAGATACGACTAAATAATACGGTCGCTAAAGTGCGTAAGGGCATATGAAGAATGTTTATCATTGCTGGAATATCCCAGATACGACTTCCTTCATATTTTTTTAAGGGGTTACATCTACTTAGAGGCGCGAAAAAATGGGCAAGTTGCGATTCTTGTTTTGATACGGTTGGTAAACAAGAAACACATTTTTTGTTAAAACAAACGACCATATATTGAACGCCTTTAAAAAAAATCACCAAAAAATATAGAAAAACAACAAAAACATGGCTGCCGGCAGATGATAAAACATTTTCCGCGACGTTTTGCGGTGGACACTCTTCACCTTAAAAGGTCCATTCGAAAGCTAAAAACTAAACGGCTTATTCAAGTTAACAATAAATACGAGTCGTTGACGATCGCCGATAATCAAAACCTTTTTATTTTAACAAAGTTGCGACGAATTGAATCTCGAGCGTACAAAATCTACGAAAAAGTCGTCATTTTTAGGTAACTATAAAAAAATGATGATCGATTTGAAAAAAAATGAAATCGTCACCGACCTTTAAATGTTTCTCATCGTATCTCCTGTAAATTTGGAACCAATCCATCCCGTGGTTCTCGAGATATCAAGTCCACTGACTTTGAAAACAGTGTTTCGAGAAAAACGCGTTTAAGGGGAGATATACACCTAGATGGTCGAAAAAATCGATTTAGAAGCTATGAACATTCCGTCGACCGTAGAAGACCTACACTATGGACCTGGTATCGATGATTCCATGTAAGTTGACAAATTTCATGATTTATTCATTCCCAAATTTTCAAACGCGTTTTTCTCAAAACTACGTTTTTCAAATCGGTACCCAAAATTTATCGAAAACCAATGAACCCGATTGCCTTGAGGTTTTTTGTGGTTATTCTATACACCATTATCCAGTATTTGTCATAGGATTTTTTTTCCGTTACTTAGTTTTTGTTTTATACGCAAAACAATGACTAATTTTTGGCCCAAAAATCACTATTTATGTTCAAACGTCCGCCATTTTGTCATAAATAGATATTTTCAAAATCGGCTTCGACAAGTACTAGATTATAGTATCTAATTTAATAATCTTTTTGGTTTTTTTTTTCAGATGATTTTTGAAGAAACGCCAGTTCGTACCGTATACCCAGATTTTTTTTACGACGCTCCAAGGATCATACAATATCCTTGTATATTTTTGATATTTTTAAATAAAGAAAATTGAACATATTTTTGAGTGTATATACTTTTAGATAATTAAAATCCCAATCCGAAATCTCGAATAGTTTTCCTTGAAAAATTCACAAAAATTGCTTTTTTTCTGGCTCCTCGGTGTATATCTCCCCTTAAAGTTTGAGGTGTGGTGCTGCTACTGGTCCCCGGCCGACTGTTAGAAGCTGTAACTCATTCAACGATAGGAATATTTCAATGGGGTTTTCAGGCAATATAGCTAAAAGGCACTATAGCTAAAAGCTAAATTCGATACTATCGAAAAAAAATTGTTTTGGAAAATGCAATTTTTTTTACCCACCTAGGTAGATGTAGCCTAATGATGTTTAGTATGACTGGATGTTTTTTTAATATGTTTATCCGTTTGTTAATATCGAATCATTAAAGTTCATTTTTTGGTGAAAAATCGAGCTTTTCATTCCGGAGCTTACCATTTGCGTAATTTTGAAAATTCCAAAAAAGCATCCGGTTATACGAAAGTTTCATTGTTATACCAATGAGTTTTTTTTTTCTATAAGCGATTTTTTCATTTCCAGTAGCACTTGGAAGTCAAAAACGCGTTTTTTGCTAAAAAAATCGGCAGATTTGCTAGTGAAAGATAAAAAATAATTATAAAAAAAGACTCGGCAGCGTCACTTCGAGAAACATCTCACCTAATAAGCGCATTTTGATTCTTTTGTTTCAGATAATCCAGTTACGAGTTATAGCGTACACCGCAAAACAACTTTATTTCCAGGCGCCTGCGGAGATTTGTTGCCAACGGCTTGTTTATCAATATTTTTCAATGAAAATTTAGGAAAATATAGTTCAGATGTTGTATTATTATACGGAAATTAATTAAATAAACCAGCATTACCTGAATTGTCTGAAAAAATTCTGGAAGCCATGCCTTTTTCACCGAATTAATCTTACCTCGCCCTTAATTAATCAGCTGGTCAATTAAAAAAAAAAAATTATTATTGCTCTTATCGATACCATTATCACGACTATTGTTGCTGTTATTATTATGCAACGTAATGTACGTCCTTATTATGCAATATATTATTCACATTGCGTTTTGTAAAAGAAGCAAAAAAAACAATCTTCACGATTCGCAGTTGCACAATTCGGAGGACCGCAATTCGAATCGCAATTGCAGTCACGGAACTGCGTACGACGGCAGCCAGATGCGAGTACGGCCTCACAAGCATATGGCATTTCTTTTTTTTTTAAGGGGCCGTGCGGTGCATCGCGTCTCGAGTCTGATTTTTTTTTCGTACTTCTTCATTCTCTCGTTTCGTACTTCTTCATTGTGCGTTCGTCACTTTTTTTTCCACCCACGCGGGGCTTTCCCTGTTCCCGTCACTCTAAATATAATAAAATCGATTATCAACAGTCGGAAGGGCGTATCACAAACAGTTTAACACATTGAATTCGATGGAAACCGTTCTTATGTATTTTATTGGTCTCTCTCCCTCTCTCTCTCTTTCATTTTTCAAGAGAGAGCTTTTGAAGGAATTACTTTTTACGCATCTCTTTGAGGAGGATATGCTGGGCTGCTAGTCTGCCAGTCGCACTTTTTATACTACTTTTGGGTTTTATTATTATTGTTCTAGATTTTTCATTTTGGTTATATAGAATTATATATTTTATGTTTTTCATGATGCTATTTATTGTTACGTTGTTTTCTGTGTTTGTTACTGGTTATTACGATGTTATTACTGTCGTTGCGTTTATTTTTATTTTTATGCTTTATTCTTTTTCCTCGTCTTTTTTTATTTGATTTTTAGTTGTATTTGATTTATTTCGCTTTTCTGCTCACAATTTTGTTGTGCTGTGCGCATGGTATGGTATGCAAATGACGATTTTGAGTCGTATAACGTCCTCTAGACGCGTGCTATATTATCTATTTTATTTTAATTTTATTTTCATCACTGTCATTGTTTTTATTTTTATTTTTATGCTTTATTCTTTTTCCTCGTCTTATTTTATTTTGAGCTGTATTTGATTTATATCGTTTTTTTGCTTATGATTTTGTTATGCGGATGATATGGTATGCAAATTATGATTTTGAGTTTTATAACTACTTCCAGATGCTTGTTATCTTTTTTTATTTTATTTTAATTTCATTTTTATCACTGTCCTTGTTTTTTTATGTTTATACTTCATTTGTTTCCTTATCTGTACCTTTTTGCCTAAAGGTTTATACCAAGGTATATTATAAACCATCAATCAACCAATCAATTTTTTTCTCTCTCTCTCTTTCTCTTTGCCTTTCTCTGCCTCCGTCTGTATCTTCATTGCTTTTGGGCATTCTTGCAACGAGTGATTCACAGGCGCGCGTGCAAAACCCAACGGGAAACCCAAGTAGAGAGAACTCTCGCCCGAATTCAAATGAGACACACATGTTTCGCTGCAAGAAGACGACGCCTCGCTTCCTCGAGCTTCGATCTCGCATCGTGTTTCTATACTGAGAAATGGACCCGCCTCGACCACCCTAAGTATCTCACTATGCGCCAATTAACCGAGGCCTCCGGTGATACTGATAATTGTAGGCTCATCCTATTCTGCTGATTCCTAATGAGTTTAATTCCAGTGCTGTACCGGAGAAACGGGCTCACGATGCAAATCGAGGGAGGACGAAAATATTTAATTCAAACGAAAATTCGACACTTAGACACGTTAGACATTATAACTTGAGCTTGGGAAGACTATGTATCAATTGTGTGTAAAATCCCGACCTCGTCATCCCAATACTTTCATCAGAGAAAAATGTTGAAAATCGATCTGTTTGTCGGGCCCGAAGCTTGTAGAGCCCCGAAAAAGGTGAATTTTGACAATTTTTTATGTATACCCAGTTGATGGAATGAAAATTCCGTTTCGTGAGACTTTTTACAAGTTTTTGTTGAACTTGATTTGGTGTGAGGTGCATAACGGAAAATCAATATTGCACTCCCGTCCTGACTACTTAGAGCTCTGCAATTTTGCAAACATGCATCTAAGAGGTGACAATGCATGATTCAACGTGAACATTTTTTTTATAACTTGACTTTCTGTGACTATCGAAACGGAAAGTCGATATTTCACCCACTACTTAGAGCTCTACTCAGAGCTTGGAAATTTTGCAAAAAAGGTCTAAGAGGTGACAATGCATGATTCCACTTAAAAAAAATAACTTGACTTTCTGTAAGATGCGAAACGGAAAATCGGCATTTCACCCACTACTCGGAGCTCTGCAGTTTTGCAAAAAAAAACATCTGAGAGGTGACAATGCACGATTCCACTTAAAAAAAATAACTTGTCTTTCTGTGAGATGCAAAACGAAAAATCGATATTTCACCCACTTCCCGACTACTTAGAGCTCTGCGGTTTTGCAAACATGCATCTAAGAGGTGACAACGCATGAAAATAACTCGACTTTCTGTAAGATGCGAAACGTAAAATCGGTATTTCACCCACTACTTAGAGCTCTACTTAGAGCTCTAAAATTTTTCAAAAAAGCATCTAAAGAGGTGACAATACATGATTCAACTTTTTTTTTAACTTGGCATTCTGTGAGATGCAAAACGGAAAATCGATATTTCACCCACTTCCCGACTACTTAGAGCTCTGCAATTTTGCAAACATGCATCGAAGAGGTGACAATGCATGAAAATAACTTGACTTTCTGTAAGATGCGAAACGGAAAATCGGTATTTCACCCACTACTTAGAGCTCTGCAGTTTTGCAAAAAAACATCTAAGAGGGGACAATGCACGACTCCACTTAAAAAAAATAACTTGGCTTTCTGTGAGATGCAAAACGGGAAATCGATATTTCACCCACTTCTCGACTACTTAGAGCTCTGAAGTTTTACAAGCATGCATCTAAGAGGTGACAATGCATGAAAATAACTTCACTTTCTGTAAGATGCGAAACGGAAAATCGGTATTTCACCCACTACTTAGAGCTCTGCAGTTTTGCAAAAAAACATCTGAGAGGTGACAATGCGCGATTCCACTTTAAAAAAATAACTTGTCTTTCTGTGAGATGCAAAACGAAAAATCGATATTTCACCCACTTCCCGACTACTTAGAGCTCCGCAATTTTGCAAACATGCATCTAAGAGGTGACAATGCATGAAAATAACTTGACTTTCTGTAAGATGCGAAACGTAAAATCGGTATTTCACCCACTACTTAGAGCTCTACTTAGAGCTCTAAAATTTTGCAAAAAAGCATCTAAAGAGGTGACAATACATGATTCAACTTTTTTTTTAACTTGGCTTTCTGTGAGATGCAAAACGGAAAATCGACATTTCACCCACTTCCCGACTACTTAGAGCTCTGCAATTTTGCAAACATGCATCTAAGAGGTGACAATGCATGAAAATAACTTGACTTTCTGTAAGATGCGAAACGGAAAATCGGTATTTCACCCACTACTTAGAGCTCTACTTAGAGCTCTGAAATTTTGCAAAAAAAACATCTAAGAGGTGAGAATGGATGATTCCACTTAAAAATAATAACTTGTGTTTGTGTGAGATGCAAAACAAAAAATCGATATTTCACCCACTTCCCGACTACTTAGAGCTCTGCAATTTCGCAAACATGCATCTAAGAGGTGACAATGCATGAAAATAACTTGACTTTCTGTAAGATGCGAAACGGAAAATCGGTATTTCACCCACTACTTAGAGCTCTACTTAGAGCTCTGAAATTTTGCAAAAAAGCATCTAAGAGGTGACAATACATGATTCAACTTTTTTTAAACTAGGCTTTCTGTGAGATGCAAAACGAAAAATCGATATTTTACCCACTTCCCGACTACTTAGAGCTCTGCAATTTCGCAAACATGCATCTAAGAGGTGACAATGTATGAAAATAATTTGACTTTCTGTAAGATGCGAAACGGAAAATCGGTATTTCACCCACTACCTAAAGCTCTACTTGGAGCTTTGAAATTTTTCAAAAAAGCATTCAAGAGGTGACAATACATGATTCAACTTTTTTTTAAACTTGGCTTTCTGTGAGATGGAAAACAGGAAATCGATATTTCACCCACTTCCCGACTACTTAGAACTCTGCAATTTTGCAAACATGCATCTAAGAGGTGACAATGCATGAAAATAACTAGAAAAAAAAATATTCATGAAATGTACAACTTTTGATGTGAAATAAACGATATCGAATCATCCATATCAAATCCGACTAACCCATACAAACAAGTTCGTAGCCGATTGTGTTCGTATGTGAAAAGTTTATATGCAGCAATTAGTTGGAAGATAATTCCGATTACATTCCCCATTACATTCTTCATAAAATCAAAGTTTATATGCAGCAATTAGTCGGAAGATAATTCCGATTACAATCCCCATTACATTCTTTGTTTTTTTACAAGCATTCCATGTTCCAAAGTACAAACTCGTAAACTAGTAATCTACTGATAACAACTAACTAGTAAAATCAATTAAAGACTAAAAAGTAGAAAATAATCTATATGTAAAAAAGATATTAAAAAGCAAGCTCTTATTTAATGTACCAAGAAGTAGAATATAATTTTTTTACCATGTTACCATATGTCACCATAGTCACCGTAGTCATATGTGGCAATAAATAAAAGCTTGGGGAGCTCAAAATTTAGACATGTGATCTTTAATTTACATAAATCCATCAACATATCAACTGTATTTTTAATTTACTGTAAAAAACCTTAGATTTCTTAAATAAAAATCTTGAAACTGAGTATAAACATGTGATATAAATTTCTCTAATTACCATTGTGCCAAATTAAACAGACTATAAATAAACAGGCGTTTATTTATAGTCACATACAGGTGACTTGGTCAACAAAATTATTTTCTACTTTTTAGTACATTATACAAAGGCACGAGTTCTCATCAAATTTTCAATTTGGAACGAAAATACTTAATCTTTGAGTTCTAGATATGATTTACTTCTCAAGTACGAAGGGAAATCGATTTTTTGTAAAATGGTGCAGGTTTACGAAAAAATTGTTTTCGGTATAAACAAAAATAGTTTTCAACATATGCAACAATCGCTAATTATTCCGATGTAAAATGTTGTTATAAGGTTTGAAAGAAAAATTTAAGTCAATTGGTGAAGAAATGACGATGTTATGTTGCCGGCCGCAGGACGTTGCCAGCAGTCGAAGGTGACTAGCTTTATCCAACTTCAGCGACGCAATTTTTTTAACAAAATCTTGTGAAAGATTTTGAAGATATGCAGAATAAGCCCCATGAAATGGAATTTTCATGATATCAACTGGGTGTCTATAAAAACATGTTGGAATTCACCTTTTATATGGATTCTCGACTGGTAGGCTGCCTCAACTTTTAAGTGAAGAAAAAATTAGCTGATTTTCATGATTTATTTTAAACGAGATATTTCTTCACTTTTTGGGGACGTAGGGTATGTTTCATGATTACTATTACTTTCGCTGTTACATGGTTTTTTTCTATTAGCCTTTAAAAATGGACGGCCTTCGAAACTGCATTTCCAAAACTGGCGTGACGTATAGCTAAAAAACTAATCGACCGATTCTGATGAAATTTGGTATAAATCTGTCTAACCTTATTGTCTAAAAATTAACCCGAAATGTTTTTGAAAATTAAAAAACCGTATTTCCCCATCGCAAATTAGTCATTTTCTTTTCCGAAAAATAAATCTTTTTTTCCAATACCTACTATTTCATTGATTTTCAACATTTCTCACTTTTTCTTGGTTCATATTCTGCGTATGAGTATTAATGAAAGAAAAGTCTTCATTGATTTTTTTTTCAGATTAATCCCGTCGACGCTACGTGTCACGCCGTCTGACAACATCCGCCGCAACCGGTTTAGAAGACTGTGTAATACCTCCGCCGTGTTTAAAGATGAATAACAATAAAAAAAAAATACCATGTGACAACCAACATAGTAATAAAACATACCCGAAGTCCCAAAAATGGTGAAGAAATCTTTCCTTAAAAAAAACCATGAAAATCAGCCATTTTTTTCTCGCCTAAAGGTATTTAGTTTTATTTTTGAAATTAATAAAGTTCCATGGAGGAGAAATTTATATTTCAAACTCTTTATCAAATGTTTTAGTAAAAATCATGAAGTTTGTGACAGAGTGCGTAAAAATTCTTCTGCCGTTCCATATGCAGACATAATCGAGTCAACAAAGTCCTACGAACCTTTGCAAAGTCAAGCGGTCTGCTTCAGGGGATGATAACTGGGCCATCTACAATGTTGATTTCTATTGATTTGATCGAACATTCAACCACTCAACAATTATTATTTACACAATTTTATATCTTTTGACGCAGAATCCATTTTTTTCCCGACAAATTTCAAGCCCTTTCCAATCTTTTAAAAAAATCGTGGAACCGTGATTTCGATACGATACGACTTTTACAAGTCGCATGATAATTGTGTGACAATTGTCTATAATTATGGGAGCACATTGGCCCGCGTGCCGTCGCGCTCACGAGCGACTAAACGTCGCTCTATTAGTTGATTGAGGCAACAAAACAATATACGGGCCGTACGTTACTTGACGCGAGGCAGTTATTTAAACACTTCAATTCGGTTTGTATGTATACGCATCGCGATCTCATGGCCCGAGGCGTTAATCGAACGACATGAAATATTACAGAGTGCGAAGGGACGTGCGTGAACGAGCTGAATTTTTTCTCCGACTAGATCAATGCGCATATGGTTTTCCGAGAAAAAAAACTCAATTTAATTTCGAAAGAGAAAAAAGTAAAAAACCTTTTTCCGTAAAATTTCGAATTTGAAAAATGTAGTAAAGGTGTTTTTTCGGACTAAAGGAAGAAGAGCTGTTGAAAAAATAAATACTATAAACTTTATACTACATTTATATGCCAAATAATAAATATGAATTAAGGTCTTCGGCCACAATAACGGGTATAAAATCGTGTGCGAATTTAACAATTTTTTTTCGTATGAAAAAGTGATTCACTCTTAAAATTAATTACACATCTATTTAGTACGAATATCAAGCTGTTAGAATTTGTTTTCGATGTACAAAATGGCCGACTACTCGAAACTTCTCGAAACATCTTATTTCCAGTTGGCGTGACAAATAACTTCAACAATTTTCACTCGACTTACTTTAAATTTAAAAGTTATGTTCCTAATTGCATTTCGCAGAGAAGTACGTACGGAATTTCTGATTAATCGAAAACTTTTCATTTTATGAGCAATTTATGAGCAGTTATAACGAAATTTTTCACTGAAAATTCATTTCTTAAGTTAAAATACCTACCACTTTTGAATAAAACAATATTTTTTTAAATTCCGCACATACTTCTCTAGGTATTCTAATGTAGATTGACGAGAATTTTTGTTTATTGTTCTAGGCAAAAAATTGAGGATGCTAAATGTCACGCCGCGGAGCGCCTAAAAAAAGATAAGAAAAGAAAATATTAGTAGTCGGCCATTTTGTACATCGAAAAAAAAAATTTCTAACAGCTT